>NW_020769328.1:6429929-6441397 GCF_900518735.1 Pseudonaja textilis | reverse complement strand
TTTCTTTCTTTCTTTCTTTCTTTCTTTCTTTCTTTCTTTCTTTCTTTTTCTTTTATTTCTTTCCTTCCTTCCTACCTGCTTTTCCTTCCTCCCTTCCTCTTTCTTTCTCTTTCTTTAATGTAATAATAACAAAATAATAAGTTCATATTTTTTTTAATTTTAGAATTTCTTCCTTCCTTTCCTTCCTTTCTTTCTCTCCCTCCCTCCCTCCCTCTCTTCTTTCTTTCTTTCTTTCTTTCTTTCTTTCTTTCTTTCTTTCTTTCTTTCTTTCTTTCTTTCTTTCTTTCTTTCTTTCTTTCTTTCACCAGTGATCTAAGGTCTCCTGTTAAGGCAAGGGGTTGGACTAGAAGACCTCCAAGGTCCTTTCCAATTCTATTATTCTGTCAAATTCCATTAAATTCAATCTGGTCAAATTCTCAGAAATGATTTTGTTTACTAAATAATAATAATAAATTATATGCCACCTGACTTTCAACAGCTGGGTGATTTCCAGTCATTGGCTTTCCATTTCCTCTTCCTTTCTTGTTTGTAGTTTTAATGTTATCTACCTTTATAATCTTCTTAATGATGATCATGTAGTTTATCAGTACAAAAGGTTAATCTGATACGAGTATTATTATTATTTTTAGTTCACTGGAAGGACCTGTTTGCGATCGCTATTATTTATTTCATTTAATGAAGTGCAACAATATGTGAAACAAAACAAAGATAATTAAGATAAGTTAAGCTCAGGTATGTTCCTGATGCTTGAAATAGCACACAATAAGACCTCTGGGTGGTTTCATCTACAGGTAGTCCTTGACTTATAACCATTCATTTAGCGACTATTTAAAGTGACAATGGCACTGAAAAAATGACTTATGACCATTTTCCATATGATCAAAATTCAGATGCTTGGCAACTGACTCATATTTATGACAATTGATCCCCCTTTGCGATCTTCTGACAATTGGGGAAGCCAGATTTGCTTAACAACCGAGTTACTGATTTAACAGTTGCAGTGATTCACTTAACAACTGTGGCAAGAAAGGTCATAAAATGAGACAACACTCACTTATTGTCTTTCTCGCTCAGTAATAGAAATGGTAAATTCAGGACTGCTTGTAATTTGCTGGGTCCCCAGGTCACAAAACCTACGCTAAAATAATGCGGTCTTCAGTTTGGGCTCTCAAAAAATGTTATCCAGCCCTGTGTGAAATCATTTACAGTCCACCAGGCGATCGTTCTAATTGTGGGATATTTTTGGCTAAAACAGATGCGCTGCTTTCATCAAAGAAAGCTCAAATTGTCACTTGGCGTCCGGCGTATCGGCAGACAAGAGACTCAATCTATACGATCAACACAGCGGCTAAAGCAGAGCAATTTAATTATGCCTCTCTTGGATTGCAGGCTGTTTTGTTTCCAGGCTGAGCACGGAGCATCTAGAGAAGCTGGTATTTTGGTTTCTTTGTAATAACATATTCCATCTCGGTTGCGAAAGAGAGGGAGGGAGGCAGAGAGAGAAATACAAAGAGGGAGAGAGAGAAAGAGGGAGGGAGAAAGACAGAGAGGGAGAGAGAGAGGGAGGGGGAGGGGGCAGAGGGAGACAGACAAAGACACACACAGAGAGACATACACACAGAAAGACACACACAGAGAGACAGAAAAAAGAGAGAGGGAGAGAGAGAGAGAAAAAAGGGGGGGGAGGGAGAGAAATGGAGAGAAAAAAAAGAGAGAGAGACTTAGAGAGACACAAACACACAGAGAGAAAGACGGAGAAGGAGAGGGGGGAGAAAGAGAGATAGGGAGGGAGCGAGAGAGAGAAAGAGAGAGGGAGAAAAAGAGAGAGGGAGAGGGAGAGAGAGACACACAGAGAGAAAAAAGACAGAGAGGGAGAGAGAGAAAGAGAGGGGGGAGAGAGAGAGACAGAGATGGAGAGAGAGAGAGAGAGAGAGAGAGAAGAGGTGAGCAAATTGCAAAGAGAATGAGGTCTCACACCTGCCCTATTCAGTGAACCACTGAACAGAAAGATACTCTGAATTGTTTAGCAACCATACATGCCTCGATATCGAAAGTATTTAAGAACTGAGGGTTGGTTACAGGAGGCATGAGATCCAGTTTGTGCAGGATCAAACATGGTTTTTCTAACATTGGATTTCCAATCCCTATGAATGCGTCCTGCAAGGACCAACGAGGCTTTTTCAACAAGGGAGAAATTATCACGGTCGAGGGGAGAGACTTGAGGGCCACTCAAGACATCTCTAAAGATTGACGTGTCCCCTTAGCATGATCAAAAAAAAAAAAGACATGATCGATCTGACTGCAGCTGGGATGGTGCAATCCACTCTCTACCTGTTTTCAGGTGTGTCACGCATAAATTACATAACAATCCTGTTTCAGGCCTGGTTGAAGCCATCTGGAGATAAGATGGTTGATCTTTCATCTCCCTTTCCTTTCCCCAGGATTAGTCGGTTATTAACACATTAACATACACGCACACACACAATCCCAAAACACCCCCTAATTCTGATCCTTCCATACGTACATTAACTCTTCTCCGGGAAAAGCAGAAAAGGAAACGATAACATTGCTTGTTTAAGATGGGGAAATAACAGATAAAAGAAGGGACAGTTAAAATCATTCTTGGCCAAGCATCAGAAATCTTCCTTTTCACCCAAGGTTCCCCTTAGCTGATTTTAAAAAAAGAGAGAGAGAATGACTGAGATAGATGAGGTCCAAGCAGTGGTGGAATTCAACCAGTTCGCACCAGTTCAACTTTCTGAGCAGTTTGGCGAACTGGTTGTTGGAAGAAATAATTAAGGCAGAGAACCGGGTGTTAAATTATTTGAATCCCACCACTGGGTCCGAGCCACAAGAACTGGACAATGTGGCAGTCATTCAGATGGGAAATGTATGAGATTCCTGAAATCCAGAACTTATTAGCGGTGGAAGTTTAAAACAGCAAAGGCAAGATTGGAAGGCGAGGGAAGAAACCTCCGCTGTGTTGCAATACTTTATTGGCTCAATGTTCGTCTTCCCCTTGTCTTCTCTAGCCAAGACATTGACATCAACCCTGGCCTGAGTTTAAAGTGCCTGTCAGGAAAGCTGATACAGCTCAACCTCATCCCTTATCTCATCGCCTTTCCTTGACGCAGCCGTTGACAAAGCTGCGGCCCAGATCTCTAAGCTCAGCAAAGATTTCCCAGGAACACAACACATTCTATCTACCAGCCCAAAGGTTAAGTCAGGATGTTCCCGTTTTCTCCCAACCAGGTTATTCCCCAATGCTTGGAGCAAGAGAAGAAAAACAACCACCTCCTCCAAGTAAGAGGAATCACCGGGGAACCCTGGACCTGGGAGCCCCTCATATTTGGATATTGTAGGCCACCCGAAGTACAGGTTACGCTAGGACTAAAGAAACAGTGGATTTGCAGATGGGATTGTACTATAACTCCCAGTTCTCCATGCTTAAGGTAAAGCTTCTCCTCGCATATATGTGCAAGGGGCTGTGCTCATCTCTGTTACAAAGTGTAGACATCTCCGTGGTCATGTGGCCGGCATGACTAAACACTGAAGGTGCATGGAACGCTGTTACCTTCCCACCAAAGGGGTCCCTATTTTTCTACTTGCATTTTTTTTTTACATGCTTTCGAACAAGTAACGGGAGCTCACTCCATTACATGGCGCTAGGGATTCGAACCACCGAACTGCCGAACTTTCTGATTGACAAGCTCAGCGTCTTAGCCACTGAGCCATCATCTCCCTTTTTCTCCCAGCTTAGCCATGCTTTTTAGAACCTGGAAGCTATGGGGTTTGGTGGCCTCTAGAAGTCCAGATGTTCTCTGCTTTTTTAGAGTACAAGGCTAGAAATCCCAGCTGATTTCAGGTATCCAGGCATTGACTTGCACCCATCCAGAATGGTGGATATCTCATAATGTCCTCGTGTGGCCAATGCAACACGGGGGTTTGAAGACCTGTGGAAATCTACAGCGTTAAGCCGTTTTCCAGATTTAGTAGCTGCCTCCAGGCAAGACTATACCCTAGTCAGTGCATGTACAAATCATCTTGCCTGGCGTGAGAGACCAGGTGGTCAAAGAAATTAATGATAGTGATGATATCAGCCGGTTTTCTGGAGCTGGCCTGAGTATAGTGGCCATCAAACCCGCTTGAGCAAGGAGATGATAAAGATATCCAATCTAAAACAGACTGCTAGGTTTTTGTGTGCCTTGACGGCAGTGAAAACCATCAGCTACAAGACTAGTGTCCAACTATTTACAAAGTCTGCACTACTATTACTGTTACAATTAATCTTCTCATCACTCCTTATCACCCATCCCCTCTCACTTGTGACTGTATGACTGTAACCTTGTCGCTTGTATCCTAATGATTTATACTGACTATTTCCGAGTATGATTTGACTGCTTATTGTACCCTATGACTATCATTAAGTGTTGTACCTGATTATTCTTTTCTTTTATGTACACTGAGAGCATTTGCACCAACACAAATTCCTTGTGTGTCCAATCCCACTTGGCCAATAAAGAATTCTATTCTATTCTATTCTATTCTATTCTATTCTATGCTATGCTATGCTATGCTATGCTATGCTATGCTATGCTATGCTATGCTATGCTATGCTACTCTACTCTACTCTACTCTACTCTACTCTACTCTATTCCCTATTCTATTCTATTCTATTCTATTCTATTCTATTCTATTCTATTCTATTCTATTCTATTCTATTCTATTCTATTCTATTCTATTCTACTCTATTCTATTCTATTCTATTCTATTCTATTCTATTCTATTCTATTCTATTCTTATTCCATTCCATTCTTATTCCATTCCATTCCATTCTTTTTGTATAGCCAATTTTCCACCGTGGGAACAGGCTGCTAGACTAGATGGACAAGGGGTCCAACCCAGAAAGGACTGCTTATGTTTTTATGGGTTTCCCCACTCCAGAATTCTCAACCAACACAACTCAGATAACACATCCTGGGGGTTTTGGTCCCAGCAAATCTACATGTTATCAAACCTTTAACTTCCTGATTTGAAATTCTGAGTTCTCAGCTTCTCATTCTTACTTTCGGTATCACAAATGCTTGAAGTTCAGCATCAGAGAGACATATTTTTAGAGAGTTCATGACCCCAAATGGGTTTACAATACTAGCAGTGCGGAACTTAAGAAATGTGTGTGTTCACAGCCTGTGAATCTGGCACTTTTAGGGTCTGGGATAACCCTTGCTCAATATCGAAACCAGGGGAAAATCCAGTTCAAATTAAATCTCCTTTCTGCTGTAACCTCTATTCTCCAAATCAGCTACAGCAAAAAGAAGATTTATATATAGATTTCAGAATAGAGCTGGAAGGGACCTTGTAAGGTCTTCTAGTCCAACCCCCTGCTCAAGCAGGAAACCCTATACCATTTCAGACAGATGGCTGTCCAGTGTCTTCTTAAAAACCTCCAGTGATGGAGCATCCACAACTTCTTGTGGCATGCTGTTCCACTGGTTGATTGTCCTCACTGTTAGGAAGTTTATCCTTGATTGAACTCAACCAGCCTTTGGATGACCCAAATCTTCATAGGATCCTTCAAGAAAGGTGGAATTCAAGCAAAATAAACCCATTAACAAAACATGCAGTGTCCAAATAAATAAACCATAATAAGACTTAATATGATGACCTGGGCCAACCTAAAAGCATTAAAGCAGTGATGGATTCCCACAATAGAGGCACTCCCAATTTACTCTCTTTCAACCAAGTCCAACATGTGGTGTGGATCCAACCCATAAGTATCATTTCCTAGAACACTCTCACAACCCTTCTATCTCCTCCATTAATTAAGAGCATCTTAATTTAGGGGGCCGGAGGCTAAAATGTACAAAGACTGGTTACAGGAATTGGATTAGTCTAATGAAAAGAAGGACTGGGGGAGACACGACAGCAGCCTTACAGTTTTTGAGTGGCTCCTCCCAAGATGAAGGGGTCAAACTATTTTCCAAAGGACCAAAAAGCTAAGACAAGAAACAACGGATGGAAACTAATCAAGGAAGGAAGCAACCTGGAATTAAGGAGAAACTTCCGAACAGTGAGGGCAATTAACCAGTGGAACAGCTTGCCACCAGAAGTTGTAGCTGCTTCATGACTGGAGATTTTTAAGAAAGGATTGGACAATCAATTGCCTGAAATGGCATAGGGCCATGATGGCAAACCTATGATAAAACGGGCTCATTTTTCGGCCTGCAAAGCCTGCAGAGGCTTCCCTCAAGCCTCTGGCAGGCCGAAAAAGGCCTCAAATGGGCCGAAAATCAGCTGAGAGGCACAGTGCAGGTAAGTTGGTGGCGGGGAGGAAATCACGCACACATGTGCAGGGGCGGGGGCGGGGGCCCCACGCACATTGCCTTCTGGGTGCTGGCACGCATAAGCGCGTGCGCCATTTTTGACACAGGAGCCCCAAAAGGTTAGCCACCGCTGGCATAGGGTCTCCTCCTGGAGCAGCAGGTTGGAATAGAAGACCTCCAAGGTCCCTTCCAATTCTATTATTCTATGTTCTGTTTTACAGGGTGTGTCTGGTGGAAAAGAATGCGACTGATATGGAATTTTTGAAAAAACCAAAACAAGGTAACTCTGAATTTGGGATTCCTCCAGTAAGAGAATCCTTGCGCCTCACAGCTCCGCTGTCTGGACACCCCTTCCTATCCAGGAACTGAATGTCACTGTGGCAATTTGGCAGAATGCCCTCTTTTATTGCTAAGGTAGGGTACAACATGGCCTGGTATGATGCCATTAAGTTCTCCTTGCACACAGCGTTCTTCTGGGAGGGGGAAAAAAATATCCACAATCAAGAAGCCAAAAATAATACTGAATTTAGGTGCTTCAAGGAAGAAAACCTGGCTTGAAAACAGACTGGGAGATGAAGTTGGCCACCTTCCCAGCTGTGCTGCATTACAAGTACCTTTGCGCCCGTGTGGGGAGTGGATTCTGGGGATTGTATCCCCAGGACCATGTAAACGTTACTTAACTTTATTAAAAAAAAAGAGCTTTGAAAGATAAAAACAATGGGTTGCTTTTTTTTCTCCATGCAAGCACAAATACCCATGCAACCCACCTACACAACTCACAAGAGGTGCGTTACACAATGAAAAGTGGTGTGCTAATAGGTTCAAATATTAACAAAGCCGTTCATTTCCAAGTCATTAGTTCCTCTTAAAAGCCACCTTCTGCATCTGGAGGTCACGTGGAACTAGATTTTACCACAGCCACCCCTAATCCGGTGCTCTCCCAGTGCAGAGAAGTACAGTTCCCATCATCCCCGGCACCCCTTCGTCTTCTCCAAAAATGCGCATTGGGAAATTTTTGGTAAAGGTTTTCTGTTGCTTGACAGCTGTTTGGAAATGAACAGAGAGCTTGCTTGACGTATTTATGTCAAAGGTGATTTCAATTTTAAAGGGCATTACATTAATTTTACATGCTGTATAAAAAAATGTGTGAGAAGAAAGTATATTCACCACGGGAAACATCTAAAACGTAGAACTTGATTCAGGGTGGAAAAAAAGTTAAAAGACTTCAGTGGTATACTTTGAAACGTTTTAGCCAAAAGTAATGTCAATATTTTACCATAACATTTGCAAACGTTTAAAGAGATGATAATCAATAACAAATGTACATGCACTTCCTTTTAAGTTACTGAAGAACGTTACACAAAAGGAAAATAAACCATGTAATGTCCATAATAAGACATTAACAAGAGTTGCAACATCCATAACGTTCTTCCTAAGGTTGGTGTAAGTTTAGTTTCAGAGTTCGGGCTTCTCCCTGGTATATTATATTTTGGCTTTACACTTTTATTAGCAATGAAATCCTTTTAAATTCTACCGTTTCACTCACCTGGCGTTCACTCACGCATTTTCCAAAACAATATCAGTGGTAAAACAGGAAATTTTTCAACCAAACAATAGAGCAGGGAACTTTTTCCAACAGAAAATACTGCATCTCATTTTATCACCAACTGCAATTGCCAAAACAGGTTCAAATTCACTTCCCATGGATGTTCCACTCCAATTTGTGCTGTTTCCCGCTCCCGTCTCAGCTGCTGTATTCAGATCTGGGCATCACATTTTAAGAGGCATCTAGACAACTATGAACAGCTGTAAAGAGAATTTATTAGGGGCCTGGAAACTAACTGTAAGAGTAATTTAATGGTGGAAATAATTCGTAAGGAATGACTCATCTTGCTGATTATTTTCAAGCGAAGGCTGAATAGCTAGCTTGCCTCAGTTGTCTGCTTTAATCCGTGCCTAATAGGGAACTGATAGATGTCAAGGACCCTTTTGATTCTGATTCCATAATCCAATCAACAGCATTTCAAAACCTGCAAACATTCAGCGATTACAGTATCATGCCCTACAATGATATCACAACTTATAAAGGTAGCATCCCACCCACAATCTGACAAGCACTGAATTGAGCAGAAAGCTAATCTCAGGTTTTTGTTAGGAGGTGCCAGGAAATTCTCAAGACCCTGACAAGCCCAGGGAAGCTTCAAAGGAAAACTGCAAACTCAAAGTCCTCCCCATTCCCTCCCCCAAGTTTCCAAGTCACATGAAGAAAGATCAAAGCTACTGGTTGGCTTTAATTCAAAGAAACAAAAATTGGGAGTTGCCCAAACCCAATCTAGATACCCCAACAATTCTCTGTTGCATATTATTTTAGCTTACAGATAATCAGAGTTGGAAGGGACCTTGTAGGTCATCTAGTCCAAACCTGCACCCAAGCAGAAGACCTTACACCATTTCTGCCATTTCTGTCCAGTGTCATCTTGAAAGCCTCAAGTGATGAAGCTCCCACAACTTCCAAAGGCGACTTCTGTTCCATTGATTGATTGTTCTTGCTGTAAGAAAATTTCTCCTTATTTCCAGGTTGAATCTCTCCTTGTTCATCCATTCCCTGTCTGGCCTTCAGGTGCTTTGATAAATAGCTTGACCCCTTCCTCTCTGTGGCAGCCCCTCAAATATTGGAAGACTGCTCTCCTGTCTCCCCTAGTCCTTCTCTTCCCTAGATTAGCCATGCTCAGTCCCTACAACTGTTCGTCATATGTTTTAGCCTCCTGTCCCCTAATCATCCTGGTTACTCTTTTCTGCATTCTTTCCAGAGTCTCAATATCCTTTTTATAATGTGATGACCAAAACTGGAAGCAGTACTCTAGGTATGTTCTTATTAAGGCTTCATACAGTGGTTTTAGTACCTCCCTTGATCTTGACTGTATCCTACTGTTGCGTTGAATATCTCCACTCTGGGATGACTAGGAGATGCAGGCAGAAGTTTTGATTGGAAGGCTACCAGACCTGAATGGGAGAAAGCATGCTTGGGTATAATCATTGGGTCCCCAGTGCTCTCTGAGTTTGCTGGTTTCCTTGCAGACGTTTCATTACCAAACTAGGTAACGCCATCAGTGCAGTCCCAAGGACCCTAACAGCTTAAATAGTCTGGAAATAGTCTATCAGTATCAGTACCTGGATACCTGAGACCAGCTGGGATTTCTAGTCTTGTACTCAAAAAAAGTAGGGAGCAGACGGTCTTCTAGAGGCCACCAAACTCCATAGCTTCCAGGTTCTAAAAAGCATGGCTAAAGCATGGAGAAAAAAAGGGATGCGGTGGCTCAGTGGCTAAGACGCTGAGCTTGTCGATCAGAAAGGTCGGCCGTTCAGCGGTTCGAATCCCTAGCACTGCCTAATGGAGTGAGCTCCCGTTACTTGTCTCAGCTTCTGCCAACCTAGCAGTTCGACAGCATGTAAAAAATGCAGGTAAAAAAATAGGGACCCCTTTGGTGGGAAGGGAACCAGCGTTCCGTGCACCTTTGGCCTTTAGTCATGCCAACCACATGACCACAGAGACGTCTTCGGACAGCGCTTTGCTCTTCGACTTTGTAATGGAGGTGAGCACCACCCCCTAGAGCCGGAAACAACCAGCACATAGGGTGCGAAGGGAACCTTTACCTTTACCTATCAGGTGTAATCCAAGCAAGACAGAGTGGCTATTAATTCAAAAGACAGTTAATGCCAGAATTATACCAACTTTAAGCCAGTTCTAACTCTCGATGGGGGTTGGGCTTTTCCTGAAGGGCAACCTCACAATCTGGAAGGTTACCTGGAACTCACAGAAGATCAAAAGGAGGCCATGCCCTGGAACACCTTCACCCTACTTCAACCTTTCCTGGGACATGAAGGAGTGACTATAGTTACTTGCAGGGTTGTCACCTCTTGAATGGATTACTGTAATCCACTCTATGGGGGTGGGGGGGACATACAACAGAGCATTACTCTGTTGGAAGGGACCGTGGAGGTCTTCTAGTCCAACCCCTTGCTCAAACGGGATACCATTCCAGGCAAATGGCTCTCCAGTCTCTTCTTGAAAAGCTCCAGCGACGGAGGACCTGCAACTTCTGAAGGGAACCCGTTCCGACGATTCTTAAAACATATTATTTCAACAAATATTTCAGATGAGGAGGAGGAGGAGGAGGAGGCCTCTATCTAATTGACCCAACATCTAATATATATATATAAATGAAAAGAAAACCAAAATCAGTCAGCAGGTTAGCCCAAATATTACACTAGTCTTCAAATCCCTTTGTTAACCATCTGTTATTGTATTTAACACGTAGAATGTGTGCGTGTGCGTGTGTGTGTGTGTGTGTGTGTGTGTGTGTGTGTGTGTGTGTTCTTCATCCCTGCATTGTGTTCTTTACCTAGAACATTTACTCTTAGGAAGAAAAGGACGTGCCTATTTCCAAAACAAGCACAGGGCCACGGCTGCCCATCATTTCTTTTTTAAAAACTTGTGAAGTCTTTCCATTTTACTCTTGTTTTTCTTTTTTAAAAGCCTTTTTATTCCCTCTATTACTTCTCATAATTACTCCATCTCTTCTATTATTATTATTATTATTATTATTATTATTATTATTATAAAAAACATGTTCCTCTTTTAGGGGAAACAATAAGGGGAAAGATATCCTTAAAAAAAATTATTATTAATATTTTTAAAAAGACAATCCAGAGATGTCAAAAGCAGCGAGTCAGGTAGAGAAACAGTTTCACTCAAATTAATCTATTTCCACATTCCTTTTCTTGGCAGCTGAATCCGCCTCAGCTCAGCCACTTCCAGTTCAAACCAGATGAAACTTTGCTGCAAAACCCGAGAATCAGTTTCCTCCTTGGCAGGCCCCCCATCCTCCCCCCCCCCCCCGCTCCCTCTCTCTCTCCCACACACACACACACTGCCCAAGCACCGTGGCAATGTGGCCAATCCCAAAAGTGTCTCGCTTCAATTCTTATCTCTTTCCTGCCTCTAATGATCTTGCTTCTTATGCAATCCAAGGAACAGAGTGGCAGTCAGGAGAAAAGGCTAAGAATTCTCTCCTCTACCTGATCTCTCTCTCTCTTTTCTCTCTTCCTCCTCCCTCCCTCTCTCTCTCCTTCTCTCTTTTCTCT
>NW_020769328.1:6360138-6429919 GCF_900518735.1 Pseudonaja textilis | reverse complement strand
TGTCTCCCTTCCTCTCTCTCTTCCTCCTCCCTCCCTCCCTCTCTCCCTCCATCTCCCTCTCCTTCCCTCATAAGTCGAGGACTACCTGTGTGACTGGCTCAGGAATTCAAAAGTGCACACATCTTAAAGTTGCCAAAGTTGAGAAACACTAATTAGGATATAAGGAGATCAGTCCCCAATGAAGGAACATTTAGTGCTGTCGTAACAAAAGAAGCAAAAGTCCAGCGTCTAAAATTACATAATTTCACCACCACTGGGGTGGAGTGGAGTCCAGTATAGCCCATTTCTACCATTGTTTAAGCAAAGGCAAAGTACAGGAAACAGCGCTGTGCAACCCAGACAGGGGTTACCGGTGCATCATGCATTTCCACCGTGAGGTTGCACACACTACAGTAGGCAGCTGGTTGACGGTTTGTTTTCACATCTCCCGTCCTTCATAATAATCTTTGCATGGGGAGGCGGGGTGTTGTCAGACCATAAAATAAGGCCAAAGGTCAAGAGAACCCTGTTTGTTGGAGGCTTAATGTCAGCGAGGCTTCAGGAAGTGAAACATATTCTTCTTGTTGTTGTCTACCTGTCTGGCTACAATGTCAGTCTGCATTTTGCTCATAAACATCATATTTTGCAGGGCTCACCTTTCCCACAGAATGTGAGTCCTTAAAAGTCGATCCAGATTTCAACTCCTAACGATTTCTACTTTTGGGGGGGGAAAACTGGGGGAATCTTCCTCCCACCCACTTTCAATTGGACATAGCAGTAAACCGGATCACTTTTTCCCACCCGGTAGCTGGCTGGGGGAAAAAAACCACACACATCTGGCCAGAGGTTCAATCCCCCTAAAATCTCTTTGCCATCGCAGCTTAACCCAATAGGTCACGTCATTTTATTTTGGTGCATTTTATTTTGCTGCTTTGCAATGAGCTTTCTGAGTGGTCTCGCAGAACAAATAACAGGGTTGGAAGAGACCAGAGAGAACCATTCCAGAGAGAACCATTGGGGTGGAAAATGGAAAACGCTGGTCAAATAATACCAGCCTTCCCTGTGAAAGTTGAGGATGATTCCAAGTGAACTTTTCGGTTTGCTGCTTGCAAACCCCTTGGAATTTTGGGGGAGAAGTTTCCCCACCAGACTGCCTACATATTAGAACTATGTTGTGGTGGAGAAAGAGAATTTATTCACAGATGGTAAAATAAACTAAGTCCACAGTCTGTTTTAAGGTTCACCAACATCCATTTGGAAATGCCAGATTAATACCACAGCTCATGACTTTGGGCCAAGGCTCCAAATACCATATAATTATCCAAGAAGCCCAGTCCGGCCTCACATCCTGCAAACCGTCTCCTCCTGTAGGTTTCCCACCATTCAACCCACCCAACCCCCAAGCATTTTTTCCGCCACCCCCAGCCAGAATAAAGGCAGAGAAGCCCTTGACTCCAGAACTAGCTAGTCAATTTTGGCTGAAGATGAAGAAACCCCCGAACTGAGCTAGCCTCTTGGAGAAGGTTGCCCAGGGGGACGGAGCGGTGAAGTAAGGTTCCCCCCACCCCCCCCAGCCCAGCTGGGAGCTCCCTCCAGACGTTTCCCCCCAGAGGGTAGGAGGGTTGTTGTTTTTCACTCCCGCGAATCCGTTTCTGACTTCCTCGCGACGCGTCATGCTCCAGGGCTTTTTGAAGCGCCTTGCCTAAACGGAGGTCCCCAAACGCCCCCTGTAAACTAACAGGCCAACGGGGTCCAAGACCCTGGAGAACCCAACTCAACTCAAGTCAACCCAACCCAACCCAACCCAACCCAACCCAACCCAACTCAACCCAACCGGGCCTGGCTTGGCTTGGCGAGAAAGCGTCCCCTTCTTCGCCCCTACGCAAGGTGCGGCCAAGTGCCTTCGGCTACCCGCCCCTCTCACCTCGACCCTGGGCTTGCTCTGCAGCAGGTGCTCCAGGTAGAGGTCCGAAAGCGCCGTCCTCATGCTGCTGCTGCTGTTGTCCCCGCTCCGCTCGGATTTCAGCGTCATGGTGCAACGGGGGATGGGTGCTGGCGAGGGCGCACGGCGCTTGGCTGGGGCCCCCGGGCGAGAGGCGATCTTCTCCGGCGCTTCCCTGCGCTCTTCAGCCGGCCGAGGCGAAAAGGACCGAGCAGCCGGCAGGCGTCGGGAAGGGAACCGAGGAAGGAGGGCTGGGAGAGCTGTGGGCCCGCCCGCCCGCCCGCTCAGCCGCCGGGAGGGGCCAAACGGGAGGGATTCCCCCCCCCCCCGTCCCCGCCCGGCTCCGCTGCGGCCGCTCCTTTCGCGATTCGGTTCAACCACAGGGCATCGGGCAGAGGCGCAACCGCGCGCCAGCATCAGAGGCTGGGTCCGCCCGGGGTGGGGGGGCTCCCTCTTGCCGCTATCTCTCCTCGCCTCCTTCCCCACCCGGGTGCAGGCCTTGCTTGCAAAGCAGAGGGAGCCCCCGCACGAAGTGTGTGTGTGTGTGTGTGTGTGTGTGTGTGTGTGTGTGTGTGTGCCAAGCCACAGGGATGGGGTTCACCTACCGGCCACCATGGTTCCACGGGGCTCTGCCATCTCCTTCAATAAGTATTGGCTTATTGCCCCAAAGGTGCTTTTTTTTTTTTTTTTTTTAAAGAGGCCACTGGACTTTCTGGTATTTCTTGGAAGGCGTTTTGCTTCTCATCCAAGGAGCTTCTTCAGCTCTGACTGGATGGTGTGGAATGGAAGGATTCGTACTCCTTGCAGACAGCCGGTCATTTGCATCCTTTTTAGAGGGTCGTTGAGGCCACTTGGAGGTTTATCTGTGTCCTCCAGGTCACCTGAGTGGGGCTCCTGGTTCCTGGAGTCTGCAGTTTTTCCCTCCGGAAATCCACCCCTACACCATTCAAAAGGCGTTCATCCCAAATTGTGTACCTAAATGTCTGTAGAGATTCTCAGTCATCCCAAATCAGAAACCAGGGGCACCACTCAGATGACCCTGAGGACACAGATAAACCTCCAAGTGGCCTCAACGACCCTCCAAAAGGATGCAAATGACCAGCTGCCCGCAAGGAATATCAATCCTTCCATTCCCCACTATCCAGTCAGAGCTGAAGAAGCTTCTTGGGTGAGAAGCGAAACGTCTTCAAAGAAAAACCAGAAAGTCCAGTGGCCTCTTGAAAATGCACCTTTGGGACAACCTGGATCTGGAGGACTAAGAATCTCCATAGACACATTGGCTTATTGAGTACATCAAGGGTAAGCAAGCTGTGATTTAGTATATAGTGTGTATAGTTCCCAGTAGTGATAAATGCAATTTACTCCATCTTTGCAGATCCTTTTTAATATCCCTCCACAAAGGAACATAGTTATTTTCAAACAGTCTTATGCTTGTGTTTGTCAACAAAACTCCTAAATAGTTCACCTTTTTCTTGACCCTAAACCCGATCCTACTACCTGTCATCCTGAGATCTCCCTTTGCAGAAATATGAGTTCAACAGGGTTGTTCAGAGTTTGGATCATGTTTCCTTGGACTGGCCTGCGAGTAAGTCATCTGGAATTTTGCAATAACTCTGCAGTAACCCCGAGGCTGCGTAACTCCACCGCACATCTATTGTGCTCACCTAGCAGAGCACCTGGAGGAAAATCATAACCTAACATTAAAAGCCAGATCTTTACAATCTTTCAAAATCGGATGTTTTGTATCCTTCACCAGTGGTCTCTTAGGGCAGCAGCTTTAGGTTGACTGATGTTCAATTCCCTTGGCTTTGATTTAAAGCAGGGGTGTCCAACCTTAACAACTCTTAAGTCTCGTGGAGTTTAACTCCCAGAATTCCCCAGCCAGCATGGGAAGTTAATTCTGGGAGTTCAAGTCCAGGGGTCTTAAAATTGAATGAGTTTGGAGCCCTGGCAGGTTTCAAAATAAATAAACGGAAGACAACAATGTATATTGAATAAAAAGTCAGGTTTTAGGGTCGAGAAAAAGGTGAACTATTTAGGAGTTATGTTGACAAACACAAGCATAAAACTGTTTGAAAAATAACTGTGTTCCTTTGTGGAGGGATATTAAACAGGATCTGCATAAGATGGGGTAAATTGCATTTATCACTACTGGGAAGAATCTCTGTAATTAAGATAAGTACTTTACCAAAGATGCTTTTTTAAAAATTTCAGATGTTACCAATACATCTGATAATCTGTTTAAACAATGGCAGAAGGATATTTCTAGGTTTATATGGCAAGGGAAAAAAACCAAGAATTAGTTAAAATTGTCAAAATTGGACCTTTCTAATTTAAAGCAAGCAGTGTCGCTTGTAACCGCAACTTGGGTCATTTGTAAGCTACAGCTTATGACTTAGCGCCTTCGGTGAACCTGGCCAACTATGGTCCATTCAGAATCGTGATTAAGCAAACCGTTGCTTAGTCACAGGCTGTGAAAAGCCACCGTGCTTTGTGCTGCAAGCTGCAGACCTTCCCTAATCACCAAGAACAGATGTTCGATGTCTGCGACTCATCCATCTTTCTCTCGTGAATGAATTTTCCACGGGAAGCAAAATCATCGGAATGGAAGACCAAATTTTGGGCTTCCTTGTGAAATCTCCACGAAGGAATCAGGGCAATTGCACAATGAAATAATTGCTTGGAAATCTTTGTGAAACTGTTGCAACTACAGCTGTTGTTTCACAGCTGAGAGGTTTTACATGCCTGTGATCCTGAAGGAAATCTAATGGGGGTGAAAAAAAACCTCACAAAGCACACACACTGGAATTGCTGTGGGTTGCGTTGTAAAATCCCAGTTTTTCAAGACCTTGTAAAGGAAGCTTTGCATTTGACTGGCCTGTTCTTCAACTATGGGAATCTAGATGATTATTGTTCCAGGGTTATTTTTATTCAGACCGCATTTACTTTCATTCCGAGATAATAGCAAAGGTTGGTCTGCTTGTGAAGTTATCAGACAAGGTTGTGGAGTGCAAACAAGGACTTTCCTGGCACTTATAGGACAATATTCTGCACCTTCAAAAGTCTTTTTCAGGTGGACCAGCAAAACACCCGTTTCTTCAAGAAGCTGTATTTCAGTCCAGAAGAACACTGGAAAGAGACAAAAGTATAAATAAGGATTTGAATTACTCTTAAGTCCCATGGGAACTGCCTCTACATTTTCTTAGCTGGGTTTTGGAGAAATTTCTGCCATTGCTTCATTCTGAAATCTATTTTTTTAAAACGTTTCAGCCACCCTTTCTTGTCCTTTTAGCTCTCTGATTTCTTTTTCTCTTCCTCACTCCTTATTAGTTTGTGACAGTTGTGTGTTTTTAAAACTTTGAATATAATTATATGCTTTAAAAAAAGAAAGAAAGAGTGGGTGTTTTTGATGGTGCTTGGCCTATTTCAAACCTATTACTCACGCGTAAATAGCCCAGAAAGCATTGAAACCAAGCGTGGTATGAGTTTATCAAGCTTCCTTGTAGTCTTGTTGACATTGAAGGTATTATGTCTCTTTCCTGTCCTGGAATTTTTAGAGATACATTTTCAAACCAGCTTTCAACTGAGCAATGCTTCCTCTTGGGTATCTGGTGCTATTTAAATCTGCCCACTGAAACAGCCAGCTTGGTTCACCCTTCCCCCCGCTTTATTTTCCGAAGACGTCTGACTTCTTGCACAATGAGATGGTATAATTGAAGAAGGTCAAACCAGGCCATCTTGGAAACAGCTGAGTTCTCACATGCCCAGCTTGGAGAAACATCTGTGTTTTGGTGCAACTGAAGACTCCAGCAAGGAGTGGCGTGAACTCCCATTAGAACAGACTCTGGGGCACAGTGCAGACCTTACTCAGCAGAGTAGGCGTGCTTTCTCCCAAGTGTAACAAGGCTTTCTTGCTACAGTTTGCAGAAAATGAAGGCCTAGCCCGTTGCTATTTTCTCCAATTGGTTACCTTCCTAATGTGGGACTGTACAGCTTCCATGGTGGTTAGAAGAAGAACAGAATCTGGAAAACAACAGATTAGGGGAAGCCTGAAATAAATAGACAGGGGTCTGGCATGGAAGATTAGGTACATGTGAGAAGGTCCAATTAAACTGATTTATTCCTAAAAAACAACTTATGAGAATCTTTGCAACTAACTCTGGTTGTCAAACTGGTGGCCTGCGGGCCGGATGTGTCACACGCAGGCCACGCCCACTCCAGCTCCACAAATGGGAAGAAACTGTCGCAAAACATCACAAGACGGCAATGTGACACAGTGTGATGACCCAAAGGGGCGTGGCACAAAGGCAACACAGACAAATAAGCAAGAAATGTCCTTTTAATATCTCCAACTTTGCCCCCAATGTCCAGGTTACCTTCGGCTGGAGAAAAAACTCACCCAAGAACAGGCTTTAAGTGGAGGAAATTCAATCCGAAAATAAAATACATACAAACTGTAAATAAAAAACTGCACAAACCATGCTGCAGTAATTAACTTGACAGGGCAGGAGAAGGAATTGCAGACTTGAAAGGCCAGCAAAACACACACAGTTGGGAAGACACCAGGAACCCAGATGAGCCTTGACAATACCAGATAATTCACAATTTGATCCCAACAACTTTGCTTCCCTTTTTAAACACTGTGTTCCCAGCTGCAGCTAATGAAGGGAATCAGGGCCCTTTCCTCCCCCACAACCCATGCAACCCACATTGCTCTCTTCTCCATTCCTCCCTGTGTGGCCTAGGATGAAGACGGTGTGGGTCTGAGTCTTCCTCTGAACTCTCTCTCTCTTATTCTACCTCTCCCCTGCTCTGCCCAGAAATTGCTTTCCCCAATTTCTTCCACAGCCAATGAAGCCACTCTTCCACTCCCTGTCAGCTGTTCGGCCTTCCCCTCCAAATCAGATTCTGACAAGAGCATGACACACGGTGAGTTAGACACCCTTGGACTGACTGGTTAACACCTAGATAAAGGTCAACAGAATTCAAGGAGAGTTGGATTGAGTTCGCTTGTGGCAACATAGGGATTCTAGGCTGATTCCTCTCTTAACTCCACCCCCCAGGGTTCTGTCACTCCTTCTCCTACAATGGGTACTTCTTCAAGGCTGCAAAGGGAATTCATCGAGGCTGTTAATGCAAACCAGTGACACCTAACTCTTCATTTTCTAAAATCTTTTGTTCAATTTGTAGAACTTCACCCTCCTTCCAAGATTGAGACCTGGAACAAATTGCAGCTCCCTAGAAGGGACTTTTATCATACAACTCACTTACGTGGCACAGCAAAGAAGGAACATGACCACAAAGATAATTGGGAAGGCATATAGCGCTCCTCTAGGGAAGGAGTGAGAGACGTGAGCCCACAGATCATCCAGGTATTCTGACAACCAGGACCGCCGAACACCTACGGAGTCAACCAAAAAGATCCCTCAGCTTCTGAGACAGAATTGTATCATTTCCCCTGATTTCCTTTGGGAGAACAAAACACAAAATACATTTTTCATCCAGCCATGTGAAGAACTGAGGATAAACCCCTGGCTAAACACGTAACTTCTGTTTACAAAAGGCCATAATTGCCTTATTTCTATATCTTATCATGTAAAAAGCGGGAAACATCCAGAGAACAAATCATTGTGAGTGAAAAAGAAAACATGAGATAGATGGACATGAAAGGATGACTAAACCGATTAACAGATAATCGGAGTTGGAAAGGACCTTGTAGATCATCTAGTCCAACCCCCTGCCCAAGCAGGAGACCCTACACCATTTCTAACAGATGGCAGTCCAATTTCTTCTTCAAAGTCTCAAGTGATGAAGCTCCCATGACTTCCAAAGGCAACTTCTGTTCCATGGGTTGATTATTCTCACTGTCAGAAAGTTTCTCCTTATTTCCAGGTTGAATCTCTCCTTGTTCAGTTTCCATCCATTATTCCTTGTCTGGCCTTTGGGTGCTTTAGAAAATAGCTTGACACCCTCCTCCCTGGAGCAGCCCCTCAAATATTGGAAGACTGCTCTCCTGTCTCCCCTGGTCCTTCTCTTCCCTAGACTGACCAGGCCCAGTTCCTGCAACCGTTCATTGTATGTTTTGGTCTCCAGTCCCCTAACCATCCTGGTTGCTCTTCTCTGCACTTTTCTAGCATCTCAACATCTTTTTTATAGTGTGGTGACCAAAACTGGGTGCAGTATGTTGGGTATATGAATACACCAACTGGTTTGGGTGAATGAATATATAAAACCTAGGATTAAGTGTCTTGTAGCTTTAAGCACAAGAAACTGCAATGTCATTGTGGGTGCGGTTGCAGGCAGCCATATAGGTAGGAAGGGAAACGTAATAGACCCTGCTTCTGGATGCACCTGGTTTCTGATCCTGGTTTCGAGTTCCTGGTCTGATTCCTTGTGTTACCGGTCTCTGGTCTGTCTGCTGTCTGCCTGTACTACTGTATACTCCTGTATGAGATGTCTACTGTGCAAGATACTTCTCTCAACTGAACACAAGGACTGTTTGTTTGGTGAGCTGTGGATTCAGCATTGTCTTTGAGAGAAAGGTATCTTAAGAAGAAGATTTACAAGCAGATAAAGACATTGTATTTACTGTTTAAAAGACTAGGTAACTGGATGGATATACTGGATACTGACATATGGACTGAATGACTCTTCTTAATCTCTGTGTGAATTAAATATCTATTTAAAACCACAAACAGTGTTTTTGTCTCAAGTGTGTGTATACTCTTGGGCCCAGCCTCACTCTCATTTGGCTGCCTGGCTTGACTGCTGCTGTGCACTCAGCTCAGGGGTTTATCCCCAAACACTAACACAGTACTCTAGGTGTGGTCTTACTAAGGCTTTATAGAGTGGTATTAGTACCTCACATGATCTTGATTGTATCCCTCTGTTAATACAATTTAGGATTGCATTAGCTTTTTTGTCTGCTGCTGCATGCTGTTGGCTCATATTTAGCTGGTTGTCCACTAAGACACCAGGATCCCCCTTACAGTTCCTTCTATTGAGCCTGGTTTCACCCAGTCCATATGTGTCCTTTTGGTTTTTCTTGCCTAAGTGTTAGGACTTTGCTTTTCTCTGCATTGAATTTCATTTTGTTAAATATGGTTAAGTCTGTCAAGATCCATCTGGATCTTGAGCCTAATTATACTTAATTATACTTAATTGGTCAATGTAGCTTTTGTTACATTTAAATGAGTGCTTTTCAGACACGAGGACTTTAAAATGTGTAGACTTCAACTGTCAGAATGGAGACAGGATAATTTTCGGAGTCAAGAAGTCGACACATTTTAAAGTTAGTCAGGTGTGAGAAACACTGATTAAGGAAGGCTGGCTTGCTCTCCTCTGCCAGCATAATAATCATTTTCATGTTTTCACTAAACCATTGCAGATCCTGAAATGGTTTGTCTAAACTTTGACCAATTGAGTGCTAGAAACCAGACAGTTGGCTGCCTCCTAGAGGTGTTACAACAGTTTCATTTTCCTTTTGAAAGATATTTAAGAATACTTCCTCATTTGATAAACATGAACATTTTGCATTTTAGAAAGGCAAAAGGTTTTCTCACCCATCTCTTGTCAGTAATGTAATGCCCAAATTCTTTTCAGTATGCAAGTATGTATTTATGGCACTTGTATACTGCTGAACCAAGAATAAACCCGAATGGCAGTTTATTGTATCTCAGTTGCATTAATATATAAACTTATATTTAGAGCAAGCAACTCTTTGTCTAGCCTCCTCAACAGGCTGCTGGAAGGAAGGGGCAGAAACAAAGCAAAAAGATTAAAAAAAATTCATAAGCAAAAATGAATTAGATGAACAGTTTGGAAGAATATGTGTCATAAGATTATGCAACCATTTTAGTATCAAAAATCTTTGACCATGTACATATAGCTGAGGAACACGAGTAAGAAAAATTTTGGGGTTCCATGTTGGTATCTGATTGGTAATTTGGGGAGAGAATACTGGGTTCAGTTGACCATGAAGTTTAATTCAACCAGAATTATTGTTATGCTCTTAAACTTTTATTCAGTTTACAGATTTACAGAGTTGGAAGGGACCTTGTAGGTCATCTAGTCCAACCCTCCAAGCAGACCCTACATCATTTTTGACAGATGGCCATCCAGTCTCTTCTTGAAAGCTTCCAGTGATGAAGCTCCCACAACTTCCAAAGGCAACTTCTGTTCCATGGGTTGATTGCTGGTCTCACTGTCGGAAAATATCTCCTTATTTCCAGGTTGAATCTCTCCTTGTTCAGTTTCCATCTATTATTCCTTGTCTGGCCTTCAGGTGCCTTGGAAAATAGCTTGACCCCATTCCTCTCTGTGGCAGCCTCTCAAATACTAGAAGATTGCTATCGTGTCTCCCCTGGTCCTTCTCTTCACTGGACTAGTCATGCCCAGTTCCTGAAACCGTTCATCGTATGTTTTAACCTATAGTCCCTTTATCATCCTGGTTGCTCTTCTCTGCACTTTTTCTAGAGTCTCAACATCATTTTTATATTGTGGTGACCAAAACTGGGTGCAGTATTCTAGGTGTGATCTTACTAAGGTTTTATAGAGTGGAATTAGTACGTCATGTGATCTTGATTGCATCCCTCTGTTAATGCAACTTAGGATTGTATTGGCTTTAAATAATTAAATAAACTAATATTTAATTGGTTGTCCACTAAGACGCCAGGATCCCACTCACAGTTCCTGCTATTGAGCCTGGTTTCACCCAGTCTATATGTGTCCTTTTGGTTTCTAAGTGCAATACTTTACTTTTCTCTGCATTGAATTTCATTTTGTTAGTTAAAGCCCAGTGTTCAAGTCTGTCAAGATCCATTTGGATCTTGTGCCCATCATCTAGGACAGAGGCGGTATTCAGCAGGTTCTGACCAGTTCTGCAGAACTGGTAGCCGAAATTTTGAGTAGTTCAGAGAACCGGCAAGTACCACCTCTGACTGGAAATTTTACAGTATCCTTCCGCTGCCACGCCCACCAAGCCACGCCCACAGAACCGGTAGTAAAAAAGTTTGAACCCTACCACTGATCTAGGGTGTTGGCTCTTCCTACCAGTTTAGTATCAGTTTGTGACTCTTAAGCATCCTAAGCTAGAGAAGACATTTCTTTCTGTGGGAGGCCATTCCACCCAACCATCATGTGGCTATTTTAAAAACTTACGTCGGATCACGTGTCCAAAACTTCCAGTCTTTGGCCTTGTGGTCACACCTAGGAGCAAAGGGTGTTGCTTAAGCTGCTTTTCAGGTCTGCGTCTTCGAAGCCTGCTGTGAAAAATGATTGAGGGCATCCTAGCCCCGTAAACCCCCCAGACGTAGTCTGGAGACATGGCCATCGAGAGCACCTGGAAGCAAACGATCTCTTGCCACATGACATCCATGGCTTAGCAGACACAGGTAAGGTCGGTTAGAACTGCCTTTTGGACACACCACATACACGCACACCTGCAACGCTGCAAATGTTGGGAAAACACCAAATCAGGAAGTTCATTTGAAACTCAGTCAAAAGTGTAGAACCAAAACTGTTCCTCAATGATCAGAAACCAGGGTGGTCTCCACAGTCCATTCCAGAAACAACAATCCAATATTCTGGGGGCTAATTTAGAAGCCCTTCTAGAGGCCTACTCTCAACTAACTGCAGACCAAAGCCAAGGTGCGCCCAGCAGATTTCAACTGCTTGCACACACACATGGAACCTGGCAACCTTTATGATGTCACTTAAACCTCTGTAACACAACCTTCTTCAACTCAGTGTCTTTCAGGCACGTTGGGATCATAATATTCCAGGCAGTGTTGCAGTGGAGAGGGGGTGTCTTTCACATTCCCAGGATCAAGCTATCATAGATGTGCACATGTGCACAGAGACATGTGTGGCAAGAGTGGTGGTGTTGCCTGTCAAGCAATAGCTTTGCTATTTCTGAAGGAACGCTTCTAATCATGGAAATCTACTATGGTGTAGGTAGGAGGAGAGTAGGCAGAGCCCGAGGGTGGAGTCAAATGAGCCATCAGCCTAGAATCATTACGTTCCCATAAATGGTCTAAGTTTAACTTCTTGAATTCTGCTGAGCCTTAATGTAAAGGCTGTTCCCTTCCCACCAAAGTGGTCCCTATTTTTCTACTTGCATTTCTTATATGCTTTCGAACTGCTAGGTTGGCAGGAGCTGGGACAAGTAACAGGAGCTCACTCTGTTACGCGGCACTAGGGATTTGAACCACCAAACTGCCGACCTTTCTGATTGACGAGCTCAGCATCTTAGCCACTGAGCCACTGCGTCCCCTTGTGCTGAGCCTTATATAGTGCCAATTTAGAGTTGACCATTAATCGATTCAATTTCCGTGAATAGGCATGATATGTGGTCCTGATTCTTCATGCCTGGTAGATGGTCTGGAATGGCTTTCGAAAGCCCTCCTTTAGTCATTAAGAATTGGGCCTTTTTTGTGATGGAACCCAGGTTATACAACCCTTGCCTGACTAAAATCTTCCCTATCTCTCTTTAACCATGATGCAAAGCTCCCTGGGTTTTCTCACAGTTGGTCTTCATTGTGTACAAGCAGAGGCTCTTATATCCTGTTTCAAATTTTGCTGGCCCATTCTCTTTGGGGTACTCTTTGGACTGGCAGAGGGATGTGGTGGCTCAGTGGCTAAGACGCTGAGCTTGTCGATCAGAAAGGTCAGCAGTTCAGTGGTTCGAATCCCTAGCGCTGTGTAATGGAGTGAGCTCCCATTACTTGTCCCAGCTTCTGCCAACCTAGCAGTTCGAAAGCATGTAAAAAATGCAAGTAGAAAAATAGGGACCCCTTTGGTGGGAAGGTAATAGCGTTCCATGCACTTTGGGTGTTTAGTCCTGCCGGCCACATGACCACAGAGATGTCTTTAGACAGCGCTGGCTCTTTGGCTTTGTAACGGAGATGAGCACTGCCCCCTAAAGCTGAAAATGATTAGCATGTATGTGTTAGGGGACCTTTACTTCTACCTTTATGTTGGACTGGAAAGAATGCACTTGGAAAGACGAAGCCCCCATGAAATAAAATAATAAACCAAGCTCTTCCTGACTAATTCTGAGGTTGCATTTAGAAACCTTAAAACCTACCATGGGGGAAGATGCATTCCTCACTGGGTAATTAATTATTAGTAGTATTAATGCTGACTTAGTCTACTGAAAAGACTTTGTGCTGAGGCATCAAGAAAAACAAGGGAAGAAAGTACAGTTCTTCAGGAGATAAACATTCTTTAATTACATAGCTGTATTCTTCAGCTACTTTCATGTCTACGTCGAGCAAATGATATGCAAATACTGAATATGCAGTTAGGGTAACACCTGAAGGGCCCACCTGTATTGGATTTTGCTTGTCAGGCTTTGGGGACAAGACTGAACAAAATAGCGACACCTCCCTTTAGACAATTGCTAGAAGCAAAAGACATTTACTGGTAGCTTGACCACCTCAGATATGGAGATACCTACTAGTAAGGATGAATTAAAGCAGAGGTCTCCAAACATGGCAACTTTAAAACTTGTGGACTTCAACTCCCAGAATTCTCCAGCCAGCATAGCTGGGAGTTGAAGTCCACAAGCTGCCAAGTTTGGGGATCCCTGAATTAAAGAGTAGCAGTAAACAATTTTTTTAATTGAACAGCCTTTTTGATTTGACAGATGACAATTCCGACCCATCACAACCTACAAGACTTTTTTGTAGTCCAACGTCAAGCCATGGCTGGTTCTAGTAAAAGGATAAATCTATGGTTGACTTCAAGAAAGGTTGACTGGATGTTTTGGGCCTCTGCAGGTTAATTTGCTTTCCAGGAGCTCTCTGTAGCTTCTTCAAAATGTTGGAGGCTAGCAAATACTCAACAATTAAGATCTATGCTCAGGTTTCCCAAAACGAAACATTTCCTCTTTCCTTGATCAGTAGGAGATGTTGCTGATAGTACTAGCTTCTTCTTTAGATATCAGTGGTATCTTTGGGAAGACCACCAACCAATCAGAACAGAGCTGGAAGGGACCTCAGAGGTCTTCTAATCTGACCCCTGCTCAAGCAGGAGGCCCGATACAATTTGAGACAAGTGACTGTCTTAATTTCTTCTTAAAAACCACTCTTGATGAACCATCATGAGAACAGTGACCGTGGGGAAGAAAGTGCTCGTTTCAAATCCTCCCTCCCACCACCAAAAAATGCAAAGCCCATCATAGGAATTCATGCAGCTAATGTCCTGGCCTCTAAGAAATCCCGCACAAAGTTTGCGAGCGAAGATATACTGCTGTTCCTCAATTCCAGAATACGATCCTAACAAAACCCACACTTGACACATGTCACGGGCTATATATACCATTGCAACATGTTGCAGAGCCTTCACTTTGCTCCTTATGCAGCCAAACACCATTGGCAAAAAACACAAGAATAATGGAAGTATATTTTATGATGATATATGTACAGCGTTGCGGTGGGCTGGACAGGAGAATATTCTACTCGTTTGAGCGTTTGCGGAAAAAGCCAAAGACGGTTTGATCTTGACTAGGAGTCTGTCTGCTCGTTGTCGCAACCCAACACCTCCATCCTCAGGGCAATATGTTTGTTCCACTTGAGTGGGTGTATCCTCAAATATTTGGCAAAGAACGGGACATCCAGAAAGTTCATCACGGGCTGGAAATAATCGTGATTTCCCTGGAAAACCTGCAAAAATGAGAGGACGGTAACTGTCACTTTTCTCAGACCCTTTTCACTGGTCAGGAAAAAACAAAATGGACTACAGATAAGTCCTCAACTTACAACAGTTCATCTTTGCACCAAATGGAAAAATGAGAAAATCCCGACGGAAGAGGAAACAATGAAGAACATAATGGAAGGTGCAGAAATGAGTCGATTGACAATGGCAATTAGAGAACAGGAAGAAAAAGATTATTATAAAATTTGGAATTTATTCTATGAATGGCTAGGCAGAAGAGTAAGACATCGAAATATGTGATAATAGTATAATATACCATGGTTGATTGAAGTAGATTGAGTAAGAAAAGGAATATAATTTAATTTTTTGCAACCGTCCGACATGCAAAGTCAATGGGGATAACCCTAACCAGATTCCCTTAACCACCCGTGTTCCTAATTTAGCTGTTTCGGTGCTTCACTGAACAATGGTGGCAAAAAAGGTTGTAAAATGGGAAAATGGTTACTTATAGCAACGGTCTCCCTTAGCAACAGTGTTGTGGCCCATCGGGGGCTGACGGAGGTGGCAGCAGAGTCGGACAGTAGTGAGGAGGTTGGGGAGGAACCTGGGCCAATCCTGGAGGCTGAGGAAGGCTCGGATGAGGGCTCTGCATCAGAGGCACAGATGCAGCCAGGGCAGGCTGGCAGTTATCAGCTGCCTTCAGACTCAGACAGAAGTGAGATGGGGGAATTTCTGGAACTGGTTCCCAGCCTGCGCATGCGCAAGACTACCAGAAGACAAGAACAATTGACAAAGCAGGATCGACTCAGGAGAAAGATGATTGGCCCCTCCCATAGGACATAAAAGAGGAGCGAACGGGATGTGAGCTTTTGCAGGAAGCAATTAGTTCGTCTGGTCGATTCAAGCTTTGAAAAGTTCCGTTTGACTCTGTGTCCAGTTTGGACTTGCCCTCTGTCTGGCAATTCGTTCTCTGGCAGCATTTCAAGTGCAATAAGGTGGATGCTTATAAACATTCCCCTGAAAGACCATTTGTGAAGCCTGGCAGGCTGTGAATGAACGTAATTCACAGCCGTGGAAATAAAAGAGGTTTTTGCCGGGACTAAGATAGTGTTTTATGCTTCCTAAGGAAGCCTAGGTCAGAACAAACAGAAAGCTTGGGCTCAGTTGTGATCGTAAGTTGAGGACTACCTGTATAACCGGCTCAGGAATTCTGGAGGGTGAAATTGACACACCTTAAAGCTACCAAGGTTGAGAAACACTGATTAGACCATAAGGAGAGCATTCCCCAACGAGGGAACATTTAGTCCTATCGAAACAAAAGAAGCAAAAGTCCAGCACAGCTCACTTAACACATGGTTCACAGAGCAACATACATTTTGGGCTCAATTGTGGTGATAAGTCGAGGACTCCCTGTAGGAAGAAATGGTACCAACCTGTTTCTCCCCGTGTTGAAGGACGGATATCCAGTTTTGGCCATCTATGCTGGTGGAAAGACTGAACTCCTTTACAAACATATGGGTGAAGGCAGATTTGGCGCCTTGAGTTATCAATCCTGTCACCCGTACGATCTTCTTAAAGTTTACCTGAAGCCACTCAGTTGTGCTGTCAACCTGGGGGAAAGAGACGGAAATTACAGTCGCTCTATTCTGACCCAGCTCCACAAACACAACAAACTCAAAAGATGCCTTTATTAGGAGCGCTGGCAGCTCCAGCGAAAAGTTTCTCTCGCAGGCTAACAAATCTGTCCGTCAGAGAGATAAATAGTTGTCTGCCACACTAATTCATCTCTACCTCCTGCGTTTTATCCCCAGAGTTAGGGTGGGGCTTCGCTAGCAGTGGTGGCTCTTCCGTCCCAAGGACTGGCCCATAGATTTCTACTGCTCTCCTCTCCTCTGCCTTCTGTAAATCCCACATCAGGCTCTGGACCCAGCTGTTCCTCCTCTTCCTCATCAGCCACCTCCGGACCTGATTCTTCTGTCCCAAGGACCAGCCCATAGGTTTCCACTGCTCTCCTCTCCTCTCCCTTCTGCGCAGCTGCATGTCAGGCACTGGACCCAGCTGTTCCTCCTCTTCCTCATCAGCCACCTCCAGACCTGGGGGCTCTTGACTCTCCATCTAAGGGCTGACAGATAGCCCAGGCACACACACACCTCTCTCTCTCTCTCTCTCTCTGTCTGCCAGCTCCATTTCCTCTTCCCCCTTGGAGCTCCCAGTTTGCCTTGATGCAGACCCTGACTCCCACGCCTCCTCCTCCTCCTCCTCTGATTCAGCAGTGGCCCACAGGCCACAACACGCTCCATCCTTGGAAAACGAAATTTCAGCCTTTCTACTTTCTTTTCCCAATCACGGATTGTGTTAAAAGAATGCAGGTTAAAAGAATCAACTTACAAAAAAGGTCACTTCGTGACTTTCAAATTTAGAACAGCACTGAAAAAAGTGACTCACACTTAACCACTGTTGCAGCATCCCCCGTGTCACCTGATCAAAATTCAGATGCTCAGCAACGGCTTCATGTTTATGACCATTGCTGTGTCCCGGGGTCATGGGATCAACTTTTGGGACCTCCTGACAGGCAAAGTCAATGGGGGAAAAGCCAGATTAAACGACGTCACTAACTTAACAACTGCAACGATTCACTTAATGCTTGTGGCAAGAAAGGTCGTAAAATGGGACAAAGCTCACTTAACAAATGTCTTGATTAGCAACAGAAATTTGGAGCTCAATTGTGCTTGAAAGTCAAGGACTACCTGTACAATATAAAAAAAAGCAACGGACATCTGGACGCAGCAAATACCGCAAAATGGTTGCTCCATCCGATGAAAAAGGCCCAACTAGACATTTATCCAAGACCTGGGACAAAACAGACATCTTTTAAAGACTCATTTAAAAATAGTGGCTCAGTGGCTAAGTGGTTCAGTGGCTAAGACGCTGAGCTTGTCGATCAGAAAGGTCGGCAGTTCGGCAGTTCGAATCCCTAGCGTCGTGTAACGGAGTGAGTTCCCGTTACTTGTCCCAACTTCTGCCAACCTAGCAGTTCGAAACACGTAAAAAGTGCAAATAGAAAAATAAGGACCCCTTTGGTGGGAAGGTAACCGCATTCCGTGCGCCCTGGGCATTTAGTCCTGCTGGCCACATGACCACGGAGACGTCTTCGGACTTTGTAATGGAGATGAGCACCGCCCCCTAGAGCTGGAAACGACTAGCACGTGTGTGCGAGGGGAGCCTTTAAAGATAGGCTAGAGGGGAAGTTGGGCAAAGCCAACATTGCAGCTGGAATGAAAGGAGCCAAAATAACGGAAGACACGGTGCATACAATGAGAAACTAGAGGTTTTCAGGAAGCAAGGCTAACAGAGAAGGGAATTGAATTCTGGGAGTTGAAGTCCCCCCATTTTAAAGCTGCCATGCTTGAAAAACACTGCTGTAGACCTTCAATTTACCTCTGGTCTCCATGCATTTATTCTTCCTTTCAAATTGAGCCGGGCCAGAAAGGGAGACCAAGTAGCAAACACATTGTCAGCCCAAGAGGAGGCAGTAATCTGTTCATTAAGAATGGATTTGCTCTCCATTCCTAGCGGCATGGAACAGCCTAAAGGGAAAGAAAAGAGACAACCGTAGTAGTAACCCACATTTAGAACATAGAATCGTAGCCCTGGAAGAGGCCTTGGAGTTCTTCCAGCCCAAGACCTTCTCAAGGCAGGAGACCTTATACTATCTGTGGTCAAATGGTTGTCCACTCTTGTCCGTTTAACTTCAGTAGCCTCGTTTCTCTACCTCTATCCCTTGTGCCGGATCTTCATTCCTCGAATGGCATTCAATTGTATACATTGCATCCAACTGCTTTTGATCAAAGCATCCTTGTTGCCTTCCTCGTGGGGACCTGGTTAGCAGTGAATTTTTCCCCAGATTTTTAAAATCATACTATTTTTTTTTTACCCATTACAAAGTTAGTCATTTATCTTCTTATTAACCATGCAATCTTGTATTTGTTTGCTCAGCAGTCAACACATGGACCTTTCTCCCAAGTACAGTTGTACACTTGTAGAGTCAGTGAGATGGAGTGATTAAGACATTGAACTGGGACTTAGCTTGAAGTCCAACCTTAGCCACGGAAGATCCCTGGAGACTTAGGGCCTGTCTTCCTCTCTTAGTCCAAAGCACCTCAAAGAGTTATTGCTTTGGTGAAAAATGGGGAAAGAAACTACTAAGCAGGTTTTTGCTCCTATAGGAAAGGTAGCAAAGCTGACTTTTGCAAATCTAATGAATACAAGAATAACAAATGACAGAATTGCAGATTATATTGGTTAGGGAGAAACGTCTCTTTGTGGCATTTTAAGCAACTTCAGTAGCTGTATGTCTCTCTCCGGGTGAGAAAAGTGCTTGATGTGGAGGGTCTTCAAACTTGGCAAGTTTAAGAGTTGTGGACTTCACCTCCCAGAATTCCTGAATTAACATGACTGGAGGAGGAATTCTGGGAGTTGAAGTCCACAAGTCTTAAAGGGGTCAAGTTTGAACACCTCTGATATGGACCTTAAACGTTCTCATTGGGATGACCAGTCCATGGTAGGCAATATGTCTACTACCCCCAGGGGTGTCAAACTCAAGCTACCATAGATGTGCGATTGTGCGTATGTGCGCAGAGACATGTGTGGCAGGTTTGGTGGTGTTGCATGGCATCCTGGTAGTTTCTGAGACCCCACTGCCTCAACCACCCCACCATCCGACGAATGGCAAAAAGAAGGAAAGTTCTTGTTCCATACTGTTCAGGTCGCAGCCTAGCAACTCCATCCTCAAGGTGTTGCGAAAGTTGAAATGCGTTGGGTGGAGACGGAGATAACGGGCTACAATGGGAGGATCGAAGGCATTGTCCTTCACGCTCACTCCATCCACGTTTCCGGAGAATATCTGCAGGCAAGAAGCGAAAAGCGGCTCTGTTTCCATTGGGACATGCAAAGGAGGACAAGAAGAGTGGTACGGTAGCCTAGAGGTACAGCTCTCGCCTCACAATCAGGAGGCTGTGAGTTCGATCCTAGATAGAGGCAGATATTTATCTCTCTCTGGGTCTGTTGAGAATATATCTGCTGAACAAAACTCCACACCGGTGAGAGGAAGGGCATCCGGCACAGGAAGGGCATCCGGCCGGTAAACACTCTGCTAGCTCCATTTAGTTTGCCCATATTCTACCCCGCAAGGGATTATGCGGCCATTAAACGAAGATGATGATGATGATGATGATGATGCAAAAGAGGACAAGAGCTGTTATTAGGGGCCAGCTGGTGTAAGAGATAATCAGGCTGAGCCCAAGGATGGGATCAAACACGCCATCAGTTTGGATTCACAAGATCTATGTCCAGCCCCCTTGACTGGATTCCATTGGTACTTCCATCTAGATTGTTAGTAACAGATTTAACAGATTAACAGGGTTGGAAGTTGTGTATAGGTAACATGAAATAAACTTGTGCTCCTTTTGAACTTAATCTAGAAATCCTGGCTTTCTTGCACCTGATGGCTGGGTGTCCTTGGGCCAGTCCTTTTCTCTCAGCCCTAAACCGTTATCAACTACTTCTGAAAACCTTGGCAAGAAAACTGCAGGGATTTGTCTAGGTAGTCTCCAAAAGACATGACTGAACATTAAAAAAGAAACCTGATTTGCAAACAGCCCAATCCATGTTTGGGCCTCAACATCTCCAGGATGGATTAAGAGAAACGCCAACTCTCTAAATGTTCCTTGTTTATATTTATTACCTGTTTTGAGTTCATTTATTAGAAACTAGCTCGATCCCCGTGCTTCGCTACGAAACTATGTGGTCAGGCTTAGTTTTTGGGGTGGAAAATAAGGGGGAAAAAATTCTGCCTCTACCTACCAGCATCCATCGGTATTCATCTGGCTAAAGTCCTGTCAATGTGTGAGAGAGTTGAAGACTGTTTGGAGACTGAAACAGTATTTGCTGTTTGTGAGCAAGGAGACAGCAAGGAGCCTGGGCGTGGCTTAGCTCAACTGTTCTGGACTAAAGCTGCTTGGTGCTGTGAAACTTCTATCCTCTGCTTGTGTTTTGCATTTGGAACAGATTTCTTTTCAGGTGGGAAGGGGGAGTAGAGCTCCTTAGCATCAGAGCGTGTTAATAATAATATACAAAATACTAATGCTCTGATGGTCATTTTAAAAAAAGTCCTTTCTTAGTCAGCACCTAGAACGCAAGAGGAACATACGTGCCAAATTTCAAGTTTGTAGGCTTTACAGTTCTGGAGATTTTGTGTGGTATTTCACTTTTATAGGTATAGATTTATTACCTGTTTTGAGTTCATTTATTAGAAATCAAATCTAAAAGACTTCAGAGACAGAGCTCCAAAGTTTTCTCAGTTGCAACATGGAAGAGCTTTTCCACAACATTCTCTGAACTGAGTTTTTGATTTCTCCATCTAGCCCATGCCCCAATATTTTTATGCCCATCCGAATCTTAACCAGGTCAAGCCCTGCTTAGCTTCTTTCTAGCCACAGTGAAAGCTCAGCTGAATAATTCGCCCTGGTTTGACTTCTTTCCAGAAGATGCTAAAATGTGCATTGTTCCAGGGAGCTTTTGCTGATCAAACCAACCCCATGAAGGTTTTCTCATTGTTAATTGTTAATTGAACCCCAGGCTGTGATTGTTACTGGGTTATCAATATTGTTGTTTGTTCAAATATTGCATGCATCTTTCTTAATTTGCCTTATGGTGGATGTTTTGTTGTGGTGTCTTATCTTATTATTAACTGCCTAGCAGATTATATATAACCCAAATGAAGAAATAGAACAGAACAGAATAGAATGGGGAATAGAATAGAATTGTGCTTCCCATATAAGTTAACCAAAGCCAAGGAGGGATCCACCGGGAGTTACTCATAGCCCAACAATCCTTCAGGGATCTCTTCCTGTTTCTTTCAACAGTGTGTGAGTGGATTTGGGATGCTAAAATAGGATTCATACAATGCAATAGGGCTTTAACTTGGTTTGGATTCAACTGCTTGCTCAACAGATCATGGTTAAAAACCAACCTTTTAGAAAATAGGAAGGCTTTCAAAATGAAGAATGTGCATGTTACCGTACCTATATACCCTTTTCTTTAAATGTAGAATAGAATAGAATTAGGAATAGAGAAGAGTAGAGTAGAGTAAAATAGAGTAGAGCAGAAGAGAAGAGAATTAGAAATGGAATGGAATGGAATGGAATGGAATAGAATAGAATAGAATAGAATAGAATAGAATAGAATAGAATAGAATAGAATAGAATAGAATAGAAATGTTATTGTCACTTTGAATGTACACTAGTCAGCATACGCTAAAATAAAATTTCACTGAATTCAGCTCTCAAAATATAACCATTATGCATATACCCCATGTACACACACATACTGTATATGACACAGAGAAACATCACAGTCTAATTCGAATGTATACATATACATGGCGGGGGAGGGAGGAAGAACCTTGTGAGTTTACAACACATCTGGCATAAGCAAAAAAGCTGTTACAGAACCTAATAGTCCTTCTATAGATTACAGCACTGCCACCTCCTGTCAGTCATTCATGTATGCATCCCATTTATCAGCAAGTATAATCTGAGCTGTAAAAGCTCCTGAAGTCCTTGTGCCAAGCAAATCCACATTCTGCATTAATACACACTGGATTCTTTTCAGCGATATGCCTAATATTCGAAATGCTGTGTTATGTTCTTGCTTTGTTCTCCTTTTGTGGTGCTTAAGAAAGACGGGAACATAGCTATTCTTGCATTCTTTCTCAGGCACAAGTAATCCTCTATTTAGCCTTTTTTTCTACTCCAATTATAATGTTTTTGGTTTTCTCATATTGAAGAATTATTTGGCAACTGCAACCTCAGATTTAATGCAGCCTTTTCCATCCCAGATATATTAAATCCATTGTTATTATTGCAATCACCAGGAGATAACTAAAAGTGGAAACCAGCTCTAAACTTCAACTCTGCACATAGCAAATTTAAAGATTTGCAGACTCAACATGTCTGAAGCGTACTGCTGTTTTTATTTACGGGTTGACCCTCTTGAACATGTTCTGACCAAGGCTTCCTGAGACAGTAGCAATCACACGCTGTTCCCAAAAGCCTTTTTTAAAATTATTTTAACGGCTGTGAATTATATGCATTCACAGCCCGTAATGAGTCCCAAACAAATAGTCCAACAGAAGTCTGCCACAGTCTTTCGGGATAAGGCTGATAAGCACCCACCTTTATCTCCCTTGAAAGGCTGCCAACAACTAAATTGCCAATTAGCTCTACAAGGCCAAACGGAGCACAAAGTCAACATGGAGCTACAGATTTTAAACCAACCAGAATGAACAAAGTTGCTTCCTGCAAAGGCTCATGTCCCTTTGCTCCTCCTTTATGTCTTATGGGAGGGGCCAATCATCTCCAAGCCTTACTCCCGAGTTGCCCCTTTTGTCTTAACTATTCTTGCCTTTTGGCAGCTCTGCGCAAGCGCACACTGGGAACAGGCTCCTCTGCCTCGCTGCAATCAGATTCTGGAGGCTCCAGAGTCAGCACATAATTTCCAGATGGCCCCGGCCCCATCTCTGTGTTGGATGCAGGACCCTCGACCGAGCCCTCCCCAGACTCCCGGACTGGGCCATGTTCCTCCGCACTGTCCAACTCTGCTGCCAGCTCTGCAGGCTTCCAGTGGACCACAACAGAACATGCCTTCTAGCATGAAATGATGGTTTGCATTCTCAACTGTATTAGTACATTTTCAAACATCTTTCTGGTTTCTGATTACAAGAGAATCGCTAACCAAAAAAAAATTACCATTTGAGAGTTGGTAGAATTGCCTTTATAACTCTTCCAAGTCTCTCCATCCAGACTGTAGAAGATTTGAAACTGGGAGATGTAATAGTTGGTTAATTTCTGCCGAGCTCCTTGGGTCTTGATTCCATGGATGATCTTGGATTGGAGCAAGTCCACCTGGACAACAAGAACACTCTTTTCTTTAGGAAAGCAAAGTTTCTATAAAGCATCTTTCCTCACCTTCCAGATGTTTAGGAGGGCACCTCCCAGAGTTCCAAATTCAACACAGCAATCATGGACTCACCACACATTGAAAAAGGCTACCATAGTAGAAAGTTATTGGCAGATGGAACCAAATGGACCACAGCTAAATATATCAATGGCCTAAGCTAGTAAAAAAAATAAGGGGTCCTTGGTATTCTCTGAGCTTGCAGATGTTTCATTACCCAAACTAATTAACCTCATCAATGCTCTGCATTATCCCTGCTGTCAACACTGATGGCGTTACCTAGTTGGCAGTGGTGGGATTTAATTTTTTTTGCTACCGGTTCCATGGATGTGGCTTGGTGGGCATAGCAGGGGAAGCATACTGTAAAATCTCCAGTCAGAGATGGCATTTGCCACCTCTACTCAAAAGTTCTGCTACTGGTTCTCCAGAACTGAACCTGCTGAATACCCACTCTGTTAGTCGTATAACGAAACATCTGCAAGAAAACAACCAGGCTCAGGACCCCTCAGGTCAACCCTGAAGCTACAAATATTCTCCCTTGTTACTAGTAAACAGTAGCTTCCTCGGTTCACAAAGCAAACTAGAAAAGCAAGACTGATGATGGCATTTTCAACTTTTCTGTCTCGAAGGATGAGAAATCGACAGAATGCATAGGGAAGGGAAGGGCTTAGCTACAGAACTCAAATGCATTGCTTCTCATGCATTGGGAAATGATAAGATAGGACACAAGGTCTTCTAGAAGATTCTGAGGAGAAGAAGAAGGTTTATATAAGGATAACTATCTGGAAGCTGTCCATTTTGCCTATGTCAAAAGGACATTTGTCCATTAAACAGAAATGGCTGTTGACCAACATTCGTACTGCCACTGGTCTCCTTAGGAGCTGTCCTACTACCTTCAAAGAACCTACTGCTGATCTAGTTCTTGGGCTTCCCTCCTAGTACACGTACTACATGGTAGGATACATGAACCACCTGTCACCTTACCTCCCTTTAAGACCAAATATCACCACTTAAGATCACCGTAGGGAATTTAAAGGGTGACTGTCGTTTCAAATGGTGGCAGAGGAATCATTGCTATTCAGATATATTAGACCTAATCTAGCTTGAAAATTTTCAAGCGCAATAAAGCTGCTAATCTTAAATAGCGTGACAAGTTCTAGTTCTTGTGTATTACAAGGTCACTTTAGTGAATTACTTTCACTTTCTCTATTGTCCAAAAGAAGAAGAGGAGTTGATAATCATGCATCTTATAATGCTTGTTTGTTATTTACCTGTAGAACCTCTCCATCCTATTGGTCAAGCTTACCTGGATCCAGGAGTTCTTTTGCTCACTCCTCCAAGCATTGATTGAGCCAGAGTTGTCCAACCTGGCCAGACTGGGGACCCATCCACCTTGGACCAAAGGAAAAAGACAAGAGAGTAGAACGTGAAGATTTGGCAAGTTGTTCCTCGCAGCCAATTAATCCAACCAGAAAAACCTTGACAGAATTCTTCAGAGAAGTCAGAGTCTCCACACACAATGCTGGGTCCTTAGAGTGTTTTTGCCTTTTGCAAAGGCAAAAACCTTTTGAAACCAGGCTTATATTCCCTGGAGGGAGGGGCCATTATGTTGCATCCTTACTCCCAAGTTGCCTGTGCTGCTTCTCTTCTATGAGTCATCCTGCGCTGATGCGCACTTGGCACAGGCTCCTCGGGAAACTCCTCGTCACGGCTGCCAGCCCCCACAATCCCTGAAGGCGGCAGTCCACTCCCTGATGGTTCTGGCCCCTCATCAGAGTCATTGCTCTCCTCAGCCATCTGCACCTGCTGCCGGCTAACCACAACACTGCAATAATATTTTGTCTTCCCCAAACTACTTATATTAAAATAGATGGATAGATGGACTGGTGATAGAAGCAACCATCCAAGAATGTATATAATTGCAAATAATGTTATGATTTCATTGAATATTTGTTAGTCTTTTTCACAATAAAATCACGATCTTCTTCTTTTAATGATTCCATAAACCAGGCAACTGGACAGTCTGGGCAACTGAACAGAGCAGAGTGTTTACTGGCCGGATGCCCTTCCTATCACCAAAGCAGAGTTTTGTATCAGCAGATACATTCTCATTGTGCCCTGAGAGAGAAATATCTGCCTCTACTTAGGATCAAACTCACAGCCTCCTGATTGTGAGGTGAGAGCTCCACCTCTAGGCCACCGCAGTGCTCCTTTTTCACAATAAAATATTCCTAGACAATTAACCAGTGGAATAGCTTGCCTTCCGAAGTTGTAGGGGCTTCATCACGGGAGGTTTTTAAGAAAAGACTGGATTGCCGCTTGTCCGAAATGGTATAGGATCTCCTGCTTGAGCAGGGGATGGACTAGAAGACCTCCAAGGTCCCTTCCAGCTCTATTCTGACTGACCATGTCTACACAAAATCCCCCTTCTTTCTTAACAGAACCCCTCCCCAAAATAGAAGAAAACCAGGATCCAATCAGGGAAGAAACCAAAATTCCAATTCTCACCAGAGTGTTCTGAAGCCGTGATCTGAGAATCAGCAATATATCCTGAAGCTAAGCCCAGAGGACTCTGGCAATCTGAAACCAAAGGGTTAAAAAAATACGGCAATAAAAATGACCGTTGATCACACGATAGACCCGATTTTTGAGTTCTTTTTTGTGGCAGACCTTATGTCAACTCATAAAACATTCCTGTGCCTGTTTTAGTAGTTGCCATTAAAAACAGGGAGGAGAGAAAGGAAATCTGGAGAATCAGTGCAGCAGTTTGAAAGCGAACATTCCAACTCTTTATCTTTAAAAGACTGTAACTAAAATACCAGAGTTTTTGCCTGTGAATATATTGAATTGGAGAACATGAATGATGACACCCAGCCCTGTGAATGTGCTCATCAATTGGAGAATCTGATTGATGACACATCCGGGGGGAAAAACAGGGTCACAGATGACTGTAAATTATATAGGCCAGAGTTGGCTTCATACAGGGCATTGCCAGTATGTCACCTCTAATGAATCCTTTGAAGTTTTTTGAAGTTTGGCTCGAGGATCGTGATTAAATTAGGGCAATTGCTGCAATCCTGACACCTTAAGCCATTGCGGCAGAAGTAAAATGAGCACGCAGCATGGTTCTTAAGCGAATGCTGTGGTCCTTAAGCAAACCGATGGTTCTCTGTGGATGTGGTTATGCCAAAAGCCAGAAGGAACTGCCAGTTATTGGCAACAATGTCATTAACAATGGCCACGTGGCCATGAGATGTTGCATACCGTCATGAATACTGGTAGTCCTCGACTTACGAGCACAATTGAGCCCAAAATTTATGATGCTGAGTAAGAAATTCGTTTTGTGCCTTTTAATGACTTTTCTGGTCATATTTGTTAAGTGAATTACTGCAGTTGTTGAGTTAGTCACATGGCTTCCTCGTTGACTGTGCTGGCCAGAAGGTCACAAAAAGGGACTACATGACCCCAGGACACCGCAACCGTCATAAATATTGCCAAGGATCCAAATGTAAATCATATGACCCTGGGGATGCTGCAATCAATGGTTGTGTAAGTGCAAAAAATGGTCATGTCACTTTTTCCAATCTCGTTATAACTTTGGTCACTAAATGAACTGTTGTAAGCCAAGGAGCACCTGTATGGGCAGGTTGCCAGTGCCTGACAACCTGACCGTGATCACATGACCATGTGGGGCGCAACCATTATAACTTTCAGGACATCAACAGGGGTAGGATTCTATCGGTTCGGATCGGTTCGTGTGAACCGGAGGTTAAATTTGCATGTGGTTTGCTGAACCAGTATTTTGAACTGACCAGCTGGCCCTACTCACCCCTCCCCTCCCCGGAGTCTCCACGTGACCCATTTTTGATGCAGGTAAGTGCAGGATCTGCACGGAGGCTCTGGGAGTGGGAAAATGGCCCTTTTGGGACTACCGGAAGTCGCAAAATGGGCCCTTGTCCAGCTTCCAGAAGGCCTCCAGAGCCTGGGGGAGGCTGTCTTTGCCCTCCCAGAGGCCCGAGGGAAACCTCTGAACCCTTGGGAAGGTGAAAATCACCTTGGAAAGTTCCCGTAGGCCACACTCACCATGGCCATGCCAACCCAACAGTTTCGGCAGTGAACCGATTGCTGGGATTTTTGAATCCCACTCCTGGATGTAAGTCCCCCCTTTTTTTAGGTTAGATACAACTTCAAGTGGCTGTGACTTGAAGCTGTTGTCGAGGACCTCCCTAAAGATGCTCCGTTTCTCACCTTTGTTGTACACGAGGAAGAGGGCACTCATTCCTGCCTGTTCGTGTTCACTCACCACACACTCCACTCGCCAGATCCCGGGATGAGATGGTTTCATTTCCACAGTCTCAAAGGCACCTGCCCGAAGTTGCAAGAATAACAGACAATCAACAGATCCCTTGTTCTGGCTGCTAAGTTTTATGGAACAAGATTTCAATCTCTGATTGTATAAGGCTAGTGTCCATGCCCATAGGATAGGTTGATTTTAAGGATTGCTAGTATACTTGTAAATCATTGGTGGCATAGGAGTGGAGAGGGGGAAGAGGAGGAGGAAGGAGAAAGAGAAGAAGAGGAGGAGGAAGAGGAGAAAGGAGGAGGAAGGAGAAAGAGGAGAAGGAGAAGAAGGAGGAGGAGAGAGGAGGGGAGGAGGAGGAGGAGGAGATGATGCTTCAGTGGACTATGGATTCCTCACTGGTTTAGTTTTATTTATGCAATTTCTATTCCACGGATCAGGTTCTGCTTAAGCAGAGACTGGACTACCATTTATCAGGAATACTGTAATCTAGTCATTGAATTTCTGCATTGTGAAAGGGTTGAAGTAAATGATTGTTAAATCCATTTTCATCCCTGTGTTCTCCCAGAAATAAAGGGAGGAGAGGTCAAAGATGACAAAAAAAAAAAAATCCTGGCTCATTTTAAGCTTATTTGTAGCTCTGTAAATCAGTTTATCTCCACCTCAACAACTTTAACAAGTGTTAAGTTCAACTTCCAGAATTAATGACCTGCTGGGGAATTCTGAGAGTTGAAGTCCACGCATCTGGAAAGTCGCTGAGCTTGAGAGAAACAGCTGCTTCAAATACAGTGACATGTCAGGAACGAACTAGAGGATGTATGTGGCTACCTCTAAGTTTATCCTTCCATGGTTAAAGAAACTGTTCTTACTAAATTCAGGTACGAACCGGCAAAAGGTTCAGCCACTCATACTGTGCCTCACCAGGAAAGAGGTTGTAGATGGCCAAACGGTACTCCTCAGCCATTCGGATAGTGAACACCTGCCCATGGAAGTGGACAGCGTGGATGTCCTCAATGCCACCTGCGTTCAGCAGGTACCACCTGACCCGTTGATGTAGACCCATCACAAGGCCTGGCAACGTGTCTCTCACATGTCCATTGATAGCTGAGAAAATAGAACGAAGAACAGTTCAAATATAATTCAGCCCCGTCTTAATTAGCAACTTAGAGTCTTAAGTACAATTGAAGAATACTATTGCTAAATTTGCAAATGATACAACAGTGGTGGGACTCATCTCCAGGCGGTGGGGGGGAGAAGTCTGCCTACCGAGATGAGGTGGACCAGTTGCTTTCATGGTGTAGAGACAATAAGTTGGTCCTCAACACTAATAAGACCAAGGAGCTTATAATGGGCTACAGAAGGAACAGATCAGACATCCAGCCCTTGCTTATCGATGGACTGAGTGGAGCAAGTGGCCAGTTTTAAGTTTCTGGGTCAGAGGTGGTATTCAGCAGGTTCTGACCAATTCTGGAGAACCAGTAATGGAAATTTTGAGTAGTTCAGAGAACCGGCAAATGGAGACCTCTGACTGGAGATTTTGCAGTATCCTTCCCCTGCCACCCCCACCAAGCCACGCTCACGGAACCGGTAGTAAAAAATGTTGAATCCCACCACTGTTCTGGGTGTTACCCTAAAAGAGGACCTGACCTGGGGTGCTCACATTGCAGCCCTGATCAAAAGGACCCAGCAAAGATTATACTACCTGAGACTTCTCAGAAAACAAAACTGAATGAAAAACTGCTGGTGACCTTCTCCCGCTGCACCACAGAGAGTATCTTAACTTACTGCACCTGTGTAGGGTTTGCCAGTTGCACAACGGCAGATAGGACAGCACTCCAGGGGGTGAACGTCATTGCCCAGAGGATCATTGGTTGCCCTCTCCCCTCTTTGGAAGAGCTTTATAGCTCCCACTGCCTTAAGAAAGTTCAAACCATTCTCAAAGATCCATCTCCCCACTTTTTTTTAACTATTACCATCTGGCAGATGGTACAGGATAATAAAAACAAGGACAAATAGGCTGAAAAACAGCTTTTATCCCAGGGCAGTAACTCTATTGAATGGTGTTTGATTTTGTTGTACGAAGTACAATGACAATAAAGTAAACTAAACCAAACTAAATTTTATGAAAATTCACTGCAGTAACATAGTTGTTGAATGAATCTGGTTTCTCCATCAGCTTTGCTTGTCTGAAGGTCGCAAAAGGGGATCACATGAGCCAGGGACACTGCAACTGTCATAAATACGAGCCTCTGGCAAGTGTCTGAATGTTGGTCATGTGACCTTAGGGATGCTGCTACGATCGTAAGTGTGAAAAAGGTCATGAGTCACTTTTCTTCAGAGCTATTATACCTTTGAATGAACTGCTGTAAATCAAGGATTACCTGTATTTTGGAGGTTAGTTATGTTCTGACCTAGGCTTCACCAAAATCACGAAGCAGATTCCTCGTCCCAACAAAACCCTTTTTTATTAGGCTAATGTGAATTCCTCTCATTCATATCCAGCAAAGTCCTGGCAAACAGTCTTTCAAGGGTGAATTGCAACCACAGACCTAATCAGTCTGGAAGATTTGCAGGCCGATAGCTTCCAAGTGCAACACTTGTACAAAGAAATACTTGGCAAGGAGTCTCTGAGAGTCACAAACAAATCACACTAATTAAATGAAGTAATTGTCTCCTGCAAACACCACTTCCCTTTCTCTCCTCTTTTATTCCCTATGGAGGCGCCATTCACTCTCCACCTGTGGCTTTACTCCCCAGTCGACCCTTGTTCCTTAGCTTTCCTTTCTCCTGGCAGCTCTGCGCATGTGCACATTGGGAACAGGCCTCCAGCTGTTCCTCTGCCCCACTGATCTCCAACTCCGAAGGCAGCTGATAACTGTCAGAAGGCCCTGGCCCCATCTCTGCCTCTGATGCAGAGCCCTCTTCAGAGCATCCCCCAGACTCTGGGACTGTCCCATGATCCTCCCCAACCTCTTCACTGTCCGAGTCTGCCACCAGCTCCACTGGCCACTGGTGGACCACAACAAGTTGGGAGTCTAGAAAGAGAAGCAGGAGAGAACAGAGATGGAAGGAAGGTCCTTACCGTAGAAGGTGTGGTTGCTTTTAAGGACAGGATCATCCATCTGGATTCGGCAAGGAGACGGGCAGTTCCTTTCAAAGTTCTCAGCAAAATACCAACTCTTCGTTTCATCAAAGATGGTGAAGAGTAAGGAGAACTCTTGAATAGACAATTGTCTGGTGTGTGTGGTGCGGAGAACCCCAGCCTGGCAAATAATCAGAGGTCCAATAAGCCCGGAATGCAAGTCTTTTTCCTGAAACAGAAGAGGGAGGAAGAGAAGCAGAAAAAAAGAATAATATTGCTTTAGAACTGTCTTATTATTTTTTTAAAAAAAATTCATTCAGAACATCCCAGGGAATGCTTACAGGAGTGTGTTTGTTTATCATTAGAAATGCATTAAAACACCCTTGAAATTGTCTTTTTATTATTTGCTTTGAATGTTAATATATTTGGCTTTAATGCTGGCTTTACAATTCACAGTTGTAACTGTATAATTTACAACAGAGATATAATGTGCTTAACTAACACAAGGCTATTTTAATTTCTGTCGAAAGAGCTGGCTTAGTTAATAACCCACCGTTTATATTATAAACCACCATTTTATTATAATCCAAACAGTTGCATCATAAATCGCTTTATTATTATATTAGTTGTTATTTTATTACAAACCAGCGTATATGTACACTGGCCATACATCCTTTTATTGTAAAGGACAGTCCTTTGGAATTTATATATTTTTCGAAAATGCACTTTTCTCCCTTATTTGGGTCATTTATCTGGAAAGCAAAATTTAAATTTGACAGAAGCCTTCCTAACTTATTTTGCACATCATTTTTTTTTTAAAGAATTCATCCGAACAGAGATTGTGGTGCTCAATCTGTACAAATTCCTGATCTGATTTTTCAGGTTGCTGTATCCCTAAACCAGAGGTGGGTATTCAGCCAGTTCTGACCAGTTCTGGAGAACCGGTAGCGGACATTTTGAGTAGTTCGGAGAACCGGCCAATCCCACCTCTGATTGGCCTCGCCCCCATCTATTCCCTGCCTCCTGAGTCCCACCTGATTGGCTGGGTCTTCTTTGGTTGCCCTGCACAGGAGAACAGAGCTGGAAAGCAGGTTAGTGGGGTGGGGAGGGAATGGGGATTTTGCAGTAACTTTCCTCTGCCACGCCCACCAAGCCACGCCCACAGAAACAGTAGTACATTTTTTTGAATCCCACCACTGCCCTAAACATCTGATATTGGTAACCCCAGTAGTAAATAAGAATTCGCCATTTACCAAGTTAACACTGGAAAAGTAGGCCCATGCTTTGCAGTCGAATTCACTGGTACTAGGAGCCATTTCAGGCAACACCTTGAGGGAGTACTGGCGAACCTGGTTAGGCTGAACAGCCTCTGGTCTCTCGTATTCTCTATCTTCCTGACTGCCTTCATATGGCAGTAAGTTAGAATGGAAAGAATAAGGTCGGGAAGCCATGTTCTTGAAAGTCACCTAATATGAGGGAGAAATACGCGAAGTAGAATTAGGAGAAGGGTGAAGAACGCACAGACTTTGAGCTATGGGAGATCCTAAACCTTCCTTCTTTATTCTAGGAGCCATGGTGGCGCAGTGGTCAGAATGTGGTATTGCAGGCTAACTCGCTGCTCACTGTCAGTAGTTTGATCCTGATCAGTTCAAGGTCAACTCAGCCTTCCATCCTTCTAAGGTTGGTAAAAAGAGGACCCAAATTGTTGGGGGCAAAATGCTGGCTCTGTAAATTGTTTAGAGCGGGCTGTAAAAAAGTACTATGAAGTGGTATATAAGTCTAAGTGGCTATTGCTGTTTTCTAGATCCTTGGAAATCTTAATGGTGAAAACTATCAACAAAAGCCACTTGAAGCACGGTTGGTCTTTACCTTTAGGAAGCCATTAGAAACAGAATTTTCCCAGAAGTTTTTTGGTGACCATAATGTCCAGAATGATTGTAACTGTAGCTGTGTTTTGAATGATTTATTGATTATTGTTTTAATTTAAGCTATGGGTGTTTTATTTTTATTACTGCAGAGCCTTAGGATTGTGGTGAGTGGAAACAAGCAAATAAAACCAAGGAGGTGTGATTTATTTAGAACCTTCAAAGAGCTGGTTTCATTTATCGTATTTTGGATGTGAGTTACACACCAGACGAGCAGAACAAACCAACCCTCGGGTTCCGACATTGCTCGCACAAAAAAAACCTGTTATGTCTACGTTGGCTGGTTCACCTTTAGAGAAAGAAGAAAAAGAGAACAAGGAATTAGAGCCATCTTTTATCCCACAACTTATCCTGAGGTGGTCAGATAATGATCCAATATTTTCATCTTAGAACTGCTGTGATTTTCACCTTGACAGTCTCAAAATGGCTGAGTTGGAGATTGCAAAGAAGATAGGCTAGAGACTTCAATGTGGCAAACATAGATGAGGGATTTAAATGACAAAATATTCCTTTTTTATAAATAAATAAAAAGTCCACTTTAATTATCGGAGATTTGACCCGCTAATATTTTCCACCCACAGATCTATATCTCACCACAATTGTATCTTCAACCTGTCCACGGATGAATGGTCCCAGAATACCCAAATGTTCATCTAGCTCTCCACGGACTATCTGTCGTGTAAAACTGCTGTCAAAATATTCTTGGAAAACAACTTTCTTATAACTTCTAGAGAGCTTTCTCCAGTTGGTCCTCGGATCACTGCGCATAGAACACAAGCAATTGACGTGATGAAATAAAACCTTTTATTTGTATCTAGAGCTAGATGGGCTAAAATTGCATGTAATCTGTAATATTTCTCCATCCTTTCTCTCTTGTTAGTCTTGTTAGTCCCACATCCCAACTCACTGCAATGAGTTCTTCTTATGCTTTCTGGAAGTATGTTTTAGTTATGCTGCTTGGTTAATTACAGCTCTTGGCTAGCATTGAGCAAACTGTCTTTTCTCAAATCTTTGGTGAATGTTTCTATTTACAAAACATGGCAGCGGTTCTACGGTTCTGAACCACAGCAATAGTTCAATGGCAAAGAGTATAAAATGAGTATTGAACTCCACCCATGAATTCAGTCATAACTGTTATTTCGGACTCTGTTCTCTTTCGACAATCAAGTGGCAATATTGCTCTAACAAAAACATTTCCTGACAGTGAGAACAATTAATCAGTGGAATGGCTTGCCTCCAGAAAGTGAGTGCCTCCAACACTGGAGGTTTTTAAGAAGGGTCTGGATTACAATTTGTCTGAAATGGTATAGGGCCGTGATGGCAAACCACGCATGCCACAGGTGGCTTACAGAGCCATTTGTGCGGACATGCAAGCCCCACCCAAACTTACCTGCACTGCACATGCGCGTGCCTCCCAGCTGATTTTTGACCCATTGAGGCCTTTTTCGCCCTCTCAGAGGCTCAAAGGAAACTTCTGCAGCCTTTGGAGGCTGAAAAACGGGCCCATTTTTCCGTCTCCAAAGGCTACAGAGGCTTCCCTCAAGCCTCTGGGAGACCGAAAAAGGCCTCAAGCGGCTGAAAATCAGCTGGGAGGTACGCGCATGTGTGTTGCAGGTAAGGGGGTGGCATGGGGGGGGAATGGCACGCACATGCACAGGGGGCGTGGGGCGGGGCACACACTGCTTTCTGGGTGCTGCCACGCGAGTGCATGCGCAATTTTCAGCACAGGAGCCCAAAAAGGTTAGCCATCAATGGTATAGGGTTTCCTGCTTAAACAGGAGGCTGACCTCCAAGATCTCTTCCAACTCTGTTATTCTGTTATTTAAATAATATTAATATTGACTTTGAACTAACAAATAAAAACAGGGTTTTAATTTAGCCACAGAGCCCACTGAATGACCTGAGTAATTTGGGCAAAGGGATGGGAAAAACTTACCTGTCTCTCAGATATGGGGAGGGAATAGAGCCACCGTAATCCCATGTCACCTCAACTGCAGCAATGTAATATGGACGGATTTTCCCAGTGAACATCCGGGGATCTTGTTCATCTTCATAGATATCGAACTCCTCCTTGGACTCCTCTGCATTGCTATATTCATCATAGTCGAATTTCTCTTTCATAGGTCTTGAGAAGTTTTCTCCCGCTGGTGGGTTGACATCTAAGGAGGTTCTGGAGACCTTCACATGAAACTCGGCCCCCGAATCTTTGCTGAGTGGGATTCCCACTTCTTCCTTTCCTTTGAATACTGCTGATTCATCTTTTAAGCTGGGAGTTTCGCTTTGTTCATCATTAAACCCATTCATTTCTTTGGAGCTATTGATGTCCTTCAACAGCTGCCCTTGAACGCTCTGGTTGGATGATGGAAGCTCTTGAGAAAACCTATCGTTTGCTGATGGAGTTTGTTGCAGCAAGATTTTCGCCTCCTCTCTCTTAATAGTAGCTTTCAAAGATTCGTTTCTTAATGTTTGTTCTTGATCTCCATTAGGCTTCCTTAAGTGTGACTGCAAAAGAGTTTCTGGTCCAGCTTGTCTCATAATTGGTGCATCTTTGGGAGAGCTAAATGGGCCAGATGTGCGTGCTGGTTCTGTGTTTTTCAGAGAAAGTAAGTTGATTTCTGAAATATTTCCTTCTGCAAAAACATTTGAAGTCAGCCCTTGCTTTGTTTCCATATTATGGTCTCTTGTTTCTGTCATAACATGATGAGGAGTCGCAGTGGTATTGAATACATTGTTTATTGCAGGGGATAAGCTTAGATTATATTGGATGATGTTCCATAGAGAAGAATATGAAGCTGTGGTTCTTTCATCATTTGTTATCGGATGATCTCCTTTAGCTCTACCTGTTAAGGGAGGTCCTGTTATAAAAGACTCAGTCTTATCGCTTGTCTTGAGGAAGCTGAGCAATGGCTGAACTCTTTCATCGCTCTCTCTAGAAGTTTTAGCTTTGGAATCTGTTCTAGCAGCTATTTCATCCAACAGGACTTCCTGGGATTTTGCAGACCTCTCTCTCAAGTGCCTCCTACAACCATGGGAATGCTGTTGACAGGCCATTGACTTTGTCCCATATGTTGTCATTTCTGGGCTCTCTTGGTTTGGTTTTGACTGGTTCTTTTCTGGGTTAGAACTTATATTCTTCCCCAGGCCAGCTGGCTGTGATGGAGAGGTTCCTTCTAGGTGTAAAATATCTCCTTTCCCAGATAAATTTACCTGGGGAATCCTTAAAATTGACCTATTTTGCGTAACGTTTTGCTCCACAAATACATTCAGGACTCTATGGGAATTTGTAACACTGGTCTTACTGGATGCAGCTTTGAATTTGGGCAAAGATTCTTTTCCTGAGAGATGCTTATCTTGGTTTGTTTCTTGAAAATCTCCTGGGAGTGGCAAGCTATCTCTTCCAGTGTTAGTAGAAGAGAGATTTATAGAGAATCTGTCATAGTCATTTTCAATATCATTATCATGGAGAGACCTGTCCATAATATCAATCCATTTATCTGAACTCATCGCCTCCTCTCTCTTTGGAACTAAGGGATTTTGTCCCTTCAAAAGATTTGGCAATCCAACCGTTCGATTTATCTTGAGCTCCATAATCTTCTTGCTCTCATTACCCTGCGGAGTCTTCCTCAGAGGTTTTGCATTGATTGCTTCATTGTGGGGCACTGTATGAATATCATTGTTACCAAGAGAAAGAAGTTCACTTACAGATGTAGAGTTTCCGGGACCATTAGTTGGCCTATGAATTCCTGCGTCAAGAGCTTTTCTATCTAGATTGGCTGAACTTGCTAACGAAAGGTTATTATGAAGTGATATTTCCTGTGCGAGTGGTGAGTTTTCTGAAGGAGAACGTTCTTCAAAACTTTGCTTCGGTAGAGGTTGTTCTTCAATGGAGAAAGCATCCATGGGCAACATGTCAAACAAGGGTTCATCCAAGGTTAAGGGTTCCCCAGGAGAGATGAGGGGGTCAGTGGAATTCTTGTTGTGGTTTTTTTTGAGAAGATGGTTAGATTGCTCAAGGCACTTCATCCTTCCATCTTCTGAAAGTGAGGTAGCATTTGGGCATTGTTGGAGATGTCTACTTGTCTTGGAGAAACCTCTTGCCTGTAGGGTATTGGCTTCACCGATATAATCTGATGGAATGCCTTCATCATAGTAATCTTCATAGTCCTTGCCAACGTGCTCTTCTTCGTGACATACGAAAATACTTAACTTAGCTCTCATACCTTGTTTTCGAAAATTAGGATTCAAGCATCCCAGCATCCATTTGCCTGTCTCAGAGAAAAGGAAAAACCAAAGACTTAAACAACATACACATTATATCAGAGATGCATTATCTAGGACCTGGTATCTGACTTAGTATGATCTGGAAACCGTGACGAAACCTTCAAAGGTTATTACCAAATTGTTGCAACTGGAGAAAAGGTTTAAGTCAGGGAGTATGACCTCTGATATGCCAGTCAGAAACCAAGAATGGCCTTCAGCCCTCAAACAGGGGTGCACCTGTCAAATTTCTAGCAACACAAGAAATAAAGATTCATAATGAATCTCATTGGTCAATCTTTTTGTTGTCAAGGAGGTAAGAGCATTATGAAAATGGAATAGTGAGCCCATTAAAGTGATTCTGAGAACTATTTAAATCCCTTTGTCATTGAATGCAAACTAGCTTGTTTTTTTGTCTATCTCAGACTGAATTGAAATGTCCATCATTTCATCATTAATAACATTTTCAATTACTCCCATTTTTTCCCCAATTCTAAAATCAGCCCTAAAGATCTCCTTATTTTGTATCGCTCAGCATTGGTTGCACTTTCTGCTAGCTATAACTCTTAACTGTCGGATTTTAGGAAATATCTAAAAGTTGGGCTACTTTCTTTCCAGGAGAAGTTTTTTTTAACTGTGTCCTCTTTTATATCTGGGATTTGGATGAAGGGACTTAATGATATTATTGGTTTATAACTGGTACATTTTCACCCCGAGTATCAAGAGGACACCTGTTGGATTCCAATTTGTAGCAACATCTTCCCTGTTGTCAACAATCAGGGAAGGTGGGAATTCTAGTTCATCAACCCCTGAAGGCACCAGGTTTTTCAAAGAACAATGGACGTCAACCTTACCTGGATTGTCCATGGACATGATAACCGTCTCTCCAGTGAAGGGGTAGATTGCCAGGACCTCCTCAGAGACAGTGTTGTGCTTAAAAGTGTTTCCGGAGAAGAAGACAGAGATGATCTCGCTCTGGGCACCCACGTTTAGGACATACCAATAGACCACCTGGTTCTGGCAGAGTTTCATTTGAAGATTATTAAAGACATACCCATTGATACCTGGAAGAAGAGTGAGGGAAAAAATACTAATGATGAAGCCCAAAGAATTTCGATACTCGGTAGCATCCTAAAGCAGGATTTCCAACCCCCAGTCTGTGAACCAGCCCTGGGCCACGGTATGCCAGAAACAGGGCTGTGCAAACAAGCCAAGCTCCATCTGGGGATGCAGGCCGTTGTGGTTCGCCGGCAGCCACTGCAGACGGCAGCGGAATCAGACAGTGGGAGAGAATGGGGACCAGTCTGGGAGTCTGGAGAGGACCCAGATGAGAGTCCCGCTTCCAATGCGGAGATGGGGCCAGGACCATCTTGGAGTGGGGTGCTGACTCCGGTGCCACAGGAGTCTGGCAGCAGCGAGGCCAAGGAACAAGGGGAGCCTGTTCCCAGTGTGCATGTGTGCAGAGCTGCTAGAAGGTGAGAGCAGCTGAAGCAGAAGGGGCGACTCGGGAGTAAGGCTTGGAGGTGATTGCCCCTCCCCTAAGGTATAAAGGAAAGGCAAAGGTAGAGAAACCTTTGCAGGAAGCAAAGTCATTCACTCTATTTGGATTAATCCTTGAAGCTCTATGTGGACTTTGTACTTCAGTTGGTTTTTTACAATTAATTTGGCATTTTAGTTGTTGGCAGCAATTCAAAGGAGATAAAGGTGGGTGCTTATCTCGAGGGACTGTTTGGGACTCATTACGAGCTGGGAATGCAGATAATTCCCAGCCTTGAAATGAAACAAGAGTTTGGACTAAGTGTGTGCTTAATTACGGTCACAGGAAGCCTTGGTCAGAACACAGACAGCATGTGAAACTATGCCCGCTCTGGTCCCTGGAAAAAACTCTCTCCATGGAACCAGTTCCTGGTGCCCAAAAGGTTGGGGCCGCTGCCCTTGGGGAATTGATCCAAGATATGTGGAAAAACCATGTCATCAAAGGCTGGACTACAATCTCATTACATCCATCCAGCACGACCTCTGCGAAGTCCAGATGCATCTAAAGAAGTGGGTCTAGATCCGGGGAAAGCTCATCTGATTATTGATCATGATTATCAGCATAATTACCATGTTATATCTCATCTTTTCCCAATGAAGTTGAGGTGGGTTATACAGAATACATCCAAGAAGCTCCTTCAGAACATGAATAGAATAGAATAGAATAGAATAGAATAGAATAGAATAGAATAGAATAGAATAGAATAGAATAGAACAGAACAGAATAGAATAGAATAGAATAGAATAGAATAGAATAGAATAGAATAGAAATATTTATTGGCCAAGTGTGATTGGACATACAAGGAATTTGTCTTGGTGTAAATACTCTCAGTATACATAAAAAGAAAAGATACATTCATCAAGAGTCAAAAATCATAAAGTATGACACTTAATGATAGTCATAGGGTACAATAAGCAATCAAGTAGCATTATTAGATCTTCCACAACAGCTTCAGCTATGTGTAAGAAAGGCACACGTAACATCTTAACTTCCTTTCACTGTTCTTCATGCCACCTTTTTAAAAAATCTGGAGCTACTCACTGTACATGACGTTGGATGCATAGAATTCAGGGTCTTGAGGCTTAATGTTGGCTGCATCGGAACAATATCGCTTGACATTCTCTGACAAGTACCAGCTCCAATTTTCATTAAAGACAGAAAACAGCACAAATCTCGCTTCATCGGCAATCATCTGAAGGGATGACAAAAGTAGGGGATTAGTGGGTCAGAATTTGGGTGAGGGAACTAGAGATTAAGATACTGGACCAGGAAAGACCAATGATCCAAAAATGTATTTGCTGATCGTAAGATTGCCACTATCTTTCAAAATGATAACAGGGATGTCTCTGCTCTTTGAATAATGCCAGGCTATGGATCAAATGTTTCTAGAGAATTAGTTGCTGGTAAAACTGTATTTTCTTCTCCCCAAAATTGACCTCATTGAAGGACCAATAACCTTGGGAACAATCCTCTTTGCAACCGAAAGAACAGTAGTTCTAAGGGACGTATCTTACTTTACCATTGTTGATAGTCAAGTGGCATCAGGTGATCAAAACATATTGGATGTGGGGCTCACTCTGGAGAGATTGAGAGATTTTAGTAGATGCAAAAGATCACAGCTTTACTGTTGTGAAGCATCACCATGCTGATTATATTTATTCGCTACTCTTATGAAATATTCCCCACCTCATTTCCAGTTCTATTCTAGGTATAGTTTGGAAGTGAAATGGGCCTATTATCCAGTCTGCAAAGCCTGCAGAGGCTTTTTTCAAGCTTCTGGGAGGCTGAAAAAGGCCTCAAACTGGCTGAAAATCAGCTGTGAGGCACAGTGCAGGTAAGGGGGTGGCAGCAGCAGGGGAATTGTGTGTGCATGTGCAGGGGCCATGGAAGAGCATGCACATTTTCTTCTGCTGGCAGGAGCCCAAAATGTTTAGCCACCACTGATCTGATTCAACCCCCAGCTCAAGGAGGAGAGTCTCTTCCAAATATTAGCCTCTACCCAGGATCGAACTCACAGCCTCCTGATTATAAGGTGAGAGCTCCACTTCTAGGCCACCAGAGCTGGGCTCAGGCCACTGGATCATGTGGAATAGGTAGGCTGTCTTTGATAATCATAAAATCACCCGGTGAACCTCCATGACTGAATCCCAATCCAATCCTTTAGCCGTTACACCAACCTTGGAAACCTGGCGAAAATGTAGCACCAGATACCCTGCTTATAAGATGCTTAAACATCTGGAAAAAAAGCTACAACATTTACTTGAAGTAACCCCACGTGGATGGGACCAAGATCTACATCTTAACCCTTGAGGGCTTCCAATTCTCAATTCTCGAGAGAAGCATTATCAAACCTACTACATCCAGTCATAATGTGTGGTGAACACCCCAGTTGTTTCTGTTATCAACAAACCTGATTGCCTCTCAGATCCATGCTTTCTTTGAAACAGATCAGGAGGGGTCCAATAAGCCCAGATGCTAAGTCTTTAGCCGGTTTGATTGAGCTGTAATAGTAGCGAGTCAGGCAACTGGGATCAGATCTGGTCGGCCCATCCTCTGGCATTATCTTCCACCTGTACGTGAACACCTGTTTGGGTCGTATCGGTACCACCTTCATATTCTGATCTAGGAAGAAACAAACCACAGAATCATACGGTTTAATTTCCTACTGGTTTGCTGCAGCTACGTTTGTTGCACAACTAAGGCACGGTGGCCTGGACAAGACACTATGCCAAGGGTCTTCAAACTTGGCAAGTGTAAGACTTGTGGACTTCAACTCCCAGAATTCCTGAGCTAACATGACTGGAGGAGGAATTCTGGGAGTTGAAGTCCACAAGTCTTAAAAGCTGTCAAGTTTGAAGATCCCCTGCACTATGCTAAGCCACAAATTATGGCTTTAGAAAGCCCACTGGAATGTATCATACCAAAATAAAACTTTAAACACTCTCATATTAGGTGATAAGGTATATATGCACATACAGCATCTGAGATAGGCAGCTATAGAAGTTCAACAAATAAATTTGCTCCCATAGCCTTCTACAATTCCACAAGAGGGCAGCAATGGTTTTTAGAAAGCTAGATAGTAATTTTGTTCATAAGCAGACACACAGAGAAAGAAAGAAAGAAAGAAAGAAAGAAAGAAAGAAAGAAAGAAAGAAAGAAAGAAAGAAAGAAAGAAAGAAAGAAAGAAACAAACAAACAGACAGAGAAAACAAAACGTGTGGAAGACAGATTTTATCCCCTTAGGACAGAACAAATGGGGGAAATGGTTTGATTGGAAGAGAGCAGAGCTACTTTCTGCAAAAAACACTCTGGAATGAAGAAAAGGGCAAAAAAAATGAATTTTAATGAAAATCTGTCCTTATTCCAAGAATCATACTATAGGTAGTCCTCGACTTACGACCACAATGGGAGCCAAATATTTCTGTGGTTAAGTGAGACATTTGTTAAGTGAGACCTGCTACATTTAACAACCTTTCTTGGCACAGTTGTTAAATGAACCATTGCAGTTGTTAGGTTAGTCACATGCTTGTTAAGTGCATCTGGCTTCCCCCATCGACTTCGCTTGTCAAAAGGTCGCAGCAGGGGACCCCATGATCCCCAGGGACTCTGCAACCGTCATAAATACGAGCCAATTATCAAGCACCTGAATTTTGGTCGCATTATCATGAGGATGTTGCGAAGGTCATAAGTCACATTTCCCAGTACCGTTGCAACTTTGAACGGTCGCTGAATGTTATAAGTCGAGGACTATCCATAGACTTTAAAACTCATCACAAACTAAATGAGGCTGGTCTAATCTGCAGTTTCAAGCTTGATATTCAAATAAACGCATTCCTAATTTTTGAAAGAAACAAAACTAGTTTGAAAACTGGGGTCAGCTCTGATTGGAAGCAGCAGATACGAACCAGAAGAGGCACTATTCCTGTTTTCTCCTTCTTTTAGCAGACAGAATAGATGATGTAACATTAAGCAAATAATGTTGGCCTCTTAGATTAGCTGCAGATGCTCAATTTATCATCATCATCTTCATTTAATCACCCTATAATCCCTTCTGGGGTGGAGTCTGAGCAACTGAATGGAGCTAGCAGAGTGTTTTACTGGCCGGATGCTCTTCCTGCTGCCAATGCAGAGTTTTGTTCAGCAGATATGTTCTCAGTGTGGCCAGAGAGAGAAATATCTGCCTCTACCTAGGATCAAACTCACAGCCTCCTGAGGCGAGAGCTCCACCTCTAAACCACTGTACCATTCCCTACGCTTCATTTATCATGGTGTTTGATTGAACTCAGAATACAATCTTCAGACCAGCTTTGAAGGCTCAGCCTGATCTGCAAACCAGCTTGGCTTGTTTGACTCCTCCCTCCCTCACCCTACTTTCAGATTACATGTGAATGCAGCACGAGAATCGTCCCCACCGCCCTTCCACAGCCACTTCCCAAGTGATTCCCCCCTTCCAACCGTCTTACGTCGGAGACTTCCGATAGGATGGAATGAAGTGACATTGGTGATTCCGTGAGGATAAATGTTGTATGGCCGGCTGGCCAAATTCTTAAACACAATCTGAAACGAGACAGTTTGATATTCCATTCAGTCTTTGCAGCATTCCAGATGTGGAACAATAAAAGGTAAAGTAAAGGTTCCCCTTGTTCTAGTCATTTCTGGCTCTAGGGGGCGGTGATCATCTCCGTTACAAAGCCAAAGAGCCAGCGCTGTCTGAAGACATCTCCGTGGTCATGTGGCCAGCATGACTAAATGCCGAAGGTGCATAGAATGCTGTCACCTTCCCACCAAAGTGGTCACTATTTTTCTACTTGCATATTTTACCTGCTTTTGAACTGCTAGATAGTGTTCTGACCTACACCCTTTTTCAACAAATCAAACACAATCCAAAGGGAACAGAAACCTTGTAATGCTTCTGCAAAAATAATTAGCTGTGATAAGCACAAGCCTTGCTAAACTGTGCGAGACTTGCCAAAAGATAACAGACAAGAAATAATTTGCAAAATAAGAATCTTCAAATGCAAACTCAGGATACTGGAATGTCCACGAGGCTGGAGTTTCAAAACGTCTTTGCCTTCTGCAAAGTACATTCCTTTCACAGCTGGCTTTTATCTTCTTGAAGAAGGGGCTCCCGAATCATCTAACAAAGGTGCTGAACTTTCTGTTTTTTCTTTGAAGACATTTTGCTTCTTATCCAAGAAGCTTCTTCAGTTCTGACTGGATAGCGGGGAATTTGAGGATTTATACTCCTTGCAGACAGCTGGTCATTTGCATTCTTCTGCATCTCAAACTGAAGTGCAAATGGTTCCTGTAGTCTGCAATTTTTTCTGTGGTCTGCAATTTTCCACTCCCCAACCAGCCAGTCAGAGCTGAAGAAGCTTCTTGGATGAGAAGCAAAACGTCTTCAAAGAAAAAAACAGAAAGTTCAATGACCTGGATGACTTTGGGACAACGAATGACCTGGATGACTGAAAATCTCCATAGATTTCTTTGCATTTGTAAGCAGACATGGGCCTACAATGTGCATATATGAATGCTTGTTGGAAAGAAAGAGAAAGAGATCATGGTTGAACCTAGTCAACTGGTCGACTGAGAATCTCCATAGATAGTTACATTTTTAACAAATGAATGTGAACACACCACCTTTCATTAAAAATTTTTTCTCAGACTTCAGAATCATCTTCATTACCAGAGTTTCCCCCAAAATAAGACCCTGTCTTATATATTTTTTGCTACCAAAAAAGGCACCAGGTCTTATTTTGGGGGGATATCACCCACTGACTAACCTCACTTGCGTGCGTCACCCCTGGACTCCTTTTCGCTGTCAGGGGCCTTCAGGATCTTCTTCTTCTGCAGCCTTCTTTCCTGAAGGCCTCTGGAGCTGAGAACACAGCGCTGGATCAATCCAGAGCTTTGTTCTCGGCTCCAGAGGCCTTCAGGAAAGCCTTGCCAGCCTTGCTGGCTGCAGATCAAATGGGCCGGCAAGGCAGTTGTCGGGGTGTGTGAGGCCTGGCTACAACTGTCCAAAGGTAAATAGTAGGGCAGGTCCACCACCTCTCCATCCTCACTCTAGCTTAATTTGTACCCGTGCACTCTGGAGTGGGCAGGATCTTAATTAGGGCTTATTTTGGAGGGGGTAGGGCTTATATTAGGTGCACGTGTAAAAATCAAGCTAGGACTTACTTTCAGGGTAGGTCATATTTTGGGGGAAACAGGGTAAATTGAGTGAATTTCTTAAGGAGCTGACCTCCTTCTATTCAAACTTTCATGGATTCTTGAAAACAGCTTGCTCGGTTGGTTTGCTTGTTTATTTATGCAATGCAATTATTGATCAATTACTCATTTCCTTCAAACTTGATAGAGTTTACAGTCAATGAAACCAATCAATTTACTGCTAATTAACTCAGGCAGACCTGGTGCGGTCAATATCAAGATTGATATGCTCTATTGGGTGGGGAAATGAGATGCTTTAATGAATTGGTGGGAAAAAGCAGAACATTGGTGTAAAAAGTCTTTGATCCAACTGACTAAAAAAATGTGGGTAGATCAAACCTTTGGTGAACACATTTTTTATTGATTCAGATTACTGAATGGGCATTGTTCCAGCATCCTATTCACTCTTATAATGTTTAGTATCCTGTGCTATTTTAATGTTTTAGCCTCTTAATGAAGAGGTATTGCTTTGAAATGCGTAGGAACTTAGTCATAGCAAAGTCTTTGTGGTGTCAATTTGCCTCCTTTTTCATCTGTTTAATAGGATATACAAGTAGTCCTCAGGACTACAACTGAACCCAAAATTGATGTTGTTAAGTGAGTTCTGCCCCATTTTACGACTTTTCTTGCCATTTTTGTTAAGCGGATCATTGAGGTTCTTAAATTAGTAACACAGTCATTAAGTGAATCTGGTTTCCACATTGACTTTGCTTGTCAGAAGGTTGCAAACGGGGCCCCAGGATACTCCAACCATCATAAATGTCAATCCCTTGTCAAGCATTTGTAAATCACGTGATCATGGCGATGTTGCAATGGTCATAAATAGCTTTTTTCAGTGCCATTGTAACTTTGAAGGGTCACTAAATGAACTCTTGTAAGTCAAAGACTACCTGTGTTTCTACTCTTGGCTCTCAACTTTCATGAATATCCCTGTGAGGTTGTATGCACGAGAGGTCCAAAATGATTCTTTGGAATCAATTTCAAAGGATGCCCAAGTCAACTTAATGGTTAAAGACCACTGATAATCCTCAAATGTTTTCCACCCCAAAGATAATTATTCATTAATTTTATTTATTAGCCCTAGGGCCATATCAAAGTCCCAGAAACAAATTATTTCTCAAATTTGATAAAAGCCATTTAAAATGGAATTGGATAAAATACAATTTAAAATGAAATTGGAATAAACTACAGTCTAAAAGGAAATTGGAATAAAATGCAATAGTTTAAGATTTAGATAAAATATGATGAAATTAGATTTTGGTGTCATCCCTACAATCTACCCCAATCAGTCCCACATATGCAGATCAAAGAATAACTAAATGAACTGAACATTTCTGATAGAATTCATTAAATTTTTTAACAGATAACAGATAATCAGAGTTGGAAGGGACCTTGTAGGTCATCTAGTCCAAACCCTTGCCCAAGCAGGAGACCCTACACCATTTGTGACTGATGGGAGTCCAATCTTTTCTTGAAAGTCTCAAGTGATAGCGCTCCCATAATTCCCAAAGACAACTTCTGTTCCATGGGTTGATTGTTTTCACTATCAGAAAATTCCTCCTTATTTCCAGGTTGAATGTCTCCTGGTTCAGTTTCCATCCATTATTCCTTGTCTGGCCTTTGGGTGCTTTAGAAAATAGCTTGACCCCTTCCTCCTCTCTGTGGCAGCCCCTCCAATATTGGAGCCCTGCTATCCTGTCTCCCCTGGTCCTTCTCTTTGCTAGACTAGCCATGCCCAGTTCCTGCAGCTGTTCTTCATATGTTTTAGTCTCCAGTCCCCTAATCATCCTGGTTGATAAGGAAACTACACAAGGATCCTTCTGTAGTTTTGATCGTGGAGCCTTGGCTGCTCACCAAAGACTGTCTACTAGACAATGGAAGAGCCCAACCTTCTGAAGTCATGGATATTCCATCAACTGGAGGCTTCCAAGAAAAGATTGGACAGTCCTTGATCTGGAATGATCTGAGGGTTCCTTTCAAGATCCCATCCATTCCAAGCCCAGGGTTCCATGGTCATTCAAGAGCCAAAGGATTCCCAGACTGAGCCAAGAGGACATGTCTACATGGCACCAATATTTCTCTATTGCGCATCTAATCAACTTACAACAAACTCGTCACCAACTTCTCCTTGCAGGACTGGTCCCAGGAGGCCCAAATGATCTGCTTTGGGTGCCTTTCGCTTGTTGAAAGCCCCATCCTCGTATTCCACAAACATTGCTTTCTTGTACTTGGACCCGATCCTCTGGGGGCCACTTTCCAGAGATTTGCTATAAGTGCTGCGGAGGAGAAGAGAACACCAGGGGTAGAACGCAAGAGAATGTTAGGTCGGTAATGGTTTCACAATTCCCTAATTAATCAAATGCCTATTTATCGATTATTTATAGCATCGTTGAAATGCTAAGGTGTTTAAATGAAATGTTTCGTATATTGCTTGCGTTGCTCCCAGACCATAATTTTCCAATTTGGTGTTTTCCATCCTGCTGTAACCTGATCCCTCCTCCTAAAGTCATCGTGTTAGATTAAAGAATTAGCACTTCCTTTTCCACTTCTTTTCACAGAAGCAGCAAAGTCTCTCATGCAGGGGTGTCAAACTCAATTTAATTGAGGGACGCATTAGAGTTGTGTTTGATCCAGTGGTGGGATTCAAAATTGTTTACTACAGATTCTGTGGGCGTGGCTTAGTGGGCATGGCAGGAGAAGGATACTGAAAAATCTCCATTTCCACCCCACTCCAGGGGAAGGATATTGTAAAATCCCCATTCCATCCCACTCTTGGGGGAAGGTTACCGCCGGTTCTCCGAACTATTCAAAGTTTCTGGTACTGGTTCTCCAGAACTGGTGAGAACCTGCTAAACACCACCTCTTACTGTCCATTTACCATCCACCTGTGGCTTTACTCCCAAACCGACCCTTGTTCCTTAACTCTTCCCTTCTTCTGGCAGCTCTGTGCATGCACTCACTGGGAACAGGCTCCAGCTGTTTTCTGCCCCACTGATCTCCAACTCCAAAGGGAGCGGATAACTGTCGGACGGCCCTGGCCCCCTCTCTGCCTCCGATGCAGACCCTCATCAGAGTCTTCCCCAAACTCCAGGACTGGCTCATGTTCTTCCCCAACCGCCTTATTGTCCAAATCTGCTGCCAGCTCTGCCGGCTGCTGGCGGGCAACAACAAGACTTTCCTTATGAATTAAAGGAATTTCTAGCAGATCCTATAACTATCAGGAAGGAAACGGGACTCTTGCAAAAGTTAACCCAAGAAAGATAGAAGTCTGACAAAGATTTATTCCATCTTAGTTATGCTAGGTATAAGTTGAGTTGCAGAATTACAATAGTTCTTTAAAGAGTATACTTTACTATTGATAAAAAGTCTTCCTTGTTTCTGAGTTTGCCCTTCACAAAAGGCTTGATAGAAACATCATAACTGCTTGAGGTGATTTACCTGTCCAGGTGAGTGGGCTTCACTGGGGCGTAGTCCCAATCACCTTCCTCCGCAGCAATATAATGCGTCCAAATCTGAGGTAGTCTTTTGGCCCGAGAACGCCCAACAATCCTTGGTGAAAATTCATCCAAGTCTATCACTGTGCTTTCCATATCCTCTTCCTCATATTCATCATAATAGTCCTCACTTGATGACGGCTCTGCTTGCCTCAGCTTCTTCTCAATAAGTTCTGGACAAACTTCCACTTGGATTAAGGCTTCCATGCCAGCTGAAAGTCAACAATAAACCAGATGTTAGCCAAGTTTCACTTTCTTTTTGTTGGAAGCAAGGTTTAGTGCAGTGATGGCACACCTATGTTTATGTTAAATGGAAAATGATAGAGTCTCGTTCTGTATCTTTGACACCATCTATCATCATCTTCTTTTAAAGACCCCATAATCCCTTGTGGAGTAGAGTCTGGTTAACTGAATGGGGCTGAGTGTTTACTGACCGGATGCCCTTCCTGTTGCTAATGTAGAGGTTTTTTCCCCCAGCAGATATATTCTCATTGTGCCCAGAGAGAGAAATATCTGCCTCTACCTAGGATCAAACTCACTGTTGTGGTTTGCCGGTAGCCAGTGAGGTCGGCAGAGGTATCGGACAGTGAGGACAAAAAGGGACCAGTCAGGAAGTCTGGAGAGGATTCAGACAAGGGTCCTGCGTCCGATGCAGAGATGCGGCCAGGACCATCTAGGAGTGGGGTGCTGCCTTCAGAGCCTTAGGAAACTGGCAACAGTGAAGCAGAGGACCCCGGGGAGCCTGTTCCCAGTGTGCATGTGCACAGGGCTGCTAGAAGGTGAGAGTAGCTGAAGCAGGAGTGACTCAGGAGTAAGGCTGGGAGGTGATTGCCCCTCCCCTAAGGGATAAAAGTCAGACCTCAATGACGAAGAGCTTTGCAGGAAGCAAAGCAGTTCAGTAATCTCCAAGTCCATCTTGAAGCTCTGTACTCTGGTCGTTTTTTTCCGAGTTTTTGGGTTGGTTTATGTTAAGCCTTAATTGGAAATCTGTTTGTTGGCAAGTATTCTACAGCAGGGGTTGCCAACCACCAGGGACCACCAAGCTCATCATTTTAAATCCCATGGACCAGAGACCCTGGGAAAATCCCCCAAAAAGTCTGCAGGAAAATTCCCCATCTGGTTTTCCTACCAATTGATCATTCATTATTTGGGATTGCACTGTTTCCAGCTCTGTTCTCGGGAGAGAGAGAGAGAGAGAGAGAAAGAGAGAGAGAGAAAGAGAGAGAGACTTTTGGCTTCATGCAAGGAAAGCAGTAGAAGCAGCAGTTTTCTTTCTCTCCCCCCAGATCTGCCAGAAATGAGTCTTTGTGAGACTTGTTGCACTGGCACAGCCTCTTGGGGTAGGATGCCTTGCAGGGTCCCAAAGACTGTGCGTGTCGCATTAAAATAGGTTTTGATTTAAATTCAATTTGTGTTTTGTTAAGTTTGACGAAGCCTGGGTCAGAACACTCACAACCTCCTGATTGTGAGGTGAGAGCTCCACCCCTAGGCCACTGTGCCGCTCTGATGCCATCAATCATGTTGTTTAATTTCTTAAAACAGGTACCTCGCTGATGTGATGGAATCTGGCAGAACATCCGAAATGTGCCGTTGGTTCTGGGTGTTGTCTCAGCTGTGAGGAAAATGGCGGGGGAGATATCCAGAGTGGCAAGGCGATGTTCTCTCACCAGAAAACTGTGACCCTCAAAAAGTATGGAGTGAACTTCAGGCTGGCTGCCCAGGCTAATGACATACCAATAGACAGGCCTCTTCTCACACAGCCTGAGATCTGCAGGTAAAGAAAAGAACAACGTTTTGGGTGAGATGCTTAGTAATACTCAAGGCAACGTGCAGGAGTGCAAGCTTCCAACTTCGTATTTTCAAACCAAGCAAGGAATCCAAATTCAAATTAGCACTCAAAACTTGCCCTTCACAGTATTATGCCCTGCAATTTGCTAATAATAAGGATGATTAATGGTGATATAAATATATTGGGAATCAATGCATTTGCTCCTAGAAATAGTGTGACAAAATGCATTATATTAGGGCAAATGGAAAATGCATGCGTTGGTAGAAATGTAAACGAATGTGAATACTTAGAGCAAAACTTGCAAAATAAATGTTCAAGAGTGATAAACGAAGACGGACAGTCACAAAAAATGAAGAACGGAAAGCATCTTTGGAAGAGTTGTGTTTTCTTATTATTTTATTCATTCATTTTATTTCTAGTTCATTCAGTTGATTGTTATTAAGTGACATGATCCGAATGGTTCTTTGAGCAATCCCAGAGATGACTTCCAGTTATATCAGACAGACAAAGACCAAAAAATTCTTCAAGTTGTGAGAAATAGAAATATTCCATGTTTGATCAATCTACTCTATCTATCTATATCTACCTACCTACCTACCTACCTACCTACCTTATCTATCTATCTATCTATCTATCTATCTATCTATCTATCTATCTATCTATCTATCTATCATCCATCACATATATATGGCCTATCTCCAATGTCATGTATTGGCTAACATGGTTTATCAAATGTTCTGTCCTTTTTGCCAGACTCTTACCAGGCAGAGAAGAATGACTGAACCCATTGATGGTATGAAACTGATGTTGAGTCAGCGGAGACTGTGAGTTTCCTCTGATGTGAGAAGGAGAATACCAGCTCTTGTCTGATGGAGGCATTGAAGAGGGAGAGAGAAGGATGCAAGTTATTGAGTTTAATTCAAGGAACTCCAAATTGTCAAGAAAAGAGCCCACCATTATCCACTGTTTCTGCCCTACAGGCCCATTTTAGGAAAATCAGAATTAGACCCCACGTTAAACCTTTTCAGGTAGAACTTATCACCAGTTTCCTACAGGGCAGGAGGAATTAGTTTTGGAAGACAAACAGACCTTGGCCATAAACCATGTAATTGGTATCCTGTTTTTCTGTCCAGTTCTGCACCCTTATATAGTGTAGAAGCCAGTCCTAAACTAAAATAAAAATGAAATAAGAATCCCCTTGGAATCTGCTAAATTAGATAGCACAGTATGCAAATAACCAAGAGATGCTATCTAGAACAGGGGTCTCAACCTTGACAACTTTAAGACTTGTGGACTTCAACTCCCACTTAATTCTGGGAGTTGAAGTCCACAAGTTTTAAAGTTGCCAAGGCTGGAGACTCCAATCTAGAATATTGGTTGGACATGAAGAATCGGGAACAAGCGAAGCCTAAATCCTACAGAAAGGTGTATTAACCGCTGATGACTTTATTCAATAGAATAAAAACACAAATACAGGGTGAGCATAAGCATATTCTTTTCTCTCCTTCCCCCTCATTCTTCTCTTACCTTCATCAAATACAGAAAACAGCAGCACAAATTCTTGTATTTTTCCCCTGGATTTCATACTCATCAAAGCTCCTGCAAAGGAGAAACGCTGTAGAACCATCAAAACAAAATGACACAAAGACTTTCCACAGATTTTTTTAAACCAAATGGCAATTTTCTAAACTGGGGCAAAACAGGAATCCTAAAAGATCTTAACTGTCTTCTACTACATCACCTAAAGGCTCATCCATGTTATACTCAGGTAGCTGGACTTTGGAAGGACTTACAAGTTCATGGAGTAGTTTTATTTCTCAGTCCTTACACACTCTATATTATGCTCTGTGCAATAATGATGTTTTCCCCTAATTTCACAGTGCTATCATAACTAAAATCATGCATGAGGTAATACATGGGATTAAACTGGAATGTTTCAGGAAAAAATGCTGTCTAAATGCCAGGTGTTATGGTAGGAGGATATTTGGAATGTCATACAAAGGATTATCTTGCTTTTCCAGAAAGAAAACAAGATTTTTGAAGTGCCCACATTGGGTTTGCAAGTGAATCTGGTATGAATATAGGGACTAAAAATGACTTGATGAATGCTAGCAGGTCCATGTGAATCTGAAGAAAGTCCGGAATATGGATAAGTAGTTCTCAAGATGTCCCAAAGGTGCTTTTTTAACCGTGACCTGGATGATTGAAAATCTTCAATAGACTCTCAAGAAGATGGTTTACTTCTAGAACCTGATCTCACCTGGCTTACAGACCAACAGTGGTCCAATCAATCCAGAATTAATATCCTTGACACTGTCCACGTGAGAGGAGTAGGCATAAGTTAAACAGTGTGTGTCCGATCCGGTTGGCCCTTGATCTTCTAAGATCTCCCACACATAGACATGGGTGTGACCAGGTTCCACAGCATCGTCTTCTTTCTCTAGCTGGCTGGTCAGATCTTCATAGCCTGCTCCTGAAAGCATATAAGAATAGAATTCTCTATTGGCTGAGGGTGATTGGACACACAAGGAATATGCCTTGGTGCAAATGCTCTCAGTGTACATAAAAGAAAAGATACATTCGTCAAGAGTCAAGAATCAGAAGGTACAGCACTTAATGGTAGTCATAAGGTACAATAAGCAATCCAATCATACTAGGAAACAGTCAATATAAATCATAAGGATACGAGCAGGGGTGGGATTCTACCAGTTCACACCTATTTGCTAGAACTGGTTGTTAACATTCTAAGCAGTTTGGAGAACCGGTTGTTAGAAGAAATTACTGGCCTAATCCTGTAAGGAAGGCAGGAAGGAAACATTCTGGTGTTGCTTACAGAAACTGCCTCTCCGTTAACCCTTATTCCATTCTTGGCAGGACTAGACTTCCTGTCTCAGGAATTTCTCTGGAGTTATTTTTCCCTCCTTTGCTGGTACTTTGTTTGTGTGGAGTGACCATTCAAAGTTACAATGGCACTGAAAAAAGTGACTTATGACCTTTTTTCACACTTACAACTGTTGCAGCATCCCCACAGTCACGAGAGGCCAGGCGAGGACATGCATGCCTCGATGTGAATGACATTGAGTTGGTCACACCCAGCCAATAACATGACCACCAAGCTACGCCCACCAAGCCACACCCACAGAACTGGTTGTTAAAAAATTTGAATCCCACCCCTGGATACAAGCAACAAAGTTACAGTCATACAGTTACAAGTGGGAGTGGATGGGTGATAAGGCGTGATGAGAAGATTAATAGTAGTAATAGTGCAGACTTTGTAAATAGTTGGACAGTGTTGAGGGAATTATTTGTTTAGCAGAGTGATGGCATCCGGGAACAAACTGTCTTTGTGTCTAGTTGTTCTGGTGTGCAGGGCTCTATAGCGTCATTTTGAAGGTAGGAGATGGAACAGTTTACGTCCAGGATGTGTGGGGTCTGTAGATATTTTCACAGCCCTCTTTTTGACTTGTGCAGTATACAGGTGCTCAATGGAAGGCAGGTTGGTAGCAATTGTTTTTTTCTGCAGTCCTAATTATTTGTTGGAGTCTGTGTCTGTCTTGTTGGGTTGCAGAACCAAACCAGACAGTTATAGAGGTGCAGATGACAGACGCAATAATTTCTCTGTAGAAGCACTGTCATCCATGCTTTACAGTCCTCTTTAAGTGGTTTATAGAATCAGCCTCTTGTCTCCAAACAAGCTGGGTCCTTATTTTACTGACCTTGGAAGGATGGAAGGTTGAGTCAACCTTGAGCCTGGTGGGATTCGAACTGCCAAACTGTTGGCAGCCGGCAGTCAGCAGAATTAGCCTGCAGTACTGCATTCTAACCCTTGCACCACCACGCCTCTAGCCAACAGTGGAAAGAATTTGAAGAGCATGCAGGAGGGACAATTGGGGTGTTGCTCTCACCTTCAGAAGCTTTCCAGTAAGATACACCTTTGGCATGGATATTGAAGGGACGGGAAGCCATATTCTTAAAGGTCACGATCACCTTGTCATAGATTTCGGCTTGGACGATGGGCCCCAAAAGACCTGATGAAAAGAAGAAAAATTGGTACAGGCTGAACTTCTGCTGATTGCAAAGGAAAGATGCAGAGCTGGAATTCAGCCAGTTCTGACCAGTTCTGGAGAACTGGTAGCAGACATTTTGAGTAGTTCGGAGAACCGGCAAACGCCACCTCTGACTGGCCCCCGCCAACCCCATCTATTCTCTGCCTCCCGAGTCCCAGCTGATTGGCTGGGTCTTCTTTAGTTGCCCTGCACAGGAGAACGGAGCTGGAAAGCAAGTAAGTGGGATGGAGAGGGAATGGAGATTTTACAGTATCCTTCCCTTGCCATGCCCACCAAGCTATGCCTACCAAGCCATGCCCACAGAAATAGTAGTAAAAAATTTTGAATGCCACCACTGGAAAGATGAGATGGGAATTGGGATCTAGATCTCTCCTCCATCCCCTCTGACACTGAGCAGGGAGAAATTCCAAGGATGGGTTTGGATTTCTTTGGGTGAAAGTGACCTGCTCTTTCATTATTTACAAATACTTGAAAACCTTTGATTCACACACCACTATTATAGGTTCACAGCTACTATTACATCATCATCTGCTGATTGAATTTCTTTTCCTGTGATAAATCTTCCTCAAGTACATATGTAGCTTGTTCTCATTTACAAACCTAGGTAAACAAGGCATACATGATTTTCCAGGCTTCTCTTGCTCTTTTAATTTCCTTATATTGGTAAGCAAATACGCATTATTAATGTAGAGGATTTGTTGTTTGTTATTTCATTGCTTTTAACGTGTGGCAACACATCGGTAAATACACCTGAAGCTAATGTAGCTGTTTCACTAACAATTATCAAGATGTTCGCCCCACCTCTTCCCAGTTAGTAAATAAAATAATGTATTTTGCACATGCAATTCTGCTTCCTGAATAGTCTTCTAAAAAGTTGCATGGACTCTGCATTATAGCAATCAAACAACTTAAGACATTTTTAAGTGCAGGAATAACTCCAGTAAGATTCCCCAATTGAGCTGAGAATCTTGTAAGCAAAAAAAAAAAAAAAAAACAGACTCCCTAGCTTACCCATCCAAGCAGGTTTGGGTTTTACTTCTCTGAACGTAGAATCTGTATATTCCAAATAAATCGCCTTCTTATATGGAGGGCCTGGGGTGGAGGAAGACAATCTGAGAAATTAAAAAAGAGTTAGTCAAAGAAGAAAATTGAGACTAGGGTCTGCATTTCAAATCCTACATGGTTATGAGGAACAGATTAACAGTCACAGTGGAACGCCCCAAGTTTATTAATTTACAGATTAACAGAGTTGGAAGGGACCTTTTAGGTCATCTAGTCCAACCCAAGCAGGAGACCCTACACCATTTCTGACAAATGGCAGTCCAGTCTTTGCTTGAAGGCCTCCAGTGATGAAGCTCCCACAACTTCTGAAGGCAACTTCTGTTCCATTGCTTGATTGTTCTCACTGTCAGAAAATTTCTAGGTTGAATCTCTCCTTGATCAAGTTCCATCCATTATTCCTTGTCTGGCCTTTGGGTGCCTTGTTGTGTTCTTGCTTTGCTGAGAGTTAGCTTAAACTAAAACCAAATGCCCCCATCTCTGTGTGCAGCTGTTCCTATGTGATGAGGACCCACCAGAGTTGTGGCTTGGAGCATCTTCCACAATAGTATTCTCAAGATATCCAGGACAGGTCCCAAGTATCCGAGATTGGCGTTGATCACAATGGATTCAAATCACTGCTCATTTCAGCTTCCTAGTATCCTGAGATTAATCCCTAACTCATCTTACAAAGCCATTTAAACCATCCTAATTCTGTCAAACCCAAGAATGATATAGAACAATCTAGCCAAAGATCAGTTATTTAAAGGCTCGCACCAATAGACAGAATCTTGCCAGACTAAACTTATACTAAAAGTAAACATTTCCTTGTCCAGTCATGTCTGACACTAGGGACTTCAACTCAATCCTCACCCATCATTACCCAACAGTCCCAGGTTTGCAGTGTGGGGTATAACACCCAGTTTGGGAAGGTTGAAAAAGCTGGGAAGAGAAAAAGGAGAAAGTTGATGTATAGCACAAAGACATATCAAAGCAATGTCTCTTTCATGTTGCTTTGTCTGGTTTCTGCTCCATAGTCACAATCCTGGAGTTTTTTCTGGCAATAGTAGGAAAGTATTGCTTTCTTTTGGAATGCTTCCTTGCCTCCACTTAATCCAGATTCATGGGTGTTGATTCAATACCTAGCAAGACTAATTCCAGTTTCATTTTTTCCCCAAAACTAGCCCAGGTCAACTAGGTGCCGCTACCTACAGTGACGTAAAGTTATAGGACAGTGATGACTAACCTTTTTGGCACTGAGTGCCCAAAGCACATGCGCACCCCCGAAATGCAATATACGCACATTCCTAACCCTACCCTCATGCATACATGTGCATACCCTGTGCAATTGTGCCACCTCCCACGCATGCACAGCAGAGACCTGAAAATCAACTGGCCAGCAGAAGGCACGCACATGCATGCATGGCAAGGCTTAGCTGGAGTGATGGCTCGCATGCCCACAGAGAGGGCTCTGTGTGCCACCTATGGCATGTATGTGCCAAAAGTGGCACACATACATACCATAGGTCTGCCATCATGGTTATAGGACATCTCAAATTTAGGATTTGCAAATAGGCTTTGCAACCACACCCTGGTAGCATTATTGGGGCATTTAGGGAAATGGTCCAGGTTTGAGGGCTCTCCTTTTACCTCTCCTGTAATCTCCAGCCCATTGGAAATTACACTACCTCAAGAAACTCAACTGTTTCAGGTGCATTGTTTGGAGCGTACCATGCCAAGGGTAGATGGCCAGGTGAAACACTTCACCCGAATACTGTTTTTTGTTAATGAGGGGTCCTTGGTGGTTTTCTTGAAGGCGTTTCATGACCCAACTAGATAACCACTACCCTCCTCCCGTTGCTCCTCCATCATTCCACAAACCACACTCTCTTTTAGCACTGATGGTGTTACTTAGATGCAGAGGTGGCATTCAGCAGGTTCTGACCAGTTCTGGAGAACTGGTAGTGGAAATTTTGAATCATTCAGAGAACCGGCAAATACCACCTCTGACTGGCCCCGCCAACCCCATCTATTCTCTGCAGTGGTGGGATTCAAATATTTTTACTACCGGTTCTTTGGCCGTGGCTTGGTGGGCATGGCAGGGGAAGGATACTGTAAAATCTCCAGTCAGAGGTGGTATTTGCTGGTTCTCCAAACTACTCAAAATTTCTGCTACCGGTTCTCCAGGACAGGTCAGAACCTGCTGAACACCACCTCTGATACTCTGCCTCCCATTGAGTTCCAGCTGATCGGCTGGGTCTTCTTTGGTTGCCCTGCACAGGAGAACTGAGCTGGAAAGCAGGTTAGCGGCATGGGGAGGGAATGGGGATTTTACAATATCCTTCCCCTGCCACCCCCACCAAGCCACAGCCACCAAGCCATGCCAAACCCACAGACCTGGTAGTAAAAAAAATTGAATCCCACCACTGCTTAGATGGGTTATGAAACATCTTCAAGAAAACAACCGAAGTTCAGGGAGCATCAAAGACCTCTCATTTCATCCCTCAGCTACAAATCTTCTCTTTTATAGATACTTTTAAAAACATGCTTTCTAACATTTCTCCATAGTTGACGTAGGATTTTGTCATGCTCTGCTTTCCAACATTTATTGTACCCGGGAGGGCATGTAGGAAGGAAGCAGATAACAGACCCCAGCATGTCTACCTTGTTACTGGTAGTATTAGAAACACTGGAGGGCCGGTAGCTATCAGAGGTCAGGCAAGTTTCCAAGAGTTTCTCTCTAGGATGACTCAGATCAGCCAAGGAAATCCGGGCAGTTAGGAGCAACGGCAAAACAAATAAAGGGGAGCTGCAGTTTTTGAGTTTCATATCAGGACTTTTAAATCAGCACAGGGAGAACCAGGTTGATGTCGTGGTTAACACCAAGTTAGAAGCCAAGAGACTTTGAGTTCTAGTTCTGTCTTAGGCACAAAGCCAGGTGGGTGTCTTTGGGCCAGTCACTTTCCCTGGGCCCTAGAAAGCCGGAGGCAAAGGCCAAGCATGTCCGGAAAGCTTTGCCAAGAAAACTGCAGGGATTTTTTGATTTTTCCAGGTAGTCTCCGAGAATTCGAGACAATTGAACTGGGGGATTGGGGGGAATCAGGCCAGGTAATCTTATAGAAGTACCTCCTTCCCCACCCCCAAAAACGTAGTTTTGCTTGAAACAAAAGGATTTCCTTCTTTTAGAATTTAGAAACAGACCAGATTTTAATTTAAGCAGCACCACAAAAGCACAACTAAAAGAGCCCAGAGTCCAGAGTACAAGGGGAATATACGGAAGGGCAGATTCCAAAGCTCCAGTTAAGACTTTCCAAAGTCAAAATAGTAATCATTTCCGAAAAAGCCAACCTGCAAAAAAAGAGAGGACGTTTTGAGTGATTGGAGCATTTGGCAGGATTTGTTGTGGTCGGTCTGCAAAATTCCGTATCGAGGCCAGAAATAACACTACATGCCATTGTGTACAAGTTCCCGATCACAATTTGGTCTTTTCTGGCTAGGAAACAGAATGGTGACCTTTGGGGAGAAGAATGGGTGATCCCTGTAGAAGGAAGTCCTTGGCAATTTGGGTACAATCGGGTGAAGAACAGTTGCATAATGTGTTTTTTTTTTTTGGAGGGGGGGGGAAGAGAGAGCATCGATTGTAGTGATACCATAAAATTACTTCTATTCTTAAATAATAGTTTCTGTTTTTCTGAAACCATGTCATACTATCTCTTTTCTACCATGCTGCAAAATGTTTGGTTGTTGTTGTAATTCAACATAATACAAAAAACCCTCTTCAAGGTTTTGGTACTATTTCACTTGGTCCAAAAGTATTATCCCTTTTGTAGGTTGATTTCTCACCCCTCCTCTGGATGAGCTGTTATCCCTTAATTCTGGACTTGGCTTTGTTTAATCTCTTCACTTTTCCAGATACCTTCTTTGCATTTTGTCCCAAATCTCTGAGAGCAGAAGACATTTCTGAGAGAAGCTGAAGAAGCTTCTTGGATGAGAAGCGAAATGTCTTCAAAGAAAAATGAGAAAGTACAGTTGCCTCTTGAAAAAAAAGCAACTCTGGGACAACCAGGGCCTGGATGACTAAGAATCTCCGTAGAAGAAGAAAAAAGGGGGTGGTGGTGATATATATCAGAGAAATGATAGAAGCAAAGCAAATTTATGCAGACATTAAGGGTAGAATATTAATACAAGAGATAAAAATAGGACAAAGACAGATGCTACTAGTAAATATATATGCACCTAACAAAAACCAAAAAGAATTCTACAAAAAACTTCATGAAAGAATTGTTGAGACAGGTCAGAAAGATATATGCATAGTCGGAGACTATAATGGAATAGCAGAGACTATAAAAGACTATGTCTGTGATAATTAAAAAAATGACAAAAAGGAATATACTGCCACAAACATTTTTTGATAAGATGGAGGAATTGCACCAAATAGATTATGCAGAACATTAAACCCCATGGAACAAAAATTTACATACTTACTCAAATCCACATACATCTTATTCAAGATTTGATATGGTATGGACAAATATTGACTTAGGTAAAGAAATATTCAAAAATTGAAATTTTCCCAAACACCTGGGCTGACCATGACCCCATTAAAGTAAGTTGGAGAGGCCAGAAATAGAAAAGAAAAAGATGGACATTGAACAGATATTACTAGAAGAATTTATTTTAAAAAATTCAAATGAATTGACAATATTTTTTGATATAAATAAAAAACAACAAACATATTTGCAAATCCTATGGGACATGATGAAAGCATATACCAGAGGGGTAACAATATCTTACATTGCAAAAAGAAACAAGGAGAAACGGGAGCAGCAAAATACATTACAATTAGAGATTGGAGATTTAGAAAAATTAATGCAAAAAAACAAAAACAAAAACAGGGAGTAATCAAATTAAGGAACAAATGAATTTGGCCAAGCACAAATTAAACCTATTGATATTGTTAGGGATTTTAAATTTATGAAACAAAATTATTTTGAAAATGCAAATAAGCCGGGGAAATGGCTGGCCTATAAATTGAAAAATAATAATAATAATAATACAGCAGCTTCATGATGAATTAGGAATACTACAAAATAATAAAGAAGAGAAAAAAAAGATTGCCCTAAAATATTTTGAAGATCTCTATAGACAAGAGAATCTCCATAGACTTCTTTGCACGGGTGGGATTCTACCAGTTCGGTAGAATGAATTGGTAGTTCTGAAGATCAGCTGTGAACAAACCAGTTTGCTCTGACAATCAGCTGTTGGGCCTACCCACCTGCCCTGGCTCTAGTCTGTGCTTATTTCTGGGTTTTCCAGCTCAGCTGCTTTGCGTAGTACAGCAGATTGCAGTGTGTAAGCTGTTTTACACACAGGGCTTGCAGCAGTAGATGAGTTGTAAATGCTGCGTGTGCGCAAAAGGTGCGCACGCTCACCGAACTGGTTGTTACACTGGTTGAATCCCCACCCCTGCTTCTTCGCATTTGCAAGCAGACATAGCCCTGTGGTGTGCAAGGATTCATATATCACCCTGTGGTGATATATGAACCCTTGTTGGAAAGGAATGGAATGGAATGGAATGGAATGGAATAGAATAGAATAGAATAGAATAGAATAGAATAGAATAGAATAGAATAGAATAGTTGGAAGGGACCTTGTAGGTCATCTAGTTCAACCCCACTGCCCAAGCAAGAGGCTCCACATCATTTCTGACAGACAGCAGCCCAGTCTCTTCTTGAAAGCTTCTAGTGACTGTATAGAATAGAATAGAACAACCGAGTTGGAGGTTATTTCTTTATAGATATTTGGAACCTGTAAACCCAGCAGCAACATATTCTGTCATGGTCCCTTAAACAACATCCTGGATTAAGTGTAGTCACATCTGCATTCCATCTTTCTGGACTCTTTTTGACTGAACGTAAAGTTTTCCGTCTGACAAATTACAAAACCTAATTTATTTGTACGATCATGTGGTCTACTTCAGAAAAATCTTACAGAAGGGGTCCCCAAGCCTTGGGCCACAGCCCACGACCAGGCTGTAGCCTATTCAGAACAGGTCTGTGTGAACATCAGTGCAGAGTGTGCGCACACACATATAGCTCAACTTGCCAGCTTGGTTCCCCTCTCCATTTGCACCCCCCCCCGCCACCAGCCGGGTCACCAAGTGGGGATCGCAATACAGGATAACAGGAACCTTAAAGTCATTAGAATTAGAATTAGAATTTTTTTATTGACCAAGTGTGATTGGACACACGAGGAATTTATCATCTACTCCAGCTCTCTGCTTAGGCTTGAGACCTTATACCATTCTGGACAAGAACTTCAGAACTAGACCCTGATGAGTTTAGATAGCTCTAGATAATGTTCTTGGCATCATTCTTGCTCTCTTGCAGATATTCTTGAGATGAATTAAAGGAAACATAGAATATTTGATGTACTGATCAACCTTCCTTCAGTGTCCTTAACTCAGAGTAATTCTTGTGCTCAGTTGGGGACCACCGACTTATAGTACAGTCTCCAAAGGGCTATTCATTCTAACACTATTTATGATTGGCCCCAGAAAACCTCGTAAGTTGTAGATCATGGAAGTAAAGCTTTATTTCATTAAATATCTGTCATCAACTGACTTTCAGCATTTTTATTTCTGGTATTTTCTTAAAAATAATTTTTCTGTTCTTCAGGTTTGGATCCTAAGTAATGCATGTAATACATTACTGTAATACATTACTGAATACCAAAAATGTGTGCATGCAATACATTACTGTACACCATAAATAAATAAAAAATATGCACAATATAGCAAAATTAGGTAATTCATTGATATTTTAAGGATGGCGATTCTTGGGGTATTAATTAATTAGTTTGAATCATGCAATACTTTTTTTTTTCAAAACTGCTATGAAAATTGAAGAGGATGAGCATGTTAGAAGCAATGGCCTGTGCTTTATTCTCATGCAGAATAGTAATTGAGGAGCTGAATGGACCATAACAGGAACCAAAGCTGGAACAAGGTAGGGATTTCAATTTCTGGATTTCTTGGTGCCCTAAAACTCTTACCTAATTGGCCAATGAAACATCTGCAAGCAAATAACTAAACTCGGAGAACATGAAGAATTCCACAGTTCAACCCTGAACTACAGACATTCTGTTGAGATCTAGGTTTAAATCCTTCTTCAACTGCAAAATTTATTGGGTGATTTTGAACGATTCATGAGAACAACCTCACAATGTTATTGTGAAGTTAAAAGGAGAAGCTAATTAACTTAAATTAACTTGAATTAAATTAGAGGGCAGGACAAAAAATAAATCAATGGATGGAAACTTATCAAGGAGAGAAGCAACCTGGAATTAAGGAGAAACTTTCTAACAATGAGAACAACTTGCTTTCAGAAGTGGTGGGTGCTTCATCACTGGAGGTTTTTAAGAAGAGACTGGAAGCCACTTGTCTGAAAGGGTATAGGATCTCCTGCTTGAGCAGGGGATGGACTAGAAGACCTCCATGGTCCCTTCTAGTTCTATTCTGAATTGAACTGGAAAAATCCAGATCTAATTCTATTCTGTTTTTCCCCTCTTGACCACAACATTATGAGATGGGACCTCAAGAAAATCCCACAAAAGAAGCACAAATTGCTGGTTCCTCTAGACCAGCATGTGTTCTTCTTCATCATCCACATGTTCATTAGGCTATTACTCCCATAGGAACATCTTGAGCGCATCATATAAGCTAACGGCATTAACAGCTCTCTTGTGCCTCCAGTTGACATTTTCCCCATCACCCGCTGAGCTATCTTAATTGGAAATGTCATGGGTAGAACCCAGGACCTCCTACATCCAAAAAGTCCACCTATCATTGTACTCTGCTCCCTTTCCAAAAAGTAAAACTGAATAGTAGCCACTTGAAGCAAACCTTCTTCCATGAATCACCCTGCTCCTTCCATCCCTTTTCCATTTTATTTGACCAAGTGGTTCTTCATCATCTGCGGCTGGTACCTAGAAAGGCTTCAAGATTGTGACTTGCTGAACACAATGCCAAGCAGGCTGCCAACACTTCATTAAATAAATGTTTCCTTTCCCTTCACTCTTGGGGCATCCAGCAGAAAGGAGTCAAGCAGGGCTAAGGAGATTAGAAGCAGAAACTGAACAGGAGGAGCCAAGTGGTACAAATTAAGGATAGAAACGCACAAAACTATAACATAATACCATATCATCAAACCGTAACCTCTCTCTATAATCCTCGAGGCAACTGGAACCACAATCTTTTGACACAGGTAGAATTGGTTAGTGGAGATGAAAGTTGATGTTCCCAAGTTCTGCAGGACCTCCCAACTCTACTCCGCACTGAAACTACAGTCCCCAAACCTTTAGTAGATAACATATTGTTGCTGTATTATTACCCATTCTGTCTGGTGGGCCTATAGTTCCATTCCTTCTCCACTGCTCCAATGTAATATCGTCTGGTGATGCCAATGCTTTCCTGAAAGATGCAGCCCAGCAAAATAAGTCTGAGTGAAAGCAACTTCCACATGGTCTACCAACATCTGCCAATGGTGTCTGATTCAGAGGGAAATCCTGGAGAAGAAGGACTTATTCAGCAAACTCCATCCTCAGGTTGCTGTGAAACACCAGTAGGTCTTCTGACCTGCCACTGGAGAGAGAAACATGTTTTCACACACGCTATCAGTGTGCTGGAAGTTATGAGTGAACAGCAGGGTGGGGAGAAACAGGATGAGAGAGGGGAAAAGGAAAAGCAACCAAGGAAAGTTTAACCTCTTGTTCACTGCAGGTTTCCAACTCTTAGAAGCATCTTGTCAGTGCAATCCGAAATTGCATTAACAGAGGGATATAATCAAGACCAAGGGAGGTACTAACGTCACTCCATCAAGCCTTAGTAAGACCACACCTAGAATGCTGCATCCAGTTTTGGCCACCACACTATGAAAAAGATGTCAAGGGTCTAGAAAAAGTGAAGAGAAGAACAACCAGGATGATTCGGGGACTGGAGGTTAAAACATACAATGATCAGTTGCAGGAACTGGGCCTGGCTAGTCTAGTGAAGAGAAGGACCAGGGGAGACAGTATAGCAGTGCTTCAATATTTGAGGGGATGCCACAGAGAGGAGGAAGGGGGTCAAGCTATTTTCCAAGGCACTCAAAGGCCAGACAAGGAAGAATGGATGGAAACTGATCAAGGAGAGATTCAACCTAGAAATAAGGAGAGATTTTCTGACAGTGAGAAACTATCAACCCATGGAACTGAAGTTGCCTTTGGAAGTTGTGGAAGCTTCACCATTGGAGGCTTTCAAGAAGAGACTGGTCTGCCATCTGTCAGAAATGGTGCAGGGTGTGCTTGGACAGGGGGTTGGACTAGATGACCTACAAGGTCCCTTCCAACTCTGTTAGTCTGTATCTTAAGATAAAAACTCTTTTTGGAGCAGGTTAGGAATCACATTTGCAGATGAGTTCTGGAAGCCCACAACCCTTTTGAGTTTTCTTTTTGCGTCCGATAGATCAAATTAGTTATCTTGTACTTCAAAATGTAGGCATTCTATCTGTCTGCCAAGGTTAAATTGATATTTCATATTTGAGTTACTCCCTTATGAAACATGAGCACCGGGGCGAGATAAAATCATTTTCAAAAGTTTTGGGATTTATGGGGCTTTAATCATTCTGTAAAATCAACTGCAGGCGAAAATGTTGGGTTGCGTCTGTGTAGGTCGGTTTGTTCCGTGCTCCTGTTCTTTGATAGATGAACAAACGGTACTTTTTAATGGTATCAAAAGCGATCATCTACATTTATATTAAAATAACATGGCACTTCTGATGAAATGTGTTTTCAGTTGTAATAAGGTGCAAGATAAGGTAATGCACCATTTAAATATGCAGGGAAAGGCAATATTCAAATCGTAGATATTATGATCGTCATCACAGAATAGATCTTCTGGGTCAATGAGAGCAAATGAACTGCACCAACTCTTGTAAGGACAACCTTAGGGAATCACAGATCAAGAAGGAATCTTGGAGATTATTTCATTGACCTCAATGCTCAGGAGGGGATCCATAATAGCAAATGAAAATGCAACAATTCTCAGTGTTGAGCATCTCTAACCTTGGCAATTTACGACTTGTAGACATCAACTCTCAGAGTTCCTCAGCCAGTAAACAATGCATTCTTTAATACAAGTCTCTGCCTTTACTCATAATTAAAATTGGAGATTATGTCATGTATCTCTACTGTTTTAAATGCAGACTTAGCTGTCTTGGGAATTAGGGTTAGGCTGAGGAATGTTCTCTCTTTTTAAAAATGTGACTTTATTAAGTTTCAACAAAAGATAAAATACAGAGAAAGAGAAATGAAAAATTAAGAAAAAAGTGGGGGCTCAAGGGAGCACCTCAATTTGGGGTGCAGAACAAGAAAAGAGAAGAAAAATATAGAAAAAAAAGTAACTTCCAACTTTATTCGGTACAAATAGAAAAAGAAAATATATTAATCTTTTGCTCTAAAGCTAGCCCTAGTAGACAATACTTCTGTCATCATAAACAGTTCTAATCTTCAGATCCCAAAGTTAAAATTTCACTTCTTTGAGTTTCCAAGTAGAGACCAAATTAGGTGAAGTCTTCCCTTTAACCAAAGCAGTCCGTTTCACTATCTCTGTCAATTTCACTCTCCCTTCTTCCATTGTGGGAATGTGTAAGATCTTTCCGAGCAAGATTCTTTTCAGACCCATTCAGAGAAACTGAAAAATAACTTGTTGAATATTTCAAGTGTTGCAGCGTTATAAGGTTGGCACAATAGCAATAGCAATACCACTTAGACTTATATACTGCTTCACAATGGTTTACAGCCCACTCTAAGTGGTTTACAGAGTCAGCCTTTTGCCCCCAACAATCTGGGCCCTCATTTTAATGACCTCAGAAGGCTGGAAGGCTAAGTCAGCCTTGAGCTAGTCAGGCTGGAAGTGAGCAGCCTGCAAAACTGTGTTCTGGACATTGTGGTCGGTTTAGAGTTATTTTTCTCAACTCTAGGAAAAATGCAGTTGAACTTTCAAATCCAACTTCCCTATCAAGTAGGCATATGGGGTTACAAACTTTTTAACTGGGGGTGGGTGGGAGGGGAGGGACTAAGAAATTTCAGGGAGGAAACTTGATCAGATATATGAAAGTTTTTCCCCCTGTTGTTTCTCATAACGCAAGATCAGGCACCAAACTGAACATTGGAAGATTCTGGACCAATAACAGAAATACCTTGGCTCACAATGAGCAATTAACAGGTGGAATTTAGCAAAACCAAGATGAATGAAAACTGCATGCTTGGACAGCTTTAAAAGGTCAATTAGATACATTCCTGAGTGCAATTATTGCACAGGACAAGTATTGGCACATTGGCATGTATAACAGCATTAATTAAGGAAATACACAGCAGTATATTAATGCCACTATACAATCAATAGACTATCATGGTAATGCCTCTCATTATAAACTGTCTGATCTAGTAACAATGATTAGCTTTATTTCAGTGAACGGAAATGTACAAAAGATAACTTGAATGGCATCAAAATCAAATACACTGAAACAACCAACCAACCAAAAGGGAAAATGGAGATTTTAGCTTATGCAACACAGGGGAGAGGATGGTTTTAAGGAAGACTCAAACCATGATTGTCAAAAAACCCAGACTCTAATAAACTGGATAAGGCAAGAGATGCATAAGGAAAAAGGATCAAGACCCAAAGGTGCTTTTTGAAAAGGCAACTGGACTTTCTTGGGGGCGGTTTCCCCCTTGAAAATGTTTCGCTTCTCATCCAAGAAGCTTCTTCAGTTCTGAATGGTCACAGAAGCACTTATATTCATCTGGTCATTAGCTTCTTGGATGAAAAGCAAAATGTTTCCAAGGAAAAACCAAGGAAGTCCAGTTGGGAAAAAAACACCTTTGGGACAGAGGTGGTATTTAGCAGGTTCTGACCAATTCTGGAGAACCGGTAGCAGAAATTTTGAATAGTTTGCAGAACAGGCCTATACCACCTCTGACTGGCTCCACCGCCATGTAAATTCTCTGCCTCCCAAGTCCCAGGTGATCGGCTGGGTCTCCCTTTGTTGCCCTGCACAGGAGAACAGAGCTGGAAAGCAGGTTAGTGGGATGGGGAGGGAATGGGGTTTTTGCAGTATCCTTCCCCTGCCACACCCACCAAGCCACACCCACAGAACCGGTAGTAAAAAAAAATTGAATCCCACCACTGCTTTGGGACAACCACGATCAGAATGATTGACAATCTCCATAGACATTGACCAAGAGGTATACCAAGAGAAAGATGCCGAGGAAAGAATTTGGTAGAAAGTATAACAATTGCATCTGAATAATAATCCTTGGGAACCATCCCATAAACCATGGGTTCTATGTCAATGTCCTACCTGATTCTTCTGGAACTTGATACATGTTTAATCAGGCCAGATAAACCTTGAGCTGGACAGGTATGCATGGATGTGCAGATAAGGGCATTCTTAGTTTAGGAAGTCTTGAGTAAATATTGTAAACCTGGGTTTGTTTCTATGTCTCTGGATTCCTGGATAAAAAAAAGTATTGGAGATGCTTTCCGGCCATTAATGGGATGGAAATAGAGACGCAAACATTCCCAACACATCACTGTCCAACTTCTGTTGCTTGGACACATCAACACAGATGGTCATTCTGTCTCATTTAGTCACTGGTTCTATTGTTGAAATGCTCTTATCCATAGGAACTTTTTCTAACAATCAGAATTTGCCTTCCTGTAAGACCATGATGCCATTGTCCTATGGTCTCAGATGATAAAAAAAAAATAAGCCATCAAGCTCCTTCCATGTGATATCTCTTCAGTTGCTTATGCAGAGAATCCTTTATCTCTCTCTCTATCCACTTCTGGTGTTCTCTTCCCAGGTCCAGTTCTAACTTGTCATTTGCAGAACTTCTAATTGCTTGTACTTCCTAGTTCTGAATCTGCTTATTTTTGTTGAAACTATGGTTTCTGGAGTCTTCCTACATGGATTGGCCGACATGAGATGTTCTTTTGATTTGATCGGTGTCGCTATTTTATGTTCCTTTGTTTCCAAAAGTCAACAGGTTGGGTTTTTTGATATATCTAATTTTCTCTTTCTTCAGTTTTAAAAGACCTTCTCTCCTTTGGGCTCAATTGCGAGAGTTTTATTACATGTTTTGCAGTCTCTGGAAGGTTGTGTGAAATTGGGCTGAACTTACCAAGGCCACCACTATTCAGAAATTCTATCTGCTGGTTAGAAAACCCACTTCCTCCACCCTCCTGCTTCCTAGCTTAGAGCTCTCAAACGCTATTTATTTTGCAAATGCAGTCAACACAATTGCAAATTTCACAGATGTTGTTTTGCCTCATATGGTCCCTAGTAGGGAAACATCTGGGTCTGGAATTAACAGGGTTTTTTTGAGTCATTCCTCAGACAGAGACAGAAGAGAAATGAGGAATTTCCCTCGCAATCTTTTCACTTTTCACTTGATCAAAAACCCTTCTTCCTCCTTCAGATTCAGCAAAGGGTGATGTGGGGTGATTCATTCAAACTTTTATGTAAATCACATGTTCATGTTAAAATGACTGTTGAAACACAATTCCTTGTATGAAAACATATCTTGGTTCTTAACTGTACAGGACCAAAAGATTTTGTACTCCTGATCAAAACAGATACACCACACAGTCATAGGATGGGAACATGTTAAAAGAATATGGGGCATTGTTCTTTTCAGTCTTCCGGTTTATTTCAAAGATAATTCCATGTTACAGATTGGTGTAGAAAATGCACGTCCTTGTTGTGAGCTACATTCCCTTAGAGATAATCTGACAAGCAAGTCCCAAATCATTTCCCTCCCTAAAGATTTGCAACCTTCAGGCAGACCCTGTCCCCAAAATAGCAATAACAAGGACAAGGTTGACAAAGCCGCAACCAGGTGCAAGCTGCTATAATCACTAGCGACAGAATGGCCTTGGAATCTTTTAGTCCCACAATCCAAAAGACAAGTCAGGAAAGGAAGGAAGAAAAAGAGCAGATTTAGACACAATTTGTAAAGTTGTATTCTAAAGTTCTAATAATCGGGTTGGAAGAAAATTAAATGGTTGAAATAACAGAGTGCGTAAACAATAGGGTCCATAAAGTAACTTTACTACATTATCACACAAATGTTGTAACTACCTTGGTGCATCCCAAGTCTGACCCAAGCTCGTAAGTCATGATGTTGTGTGTTGTGGAGCTGTGCTTTCTGCAGGATGTTTTATGCTCTGTGTCCCTTCATTGTTGAAGCCAAGCGCAGGCTGTTGGGGATGAGTCTATGCTGTCTGCATCTCAAACTGAAGCATGATTAGAGTAGAATAGAGTAGAGTAGGGTAGGGTAGGGTAGGGTAGGGTAGGGTAGGGTAGGGTAGGGTAGAGTTGGGTAAAGTAGGGTAGAAAAGAATAGAATAGAATAGAATAGAATAGAATAGAATAGAATAGAATAGA
>NW_020769328.1:6342319-6360128 GCF_900518735.1 Pseudonaja textilis | reverse complement strand
GAATAGAATAGAATAGAATAGAATAGAATAGAATAGAATAGAATAGAGCTGAAAAGACATTGGAGGTCTTCTAGTCCAGCCCTCCACTCAAGCAGGAGAACCTATACCATCTCAAACAAATGGTTCCTGTAGTCTGCAATTGTTCTGGAAATCCGTTCTCACACAGCTCCACAACCCAGTCCTTTCAACAGTTCCAAGAAGGCTCCACATGCATTTGCACCACTCAGGTGACCCTGAGGACACAGACAAATCTCCAAGTGGCCTCAATGACTCTAAAAGGATGCAAATGACCAGCTGGTCTGCAAAGAATATAAATCCTTCCATTTCTTTTTTTTTTAATAAATTTTTTATTGATTTTTAAAAATAAACATAAACAAACAAAACATAAAACACAAAACATATTTTTTGAAAGCAGCTTGATCCCAGGTTACATCTCTTCGTACAGACACAAATTCAAATTCATGCTCATTTTATATACCATTCCATATCTTATTACCATTCTACATTTTCTGTATAGCTTCTCCCCTCTTTTAACTTTCTTAATTTTATTTTTATTTATTTCATCTCAATTCAGATAATTATACTTATATTCTTTGTCTGTCCTGTTTCCAGCAGTCTATTATCTTTTCTCATTAAACAAAATTTCTCCTGTAATCACTGATTGGAGTATGACGCCTTTATATCTTTCCCCTAAATTTATAACACTTAGTATAATACATAACTTCCATTCTGATTCGGCTTAGTACATTCTAAAGTTACACACTATATTTTAAAAAGAGAAAAAATTATAAATATATAATATAATTAAAACAACAATCCATATCAATTCAAATCTATTGTTAATATTAGTATTCATTTAAATCTTAAACATTTTACACATTATTTTTCAAATAAGTATCATACTTCTATGGGAACACTTATAAACTTTCCATATTTTAAAACATTATGTCATTAAAATGTTCCCATTCCTTCCTAGTTCAATTCTCTCATTTATTTCATTTATTTTGTTCACAAAAGTTTCACTGAATTACACTGAGTATTTTATCCCACTTTTTAATCATATGTTGTTTCCAATTTTCTAACATTATTTCTAATACAAATATAACAATACAATCTTATGTACCTTTGCAGAATCACTTTTTCAGTTAAATTTTTACCCATTATCTCTAAATGTCCTGTTTCTTTACATCTTGCTCCACATCTTTGTAGCTTCTTTTCCCTTCCTTCCTCCCTTGCTTCTTCTCTCTGCCTTTTTTACCCCCTTGTCTCTCTACCTCCATTTCCCTCTTCTGTGTTCCCCTTTCCTGTTGCTTTCTAACATTAAATCCACTTTTCACCTTATTTTTCCCCTTTTTAATTGTTTTTTTAAGTCTTAAAGTCTCCATTCTCTTTTCTCCCCTTTCCCCCTTCTTCCCCAAGTAAAGTTACTTGTTCGTCAAAGATGGCTTCTTCTTTGTCCCAATCTTCTTGTTGCACAGTCTTTTCTTGTAGTTTCTTGTAAGTACAGATCACCATTTCTAAGAATTGAAAAACGGAGCCAAGAGAGCTCTTCCCTTCTTGTTCCTCTCCTTTGTATTTTTTATGCGGCTTTCCTCAACCCTGCTGGGATCTCCCCCCTCTTCACCACCTCTTGGAAGACTGCTATCATGTCTCCCCTGGTCCTTCTCTTCATTAGACTAGCCAGGTCCAGTTCCTGCAACCATGCATCATTGTATGTTTTAGCCTCCAGTCCCATAATCATCCTGGTTGCTCTTCTCTGCACTTCTTCTAGAGGCTCAACATGTTTTTTTATAGTGTGGCGACCAAAACTGGATGCAGTACTCTAGGTGTGGTCTTACTAAGGCTTTATAGAGTAGTATTAGTACCTCACTTGATCTTGATTCTTATTGGACATAAATGCTGCACATCTTATACAAGTTTATGAGGGTTTTATGGACTTTAAGAGTAATGTGATTTTGGTTTGTGTGTCTGTGTGTGTCTAACTATCCAGAGTAATTGGATTGAAGCCATGGACAAATCCTGAAAATAAACAAGTTATGCTGAGAATATGTGATTGATCATAGAAGTTGCCTTCAGAAGTTGTGGGAGCTTCATCCCTGGAGGCTTTCAAGAAGAAAGTGGACTGACACCTGTCAGAAATGGTGTAGGGTTTCCTGCTCATGCAGGGGGTTGGAGTAGATGACCTACAAGGTCCCTTCCAATTCTGTTAATCTGTAAATCTGTAAATCCATGTCTATCTAAACCTCTCCTGCAATCATCAAGATATCCTTGTAAGCCACCCTTGAGTAGCCATGTGCGAGTAGGCAGCAATATAAATTTTCTAAATAAATAAAATAATGCGCAGATTGCTTTTTCTTCTAAAAAGTAAAACTGACCCCACAAGTGCTTTGTCTAACAGGCAATTTAGTGAAACACGTCGGCATTTTAAATAGCCGGTTGCCGATCACGATGGCACTTATGGACAACCTAGTTGGGTTCTCCAGTTCCAGTTGTTTGCATTCTTTCGATAGTTCTCAAAAATAGTTGAAGGAAATCGGTCACAACCTCAGAGCAAACTCAAAATATGAATAATTTTTTGAAAAAAGAATTCCCTTCCCCCCCCCTCCTCCTTTCTTTCATAGGATTGCCAGTAAACATCTTTTTTTTTTTTAAATTCAGACTCTGTCTTGTCCCACATTCACGGCCAGAAAACCTACCCCACCCCAATCTCCTTTCCCTGAAGAATGGATGGTGGTTACAGCTACCGGCTTCTATTTCCCCAGATAATAAGCAGGAAAGTGTAGGTGGCTTGTGAAACTTGATATTTCTGACTACTCAGTTGGGAGAGCCCCTAGAAAAATTTGAGGGGCCCATTTGGGGAGCCCAAATCAATGAGCCCCTGGCCTCGGTCAATTTCCCCCTTGATTTCCAAAAACTCATCTTGGTCATGCATGGAATACGTTCTGCTGAGAAGCAAAGAGTTCGAAAAATCACTTCTGTTGTTTTTCAGGTGATTTCTCCATTTCCTTGGGTTTAGTACAGGAAATCCACACTGTTTAGATTATGTCCTTCAATGCTCCACGCACAGACAAAGAAACACGTAGCGAAGCACCCTAAGATACCTTGCCACCAATGTCCGTTCTAGGTTCTGGAGATAATGGGTCACAATCTCCACCAGTAAGCTTCAACTGCAAAAAGTAAGAAACTTCACCAGTCGGTGAAGTTTATGGGACAGGTTGGTTTCTCCTGAAATCTACTTTTTGAACTGAGCCATTAAAGGTGTGGAGAGATGCCCTCCTTCATTCATAGATCGGCTCACCAAAACAGGCTATCCAGCCAACCATTCTAGAACATCCATTTCCTGTTTCGTTTCCCCCCATTTTTTTCCCCTAAATTTGAAACGAAAACAAAGGAAAAAAAACTACCCAACGTTTTAAAAATGAAGGAAAGAGGGCAGGAAGGACGGGAGGGAGAGAGGAAGAAAGAAAGGAGGAAGAGAGGAAGAAAGGAAGGATGAAGGAAGGGGGGAGAGAGAGAGAGACGGAGGGAAGAAGGAAAAAAGGAAGAAAGGGAGGGGAGAGGGAGGGAGGGAGGGAGAAAAGAAGGAAAGAAGGAAGAAAGGGAGGGAGGAGGGAGGGAGGAAAGAAGGAAAGAAGAAAAGAAGGGAGGGAGGGAGAAAGGAAGGAAAGAAAGAAGGGAGAGAGGAAGAGAGAAAGGAAGGAAGGAAGGAAGAAAGGAAGAAAGGAAGGAAGGAAGGAAGGAAGGAAGGAAGGAAGGAAGGAAGGAAGGAAGGAAGGAAGGAAGGAAGGAAGACCAATGGTTCACTATAAGCAGTTTTGCCAAAAACTAGAAGTTAGTGCCAGTTTTCAGCAAAACCATCATAAATCGTGGTCACATGACTGAAGAACACTGCGTACAGCTATAAATAGAGTCAGTTTGGTCTACTGGTTAATGTCCCAAGCTAGAAACCAAGAGACTGTGAGTTATACCTCACTCAGGCTTGAAAGTTGGCTGGGTGCCTTCAGGCAAGTCACTGTCTATCAGCTCAGCCCTCCTTACAGGGTTTTATTTATTATTGATTGATTGATTGATTTTGTCTAGTAATTATAAGATAACAGGGGTTGTTATAAATTGGGGTTGTTGTTATTGTTGTGGGCCAAGGAAGGTGTGTGGAATATGTTCACTGCCTTGAGGTATTTATAAAAATAATAAGGTGGGATAGAAATGAACTGCGGCTGTCTTTCTGAGAGCCGGAAGTTTGGTCACCTGGCTACAGGGAAGGGCTGCGATCATAGGAATTTTCAATCCAGGTGTAAGTAGCAGCCATGTAGCCCATTGTAACTTCAAACGGTTGCTAAGTAACCAACTACATATCAAGGATTACCTGTACTGGAGGACTGTTGATTCAGCCAAGAATCGCATTCACCCTTTTAGCTACTGAATCGCAAAATGTATTCCAAGCCTAACAACCCCCATCATGCAACCTTCCTCAAACTGCACATAATAGTGGTTGCAAAAAACCTTTCAGGTACATCTCTATGGAGATCAGTCATCCAGATCACAGTTGTCCCAAAGATATTTTTCAAAAGGCAAACTGGACTTACTTTGGTTTTTCTATGAAGACGTTCTCCAAGCTGTTTTTTTTCCCGATTCTTGACTCTTGACGAATGTATCTTTTCTTTTATGTACACTGAGGGCATTTTGCACCAAGACAAATTCCTCGTGTGTCCAATCACACTTGGCCAATAAAGAATTCTATTCTATTCTATTCTATTCTATTCTATTCTATTCTATTCTATTCTATTCTATTGATGTTCTGAAGGAGCTTCTTGGATGAGAAGCGAGATGTCTTCAAAGTATAAAGGAAGTCCAGCTGCTTTTCGAAAAACACCTTTGGGACAACATCCAGGTGTCAATTTTGTTGGCTTGATGTTTATTTTCCAGGAGAAAAACGGATAGCAAAGTCATTCAAAGTACCAGTCAAAGTGGTGAACTAATAATGCCTGTCTGGCTGAAGCAGCCATAACAATAATAGGAGCGGGAAAAGGCATCAATATTTTTCCTCCAGATTTCTGCTCATTTCCCTGACAGCTCAACCCCTTGAAGAAACACAAAGGGGAATCAAATCACAACTCACAGCTCTGGATGTGTCATTGGTGAGTCAATTGTTGCATTTCTGGAATAGAACCAAACGTCCAATTTTATAACCTGTCGGGTTTTTTTTTTTCAGCTAAATGTGGTTTATACTCATCCAGTGAAGTTTCAGTTCTAAGAATCAGTTTCTTCAAGCAGAAAACAGGAGTCAAATATGTATGTTTTTTAGATTCAGGCATGGATGGAAGAAGCGTGGCTGTGATGACCCAAAGGGCGTGGCACAAAGGCCACACAGTCAGATAATCAGTAAGAGTCCCTTTATGAGCTCCAACTTTGCCCCCAATGTCTTGGTTACCTTCTGGCTGGAGAAAAACTCTCCCAGGAACAGCCTTTGACTGCAGAGAATCAAGTCCAAAACATGGTCAACAAAAACTGTAACTATAAGTCCAATCAAGGCAAGATGAGGTAATTAGTTTGGCAGGGCAGGAACAAGAATTCCAGACATGAAGGCACGGCAAAACTCACACAGTTGGGAAGACACCAGGAACACAGATAAGCAACGACAATGCAGGAGAAAGTCACGTTTGCTCCCAGCAGCTGCTGCAGTCAGCATTCAGTTCTTTTAAACTTTCATTCCCAGTTTTGGCTAATGAAGGAAATCAGGGCCCTTTCCTCCCCTGCAAGGCATGCAACCCACATTGCTCTTTTCTCCATTCCTCCCTGTGTGCTGTAGGATGAAGAGGGGGTGGGCTCTGGGTCTTCTTCCGAATTCCCTCTCCCTTGTTCTACCTCTTCCCTGCTCTGCCCAGCTGGACTTTGCCCTTCCCCAGTTTCCTCCACAGCCAACGGAGCCACACTCCCACTCCCTGTCAGCTGTTTGTCTTCCTCCTTGGATTCAAACTCTGACAGGGGCATGACACTCTCTGGAAGCTGGAAAGGGGCCCAGTGCTTAAGTTAATAACACAGTTGTTCGATGAATCTGGCTTCCCCGTTAATATTTGCTTGTCAGAAGATCGCAAAAGGACATCATGTGAACTTGGGACACTGCAACCGTCATTAAGTATGAACCAGTTGCCAAGCGTCTGAATTTTGATCACATGGCCATGGGGATATTGCAACAGTCATAAGCGTGAAAAACACAAGTCACTTTTTCCAGGGGTGCTATAACTCCAAATGGTCATAAGAATACAATAACAGCATTGGAAGGGACCTTGGAGGTCTTCTAGTCCAACCCCCTGCTTAGGCAGGAACTCTGCACCACTTCAGACAAGTGCTTGACTCTCTCTTCTTTGTGGCCGCCCCAACCATCTTTGGTGAATTCTGGGAATTGAAGTCCAATAAGGCAGGGAAACGTTGCTTTATTCCAGGGGTAGTCAACCTTTTTATACCTACCGCCCACTTTTGTATCTCTGTTAGTAGTAAAGTCTTCTCTAACCACCCACCGGGTCCACAGTAATGGTGATTTATAAAGTAGGGGGCAAAGCCCCTACCCCCCACCATGAAAGCTGGTGGGCGGTAGGCACTAGTGGGCAGTAGGGACTAGGTTGACTACCACTGCTTTATTCGATCTTGACCAGTGAATGGAGGCTGAGATAGGACAAAACTGATGAGAGCCAGTTTGGTTTAATGGTTAAGGTTCCAAGCTAGAAAGCAGGTGACGGTGAATTCTAGTCCCACCTTAGGCGTGAAAGCCGGCTGGGTGACTTTGGGCCACTCCCTCTCTCTCTCAGCCCAATCCACCTCACAAGGTTGTTGTTGTGGGGAAAATAGGAAGAGGAAGGAATATTAATTATGTTTAACTGCTGTGAGTTATTTATAAAAACAATAAAGGTAGGATAGTAAATACATACATAAATAAAATACAATCAGTGTCCTGCTTTTCTGCCTTATGGAAATGGCCACTGAACTCGGGAAAGTTTGTGTGTGTGTGTGTGTGTGTGTGTGTGTGTGAATAGAACTACAGACTTTGAAATATCAGTTTGCTTTCTATTGATGTTAGCACCTCCTGCTGTAAACAATACTCTTTATTATACCTATATCTGGATTCCCTTCACATTATAAAAAGGACAACAACCTGTTTTATTTTTATATATCTGTTTTTTTCTCTCTCTGGAGTCACCAGGCAGTTTCCGTTTGCCTGGTCTGATATGCACTTCGAAATCATACATGTATGTACAGAATATGATTTGTTCCAACCAAACCGGGTATTAAGGAAAACTCCAGAAAGTTCAGAAATGGCTTAAATGCAAGTTAAAAACTAAATCGTAGCAAGGCTTGGAGGCAGCTGTGTCACTCAAACCCGGTTGTTCAGAATGGCTGACCGACTGTAGCACACAATTTGGTACCGTAGTTGTTATAGATCGGAAAGAAGGGGAGGCCACACCAGAGCATTCCAATAACACACTTTATTCAGGGGAATAAAGGGGGCTGTCGCGTCTGCTTCTAACCAGGCAGACCTACCAGCGAACAGCGGCTGGCTCGACCTCGCAGCCGGCTTTTATAACCGGCTGTCGAAGGGAGCCAGCCAATGGGGGCTGCTGACGCCCCCGCGGAAGGAACGGACCTGATGGGGAACTTGTGTCAGTCCCGGGGACATAACAGTAGTGCTCTTGAAGCCAGTTTCTAACATTCATGTATTAATTTATCAAAAGGAGAGGGCACAATGGCTCAGCAGTTAAAGACACTAAGCTTGAAAGCTGACAGCCCGGGTTTGAGGCCCAAGTGCCACGCAACGGGTAAGTTCCCATTCCTTGCCCCAGCTCCTGCCCACTAGCAGTTCGAGAGCATGCAAATCCGAGTAGATAAATAGGTACCACTTCAGTGGGAAGGCAACAGCATTCAGTGTGTCTTTGGTGTATAGCCATGCTGGCCACATGATTATGGAAAATGTCTTCGGACAATGCTGGCTACCTAGCAGAGATAAACACTGCCCCATAAGAATGGAGACCATTGGACAGTGGAAAAACCTTTTCCTTTTCCTTATCAAAGTCTTTAAAGTCATCTAGATCCACACAGGCCCATGAAAATCCCCCAGCAACATGAAGCATCGGGAACGAAGCATGCTCATTTCCAGAAAATGAAAGAGGAGAAGAAGAAAAAAAAAATCCACAAGCTTCTTTTCTGTTAGTTGTTTTGAAGATCACACTTTGAGGTGTCTTAGAAACGCTCGGCTAGCAGTTGTGAATAGTTGGGGCTGTCCCCGGCAGGATGAGTAAGAAGAAACAGAGCTGGCCTAACCGAGGGAGGGGAATTCACAAGGTTTCGGCAGCCCTACTAATACCCTGAGTCTGTCCTGACATTCTGTTCACAAGAATCAGAGCAGCGTGGTGGAGACCAGGATGAGACCAAGCAGAAGCTTTCCCGTCTTCCTTCTCGCGGTGTATGGAGCGGGTGGGCCGCAGTTCCTCAGGCTGAAACTGGAAAGCAACCACCCAACAGGCTGCTGAAGAAGATCTACTCCAAGAAGGGCTTTGCCATCTCAAAGTCTCTCTTCCTGGACTTTTCTGCACTGAAGGTTCAAAGGCTTTACCCTGAGGTTAGTGGTCTCCCTTAAGCTGGCCAGATGCCTTCACAAAAATGCATGTTCTTGCTTGCCATCTGTGGTGTGGCAAGCCTAGGAAATGTGGGAGCCTGGAAAACATATAAGAGCCAGCCTTTGATTTCTGTCATTGCTACCCGCGGCAGAGGAAGCGCTAGGCAGGCCAGCCTTAATTCACAGATTGTGCACGATGCACCTTTTTCTTAGCCTTCTTTCTTCTTGCAGCAGGAAGGAAGAAGAGTTTCCCTCATCATCTAGAGCTGCCAGACCGCAGCTGAGCAGGTGCATTAATGCTTCCTCTCTTGAACCGCGTGAGTGGAGCACCGTTATACTCCATGAGTTCCAAGCTGGATAGATAATCTGCCATGTTCTCTATGCTGAGAGAGACCGGGCATTGACATCAAGCCAACAGAAAAGGCTGGTTCTCACAACTTTCTGCTTGGGGTGTCAAAAAATGGTATTGTGGGGTTATGGCTGGAGCTGATACATTGCTCTGTAGCCAGAGAGCTGGAGAATCTGAGAAATGGTCCATGCTGGGCCACCGCAGGCAAGCTTGGATTGTTAGTACAATTAAACTCAGCGGCTCAATGAGACGGAATTTCTAGATCAGGAATAAGATAATTCTGCGTGCAATTGTAAATATCCAGATCCCCTGGGTTAAATCAGCAAGGTTTTGCGGATCCCAGATATGGAACTGCCATTCCAGCTACTTAAGACCTGTTGGGGGAAAGGAAGAAAGTTTGAGTGAAAAGGAACAAGAAAGGTGATATCTCTGTTTAGTGAGAATTTTAATTTAATTGGTTTGGATTTCATGTGATCTTATCTCAGCTTAATTCGGTTTGAATTTATCTTCATCTTATTTTAAATTTAATTTTAAAATCCAGTTTGGATTTCAGAGCTAAGGATGGTTGAATTGTAAGCATAAGCACAAAGTCCTTCGGTTGGGATTGGGTGGGGAGGTCTTTTCATTTCAAAGTCGAAGTAAACCTCGCTGAAGTTTGTTCTATACAACCACTAGATAATAACTTAAGGCATAAATTTTTAGATGTTAATCAAGCTTCTAATATATCTATCCTCTTGAGGGATTTTCAGTCCAGCAAGTTTGAACTAATTTTGTTCATTGGCAGTCATAGGTGGTTTATTTTCTCTTTCCAACTTGGGCAACCTGATGAGCACACACAGGAAGAGGCTAGCACTTAATAATGCTGCCCTTATTTTGCCAGGGGAAAAAAAACCACACCATTAATCTTTTTGAAACGCATCACTGCTATGTTTCAGAACCGTACCATCTCTTAGGACTTAGGAAGTCAGCATCTTGCACAAGCTTTTTAGAAATGCCAGGGAAGGAACCCTGACTTTCTTCTACCAAGCCGTCTCTCTTTTTAACCATGAATTTTTTTTTTTTCTGAAAACAATGGAGAGAACTCCAGATCCTGATGCGAACAGGCTGCTCAGTAGTTGGTGTAGGATCTGTCCAATAATACCAACAGCTACATCTGATTACTGGGTTTCTTGTGCCATCACAGCCTACTGCCATCTTCCACCTTTGAATCAACTGATTTGTTCCTTCCACGAGTGAGTTTTCTATCCTTCCGTCTTTCTCAACCTTCCCAGGAAGGAAAGAGGGGCAAATTTAAGAAAGGTATCCCATCTGCTGCCCCTTTGGGGATCCTCAAGGTAGAGTGGATTACTCTGGAAATTTCTGTCAGGCGCTGGGTTCAGTTATGCTATGACGTGGACTTGATCAATAGAAAGGACTGTATCCTCATTTAAGTCCATTTTTCTCAATTTCAGTGACGGGTGGACTTAGACTCAGAGGTGGCATTCAGCAGGTTCTGACCAGTTCTGGAGGACCGGTAGTGGAAATTTTGAGTAGTTCGGAGAACCGGCCAATTCCCACCTCTGACTGGCCCCACCCCCATCTCTTTCCTGCCTCCCATTGAGTCCCAGCTGATTGGCTGGGTCTTCTTTGGTTGCCCTGCACAGGAGAACGGAGCTGGAAAGCAGGTTAGTGGGGCGGGGAGGGAATGAGGATTTTGCAGTATATCCTTTCCCTGCCATGCCTACTAAGCCATGCCCACAAAACCGGTAGTAAAAAAATTTGAATCCCACCACTGCTTAGGCTCCCAAAATTTCCCAGCCAGCATGCTTTATGAGAGGTGGACTTCAACTAGCAGAATGGTGGGAGTCATAAGTTATAGTTTAAAGTTGATGAGATTCAGAAACACTATTCTAGACTAACAAAGAACTAGCTCCCTAAGCATGATAAAAGTAATTAAATAGGAGTTTCCAGGAGAATCTGATTTATCCATCCATGGCGCCTAAACATGCCTTATTTTACAGGCTGCGGAATAAGACAGGGGGCTGGAGGCTAAAGCATATGAAGAATGGTTGCTGGAACTGGGTATGTCTAGTTTGATGAAAAGAAGGACTGGGGTGACATGATATTAGTGTTCCAATATCTCAGGGACTGCCACAGAGAAGAGGGAGTCAAGCTATTCTCCAAAGCACCTGCAGGCAGGACAAGAAGCAATGGGTGGAAACTCATCAAGGAGAGAAGCAACTTGGAATTAAGGAGAATTTCCCTGACTGTTAGAACAAATAATCAGGGGAACAACTTGCCTCTAGAAGTTGTAAATGCTCCAACAGTGGAAGTTTTTAAGAAGAGATTGGACAACCATTTGTCTGAATTGGTGTAGGGTTTCCTGCCTAAGCAGGGGGTTGGACAAGAAGACCTCCAAAGTCCCTTCCAACAGTATTATTCTAATTCTAATTCTAAAGTGTGGTGGGTGGAACGAGCAGGTCTCGATGCTATAAACCCATTTTAATAATTATCGTTCTCAGGTATCCTTGTAGATATGAAAATCTTTTGTGTTGCACAATCCAGGATTTGCAAATGTCAAAGTGCTGCAATAAATTCCTTTTTCAGAGAATGTTGCTTTGTCTTATTTACTTTCCTTGGTGGTGTAGACACTGTGGGATGTTATTTGGATCTGGCTAGACTTTAATAAAATCGGATTGCATTGATTGCTTTCTCATTTCAGGGCCATCTAAAGAGGATTATGGGCTCCAGGCAAAGCACTGTACTGGGGCCCCTACAACTGCTCACAAGAATAAAAACATACATGGTCGACAAAATTAAACATATATTTATTTTATTGGCACTTCCAACAAAATAAAATCAGTGTTAATCTCTATTAATGCATGCTAGTATTAATTTTAAAAAATGCAGTAAAATGTAATAAATATGTTGCTGTATTTATACGATACAAGGTGCATTGAAAGGTTAAAAAACACAGATTAGCATGAGGGGTGGGCTATGCTCAAGGGGCCCACTGGCAAGTTCCCATCAGGCCCAGGCATTAAGACAGCCCTGTTTCATTTAGGTATCCTTGTTTGAATCAAAACTTAACTTTTCCTTTCTTGCTAGGTGTTACATGAAAACCTTTGGTGTTGCAGTCCAGGATTTGCAAATGTCACAATTGCTGCAATAAATTACTTTTTCCGAGAATCGTGCTGTTTTAATTTACTTTCCCATAGCTGTGTAGACCCTGTGGGATGTTATTTGGATCTGGCTGGGTCCTTTAATAAAAAATTGGATTGCGCTGGTAATTCTACATAGTGCATGAATCCTTCCACACGTATCACACATTTGAAAAAGCGTGCCACATACGCCCTGAGCCATGTTATTTCAGTGAGGCTGCTGCCTGGGTACCCTGCACAGCAAGGATGGCTTTCAGTGGCACAGGAGGGTGAAGAATAATAAGAAAAAACTCTGCACACTCTCAGAGGCACTATTTTCCCCAGACCGGGGATTGAAAGCCGCCTCTGGGCGTCCAGACCTCCTTTGCTTGCATTCAAGGGGGCGGGGCCTAGCCCGATGACGCCACAAGCCCCCGCCCACAAACAGAGCGTGCGTTGGCCCCGCCCACCGCGCCGTCGCCTAGGTGATGCACAAAAACGCCGCGTCGCTCGGGGCGGCACTGCTAGTCGGCTCCTTTCACGCGCAGGCAAGAGTACGCATGCGCCCTCCGGAACGCGATGGAGGGCTCCGCCTACCCGGGGGAGGAGGAGGAGGAGGAAGAAGAGGAGGTGGAGCCTCCTTACGGCCGCGGCGCCCACTCGTGCTCCTCCCTCATCCGCCTCGAGCAGGAGGCCAAGCGCAGGAAACGGGCGCAGCAACAGCAGCGCCGGCTCTACACCATCATGCCAGGTGAGGGACGCCCGCCGCCCCCTTTCCCTCACCTTGCCCCCTCCCCGCCGTGGGGAAATAAAGGAGTGACGTCGCCGCGGGAGTGACGTCGCCGCGGGAGGCGGGTCTGACGGCTGGCTCCGCCCCCTCAGTCCCTCCCTCTCCCCCCCCATCCTTTTAAGAAGGGGATCCCTTGAAGGTGTGTTGGCTTTGCTGGTGCCTTCTGCACCTGTTGGACTCCACTACCCATCTTCCCCAGCCTCTGGGAGATTGGACCACACGACTCTAGCCCTGCTGGCTGGTCCTACCTTACAAGGGTGTAAGGAAGATGCCCCAAAGGGCAGGGAATGGAATCAGGGAGGTTTCCTTGAAAGCTGCTAGAGGAAATCCATTTCCATGTATGGTCCTGGAGGCAAAATTAAATTATTAACTTTTTAATATATATATATAAATCTGGGCAATTCTGAGAGTTTGAAGTCTCTGAAAATTGCCAGGTTTGACAAACATTGAAATAGAAATTGTGGTCCTTTCATTTAGAAATTTAATTTAGAAATCCTTTCATTTAATTTAGCAATTATGGTCCTTTAATTTAGAACTTTAATTTAGAAATGCTTTAATTTAGCAGTTGTGATCCTTTAATTTAGACATTTAATTTAGAAATCCTGGCCCTTTAATTTAAACGCTCCGTGCTTGGGCTATTCTGAGATGCCTAATAGTTTATTTGGACACACTATTTTAAAAAAAGCTTCTCTCCACTCATGTTTACTTATTATTACTATATCCCACTTCATTTTGTACATTTGCACAACATTAAGCATCCATACACACACACACAGCGTTTATTTCATGCTCAGAGTGTTCTCGTGGCAATTCGGAACATTCTCTTGCTCATTTGACCCTGGCCATAGCTATCTAGGGCAACCATCCTAAAATTGCAGTCCCAAAGAGATATTAGTAACATAACTTGGGGGAAATTGGAGCAGTTTGGAATTGACTCAATTTGGAATTGTTGCAGCTGATACGCTTGTTTAAACAAGTCCCTGTACGTGTATGTACATGCGTGTTGGGAGTAATGGCATTATTTGAGACCTGGAAAAGCGGGAATTGGGTCAGATAGTTTAGAAACCACTTCTGCAGGGAGTTCTTAGGCTTCCTTTATACTAAAGTTGAGTGATGTTGATCCAGAGCTGTGACGTCCTGCTTGTGGATTTACCACATCCTAGTCTAATGAAAAGAAGGGCTAGGGGTGGCATGATAGCCAGTGTCCCAGTATTTGAGGGGGCTGCCAGAAAGAAGAGGGAGTCAAGCTATTCTCCAAAGCACCCGAGGGCAGGACAAGAAGCAATGGGTGGAAATCTAATCAAGGAGAGAAGCAACTTAGAACTAAGGAGAAATTTCCTAACAGTTAGAACAATTAACCAGTGGAACATAGAACAACTTGCCACCAAAAGTTGTAAAGGCTCCAACACTGGAAGTTTTAAAGAAGAGATTGGATAACCATTTGTCAGAAATGATATCGGGTTTCCTGCCTGTGCAGAGGGTTGGACTATTAGACCTCCAAGGTCCCTTCCAACTCTTATTCTATATTCCATTCAAAGAGAAGTTTGGGAAGAAGGAGAAACCACCACCGCTTAATCCATCCACTTTCAGGACTGCCCTAAAGGCCTGTTCTTGCTCAGTCTGTTTCAACTGAGCTACTGGATCTATGGCTGGAAATAAGAAAAAGCCTTATTTCGCTTTTATTCCACTCCCCACTCATCCTTTTGCACTGTACACTAAAAATAAAACCGTCTATGTTTTCATGAGTGATTCAAAAAGCCATTCTTAATGAGATATTACTGCCCCTCCCACAAACCTACCCCTGGCATTCTTCTTTTCCAAAAAAATCATTTTACTTATTTATGTGTGCATTTTGTTTGGGGGGGGGGGAAAAGCACATAAGGATTGTTTACACAGTCCTGCCAAGTGTGACTGATGATCAGAAGTTACTGGCTGGTGTGTATAAATGGGACATATGACTTAGCTGCATCCTAGGTATCAGTTACACAGCACTTGGCTGCACTAAAAAAATCCTGCCCTTGAAAAATTGCCCCGTCTTCTGTTAGCAATCAACTAATTTGCCGGTTCTCTGTATGTTTTAGCTGGAAGTTAAACATACGAAGACCGGTTGCAGGAATTGGGTATGGCTGGTCAAGAGAAAAGAAGGTCTGCGGACGATATGATAGCCGTGTTCAACTGTTTGAGGGGCTGCCACAAAGAAGAGGGGAGGTGGGGTCAACCTATTTTTTGTAGCACCAGAGAGCAGGACAAGAAGTAAGGTGGAAGCGCATTTAGGAGAGATCCAACCTAGAACTAAGGAGAAATTTCTAACAGTGAGAACAATTAATCCGTGTATGTAATGGCTTGCTTTCAGAAGTTGTGGGTGCTGGAGTTTTTTTTTTATGAAGAGACTGAACAACCACTTGTCTGAAATGGTAGAGGGTTTCCTGTTTGTGCAGGGATTGACTAGAGGAACTCCAAGGTCCTTTCTAACTCTGTTATTCTGTTAAGTTACGTTAAAAAAAGCAGAGGATTTCAGTGTGCCTTTTTCTGGTTTTGCAGCTTGAAAGTAGATTGTGGGAAGCAGTTCAAAATCCACGGTTGAATAAAATCTTTAATAGGGACAGACCAAAACAGAATAAAAGAATGTGCAACCTTCCGAATTCTTCAGAACACCTTTTACTTTGCTTTTTTCCCCCTTTATTCCTTTGCACCTTCTTTTTCTCTAGCGTGTTCCTTTTTAACTCTTTTCTTGGTTTTTGTATGTTTTAACTTTTGCGGAAATTTAATAAAGTATTTAAAAAAAAAAAAACCGAGAAGCTACAGAGGGAAGGAAAGATGCATAGCAAGAAATACAAAAATACCAATACATTAGGTCCTTTGCAACAATACAGCAAGTTTAAAACACCATTAAAAATTCTGGTAAGGAATTCAATGTCAAGAACTCATTTGACAAATTTTAGGACATGTTAATTCGGATTTATTTATTGCAGCTAAATAATTTCTTACTGAAAACCTCAGCTGAACACAGGCACAACGCAAAGCAGCTCAAAAGCCGGTGACCTTTAACTAATAATAATACTAAACTAAAAGACAAGGATACTTTTTACAGTTTCAGATGTTTCTGGATCTCAGTTGATATTAATTTTCAGTATACAGAGTTTTGAATGTAAAGTTTTGGAAAGCAAAGTAGCAAATCAATGAAACTTTCTTTCCATTCAGGTCATTAATATGTTTGTATTCCATGTTAGTGGATACAAATAAACCCTATACAGATGTAAGAAACAACAACTAATTGTATCCTATGAAAAGCTTTGGAAAACAAACATTTGTGCACTCTTGAGCTATTTAGTTGGTTCTCATTAAGTATTCAGTATTTCTGGATTTTTCCATCACCATGACCTGTGTTTTGTTGTGTTAGGAGCTTTCGCACTTTCTGGAAAGGTAAAACTTTCTGGAAGGAAATTGAGATGAAAAGTTCTTTTCTGTATCAAGTTTATAACACTATCGGGCTTTGTACCCAATACAGTTGTAGGCATTGTTGTTATTGTTGATATTACAGTCAGCAATGAATTAGCTTGCAGTGCTAGTGTCAGAGTCTGAAACTGAGGAAGAAGATGAACAGCGTTTGGAGGAGGCTGGGGAAGGTCAAAGTCCGGTTGGGCAGAGCAGGAAAGAGGTAGAACAAGGGAGAGGGAGTTCAGAGGAAGACCCAGACCCACCCTGTCTTCATCCTAGGGCACGCAGGGAGGAACAGAGAAGAGAGCAAAGTGGGTTGCATGGCTTACGGGGGAGGAAAGGGCTCTGATTCCCTTCGTTAGCCACAGCTGAGAATGAGAGTTTAAAAGAGATGCATGCTGACTGCGGCAGCTGCTGGGAGCAAACATGAATTTATCTTGTGTTGACTTTTTTTATCTGTGTTCCTGGCATCTTCCCGACCATGTGAGTTTTGCCATGCCTTCATGTCTGGAATTCTTACTCCTACCCTGCCAAACTAATTACCTCATTTTGCCTTGATTAGACTTATAGTTACAGTTTTTGTTGACCGTGTTTTGGACTTGATTCCCTGCAGCCAAAGGCTGTTCCTGGGAGAGTTTTTCTCCAGCCCAAAAGGTAACCCAAGACATTGGGGGCAAAGTTGGAACTAATAAAGGGACTCCTACTGATTATCTGACTGTGTGGCCTTTGTTCCATGCCCTGGGTCATCACAGCGGCACCACTGCACGGCTAAAATATGCTAGGCTAAAATATGCTTGACTTGTTTGTGATTTGATTATGATTTATTAATGTTTTTGCCCGCAAAGCATTGGTTTTTGGTTTTTTTGCAAATGATGTCATTTTCCATCCACTCAATAAATTATGGGTAACAATCCATAGCTGAAAGCAGTGTTTGAAGGTCCCTTCCAGCTCTGTTCTGACTGATTGATTGAATTGCATTTGAGAAAGTACTTGTGCGCCACTTCACTCCTTTTCTGCATTATCGCTGCAGAGTAAACTCCCTTCTTTTGTAAGTCACGGACACTGTTTTGATCTTTTTTATCCCCTTTTATGATTTTGGCCTGATTTATTATTTTTTAGGGAGGCAGAACAGTGACGAGGATGTGCTGGACCTGGCTGAATACACCAAGAATCAACCGTGGTGGCGCAAACTGTTTGGGCCGAGCTCAACTTCCAACGAGGAAAAATACAACGTGGCCACCCAGCTGGCGATTGGAGGTGTCACAGGATGGTGCGTGTGCAGGTTGTGCGTGGATTGAAGGATGGGTGATGGAGGAGCGAGGTCGATCAAGTGGTGCCATAATACCTGGCTTCAAATATTTCCCACACACACACACACCCGGTCACCCAGCCGGCTTTCATGGCTAAAGTAGCACTAGAATTCCCAGTCTCCTGGTGATAAATATACTAGGTCACCCAGCTGGCTTTCATGGCTAAGGTAGCACTAGAACTCCCAGTCTCCTGGTGAT
>NW_020769328.1:6301179-6335619 GCF_900518735.1 Pseudonaja textilis | reverse complement strand
GAGTTGAAGTCCACAAGCCTTAAAGCGGTCAAGTTTGAAGACCCCTGATCTTAACCAAGGATTGTCATCTCTGAGTAGCAGTGGCTTGTCATGGTCTTGATGAGCATTTTTTTAAAAAAATTAAAGGAAATTGCCTTCCAGAATTTCCCAGCCGGTATATGTGGGGAGTCCATATGTTTTTAAAGTTGCCAAGTTTGTGAAACGCTGGTCTTGAATAATGGCCTTTTCTAGTAGTTGAGCAAAGATTAAAAGTAGACGTGTGGGATTATATGTAATCATATCATGTGTCTTGTCGTTCCTGCTCCTCAAAGGAAATTGATGGTCGCTCTAGTCCTTGGGCAGCAGAATTCTAAGCTCTTGCAAGACTGGTTTCAACAATTACAAAGATCCTTAGAACTTTGGTGAATTTCACAGAGACCAGAGGCCAGTTTCAAGGTTTTTATTATCTACCAGGAGATGCCATGCTAAGGCGGCTTTAAACACAAGAGGGAGCTTGAATAAGCTGACTGAGCTGATTTGGGGGATAAAGAATGGCTGCAGGAAAGAAAAAACTCTTTTAAAAGCACTTAAGTAGAAGACCTTCAACTGACAGCTGTTTTATGCAGCACTTCGGATTCAGTCATCTGTTTAAATGTTTTTAAAATATATTTTTTTTCCTGCAGGAATATGAATGGCCCACTTGTCTACAACATTATAAAACAGAGGTGTCTTTCTCCTAGAAACTATTACTGTGCAATGCAGGCAGAGTTGCTTGGTGTTGGAGATTGAAGTTAAAACATTATAGAAACTGGGTCAATTTAAATTTACCTGGGTGGGGCACAGTTGCAAAACTGAATTCAAATCCGATCATCCCTCTGTGTCAGACTTAGAGGAATCTTATGGTTCTAAGTTTTTATACAATAGTCAAATGTTTTGAAGTGAGAATTAAATGGTTTTTGAGAGTCTCTTTTATTTATTGAATCTGTATGCCATCAGATCTCTTGGAAAATCTCTTGTAAGTTGCGGGGCTCATTTTTCAATTAAGCCTAGAAGAATTAAAAGGAAAAGTTGAGAAGGGTTATGAATGTAATTATTCAGAATAATTTTCATCTCATGAGGCTGCTGGTGTTTGCTGAATAGCGGGCAACCTGATGCTTTGCTAATTAGTTCATATGATTAGTTAGTGACCAAAGATCCTTGGAATTACTTCCAAGAAATTAGAAAGCAGAGTTGTTGTATGTCCTATTAAACAGTGGGTCTATTTCATATTTCAATACAGACATTTTTTATTAATTCCAGGCTGTATAGTATTCTATCACAAATAATTCTTTTCCTGAGCGTAGAAAACACCAGTCAACTCAGATCACTGGTCTATCCAGCTCTGTATTATCAATGTCTGGCCTTCAACTATATCTCCTCACATGGTTCTGACTATGCTAGTTTATTGCTGAACTGACCACAGGAATACAGAATTCCATTCTAGTGCATTTTCGATTTTACTTGGAAAAGCTGGAGAATAAGCTCAGAGCCTCATATCTAGAAACCGGGCACTGCCCTAATGAGCTATATGGCCTCTCCCTGCAAACTCCCAACAATCCGGATAACTTGAAACACTTTACTGAAAGAAAGTTGAAAACATGAAACATATATTTGGAGGATTTTGTGGTTTGACTTCAGCTACTGAATATTTGCTCATGACAGTCATCAGATTTTGAATAAGGGATTCTCTTGGCAATCATTCACAATTTTTAACAACTATGCATTTCTCGGTGACTTTAGATTTTACTATAAGATGAGAAAGTTAATCGTCTTGTCTTCAGCATAATTCTGTCCAAGAAAGGATTCAAAAAAATACGTTTATTCTCTCGGGCTTTAAATATTAAGATAAACATGATCATATCCTTGTATGGATTGAGTATTTATTGAACTGCAAACAGGAGTCAGAATCTCATTCCAGCAGCTTTGCTAAAGCCTGCTTACGGTATACACAACATTGAAGTTATTTTGCGATGGTTTTGACACCTAGGAGGCACGAGATACAGAACAGCGAGAGTTGTAAAGGGTGCTCAAAAAATCCCTTGGGGAACATTTGATTTAAGTCTAAATTGGGGGCAGGGGGTGAAGAAGAAAGAGGGTGCTACACTTAACATTCTTATTCCCTTCATAGAAATGGGGTTTCATCCAGATAAATAGCAAAATGGTTGAATTTTAAAAATAATACTTGCAACTCCGGCTTTCCACAAAAGTGCCTATTGCTTTACAAATAAGGGGAAGGAGGCCACACAGCACACAACGTAGCTATCCCTGAAATCAGCTGCTTCTACCACAGCATGACATAAAACCAATATTGTGCAATTAGGTGTTGACCGCTACTGAAATCAAAAGCTCAGAAAACCAGGTGGCTTTATCTCAGCTTTGGGAAGCCTACCGCTGAGCTAAACAGCTAGCTCTCTAGGCTTCAGTTGCCAGCTTGTTCCTGTTTCGCGGAAAAGGACAACTTTCAAACAGACTGAGGAACGACGACTTTGCTTCAACAAAGGACTTAGCTTACACGGACCACACGTAAAACGAGATTGTCTGAAATTCGACGTCCAGCCAAAAACAAAACAAAAAACACAGGCTGGATTTCACCTTCCCAAGTGGAATATTGCTCTTCTGGACAACAGAACAAAGGACACGGACTATTCACAAATCAAGGCATTCTACTCCAATCTACTTTACAATAAGGCTACAGCAGTAACATCGTTTTGACAACAAAAGTGCTAGGGGCTTCTACTCTTCGGCCGACGACGGGCTGCAGTGGTCTTCGGGTTTCCGTCAGGGTCTGAAAGAGGAGCTGGCTTGCATCTTGGGAGTAACCCTCCCATGCAAGAGAACAGGTTTGAGGTATAGCGCGGTAGCTACGTAGACGGCAGGTAAGGCTGCTCAGCCCCTCCCAGAGAACGGGCTCACTCAGGGCTTCAGAGTGGGGGGATGATTGGAATCTGGTACCTGCTTCTCTCTCTCTTTTTCCACCCCTTTAAAGCCTGAACAAGAGAGGGATACGCCCTTCGGGTACTGGGCGCAACAACGCCTCATCTCCTGGAAGACAGCTTCGCATTTAGATTCCAAGTAGTTGTTTGCTGCAACGAAAGAAGAGCAATGGTGGGAGAATGGCAGCTGGGCAGGCAGAATCCCCTTCAAAATAGTCCTATAACCAGAAATGAACACATTCCACACAGTTTATAGAATAGAATAGGATTAAAATAGAACAGAATAGGATATCGGAATGAAAGAACAGAATAGAATTGGAATAGAATTTAGAATAGAATTAGAATAGGATATTAGAATGAAAGAATAGAATAGAATCGATATTGGAATGAAAATAGAAATAGAACAGAATTGATATTGGAATGAAATACCGTATTTATCGGCGTATAACACGCACTTTTTCCCCCTGAAAATAGGGGGCAAATGATGTATGCGTGTTATACGCCGATGTCCAGGGAGCGGAATCCTCTTTAAGGGATCCCGTTCCCAATAGTGCCTAGCGGCGGCGCAGCGTCGTGACGTGATGTCAACGCTGCGCCCGCCGCATATTTTTTTCCTGAAATTTCCCTCTTAAAGGGAATGCGTGTTATACGCCTGTGCGTGTTATACGCCGATAAATACGGTAATAGAATAGTACAGAACCGAATAAAGGAATTGAGTTAGAATAGATATTGGAATAAAGAATAGAATTAGATTAGAATAGAATCAATACTGAATGAAAGAATAGAATAGAATCGATATTAGAATGAAAATAGAAAGAAAAGTGAGGTCAAAATACTTGGTGAGTTCAAATTTTCGCGATATCAATACTCAAATGTTATTTTAGGTCTCCCCCGTTGGGCAGGGGGTTGGACTAGAAGACCTCCAAGGTCCCTTCTCCGTCTATGTCTGGAAGGAAGATTTTAATTAAAGGCTACAATTTAAGCCGGCGTTTCAAGAATTGCTCACAGGGTGCCAGAAATTCACACAAATATAGACTAGATCAGACATCCGTAGCATTTTGTGGTTTAGAAGAGCTTCAACGTAATTAAAATACAGCAAGTTGTAAAGGAACAGAACGCAAAGTAAGAAAACAGGGCAAAAACAACTTTCTCCACCAATTTAGGATAAACATGAATAGCTAAACTTGGAAGGAAATCCTGTTTGTTCCAGAAAGAAGTTACTTTCAGCTCTACCACCTCAGCAAACAGTAAACGCTGCACACGAACTACTGGGAAGTCACATACAGTCTATGGGTTTAAACCAGGGGTGTCCAACCGTGGCAACTTTAAGACTTGTGGACTTCAACTCCCAGAATTCCTCAGCCAGCTTTGAAATCCACAAGTCTTAAAGTTGCCACGGTTGGACACCCCTGGTTTAAACCATTTCTGCTACTAAGTGTGAATTTTAAAATTAGGCTTTTCTGTCCTCCACTTTTATTATCATTTTGCTTACGTTTAAACTATATTTTCTAAAAAAACCCAAACCACTTTGAAAAGCATAGAAAGGGCATGTTATTTACTTAACAATAAATCAAATACTACAAAACCAAGAGGAGCCGCTTACCTTGCAAACATTTTTGGATTTCACAGGCATGTTTCTTACAGGGGTCTTTTGCAGCCATAACCAAGGAACTAGAAAAAAAAAATCAGAAAGGAAAAATATTATCCTGGCAAAATAGAGGGCCAAAGTTCCCAAGGCCCTATCTGAAAGAAGCTTCATTTCCCCTTCCACACATCACCGATCTGGAATTGGTTCCTACAGGATCCAGCTCATCAAGGATTTTCTTCATCCTCTTAAGTCCATTTTCTTGCTCATGAAAAGGATCAGCTGTCAATCTCCCACATGCCACCTGAGAGAGCTGGCAGAGTCTACATGAGTTCTGCCTTCCCCAGAGCTTACCAAGCCAAGTTTGAGAAGGAAAACAATGTGCTAACTTGGTTTGCTTAAACCCAGCTTGCCAAAACAAAATCTGATGGATTATTCATGCAACAAAACCAAAAGCCGCCATTACAGTAAATAGCTTCGTATCATAGACCAAGTCATAATCACAACTTCTTTAGCTTAGTATGATAAATAAACCCAAGCAGAGAGAGATGATCTTTCCTTCAATAGATCCTGAGCTTTATCAACTGATAAGCTGTAGGTTCCTGTCCTGAATATTGGAATGACACTTAAAGACACACTGGCACTGCCTTCCCTTACTACAAACACCATTAAGCAAACTTGTCAGATAATTAACACACTCAAAGGATGAAAACTAAAGTACTTAAAAGGATTGCATGCTGTTGAAGAAATGACTGAATGGAACTTGAATGACAGTAGTTTCTTGTGCATGAGAGGAAGGAAAGAAAGGAAATGAAAGGAAGGGAAAGAAAGGGAATAGAAGGAAGAATAGAATAGAACAAAGCAGAACAGAATAGAATAATGGAATGGAATAGATCTTTATTGGCCAAGTGTGATTGGACACACAAGGAATTTGTCTTGGTGCAAATGCTCTCAATGTACATAAAAGAAAAGAGACATTCATCAAGAGTCAAGAATCGTAAGGTATCAAAAGGAAGGAAAGGAATGGAAGGAAGGAAAGGGATAGAAGGAAGGAAGGAAGGAAGGAAGGAAGGAAGGAAGGAAGGAAGGAAGGAAGGATGGATGAGGAAGAGGAAAGAAGGGAGGAAGGCCCCCAACATGCTACATTTTGGAAACTAGATTCTCCCCTCTGAGTCACCGGTCTTGTAAAAACATGTAGGGAACACTGCTAAGCCTGGTGATGCTGCCAGAAATAAACAAGATGAAAAAACACAAACACACAACATCCTCAGTTGGTCAAAAGAGCCCAGTACTTTTCAAGGCGGTTCATCCAAGGAAGAAGCTGCGATCTGTTTTACTGGATCAAGAAACTCATGGGGTCCGTCCTTCCAGTCTGACCTTCCCCTCGCCATCCTCCCCCGGCCCCCAAAGGCCTCCAGAATCTCTGCAGACCAGAGAGCCAAGGCCATCGCCATTGCTTGCTCCTCCACTCTTAAAACCATGGTATGCTGACCAGCTTTCCGGCAGGGGAGGGGCAGGTCCGGTCTGCCTACCTAAAACTGCCCCTCTGCTTTCAACTGGCCATGTTGCTCTTCTCGACTGCCTGTCCTAAGCTCTTGGGCGGCGTTGCTGTGGGCAGTGTTAAGGGAGTTGCACGCCGTGCTCTGCCTCGGGGGCAGCAGCGGCCATTTTGAGCGCTAGGAGTTAAGACATTAAAAAAACCACAGCGGGGCCGCCGTCCCAGCATCACAGCTCCTGAAAGACAAGGGGAAAAAAGCGGCATGGAAGAACCACCGTGAGTCAGAGAAAAGCGGAAACTGAACTCGAGGAACGCAAGGGAGGATGGGGAGGGAGATGAGGAGGAGGAGGAGGAGGAAGAGAAGCTCACCGGGTTTAATTGCTGGTCAGGAGTTTCAGCAGCAGTTCTTCCACTCCCATGACCTGCAAGGACCCAAAGACGTGTTTGCCGTAAGAGCCCAGCCGGTGGACAGATAACAGATAATCAGAATTGGAAGGGACCTTGTAGGTCATCTAGTCCAACCCCACCCACCCACCCCGCCCAAGCGGGAGACCTTAGACCATTTCTGACAAATGGCAGTCCAGTCTCTTCTTGAAAATCTCAAGGGATGATGCTCCCACAACTTCTGAGGGCAACTTCTGTTCCTTGGGTTGATTGTTCTCACTGTCAGATACTTGTTCCTTGTTTCCAGGTTGAATCTCTCCTTGTTCAGTTTCCATCCATTATTCCTTGTCTGGCCTACAGGTGCTTTGGAGAATAGCTTGACCCCCTTCCTCCTCTCTGGGGCAGCCCCTCAAATATTGAAAGTGCTATCCTGCCTTCCCCTGGTCCTTCTCTTCACTAGACTAGCCAGGCCCAGATCTCCACCGAGCCAGGTTTTACTTAACCTACCGTTGAGTGTTGTTCAATGCCCCAGATGCGAGAGTTACTGTCCCGGTACTGCGGCCCCGCTGAAAGCTGCCACATATGGGGCAGCTGAGAAGCAGGAAGGCGGCTGGGGCGCACGGCTTCACCCAGGGGCACAGGGATTCTTCTGATCCGGGCTTTTAGCGTCCCTCCTTCCTAGAGGAGGGAGAAGCCCAAGAAAGAAGTCACGGATAAGCTCAGCCCGCCCCCCCACCCCAAAATCGGCTCTAACCCGACCTGGGCGCGGAAGTGAGGAGACGAGGGAGCTTACCTCTTCTTGGGCCACCAGCCATGTTGCTTGGTTCTCATCGCAGTAGACGCCCATCCGCCATACCCAGAGGCGGACAGGTGGGACCTGGGCTTCGTCGCCACCTTCCTCACCTTCTGCCATGCCCTGCTATTTGGCTAGGAAGGCCCGCCCTTGGATCCCATGTCTACACGTCCTCTTTTAACTCTGAGCAAAGATACGCAATGGTTAGTCTTGCAAAGGAGCAGCACCAGGAGGGAAGGAGGGAAGGCCAGGGGTGGCATGCACCATACTAGCATCATGAAGAGCATGTTAAAAAAAAAGAGGGGGGGGTGGAGAGTTTAAGAAATGTTGTGCCTGTCACTGTCCCTTTGGAGATAAAGTGGATTCCACTGGAAAGGTCTGTGATGACCCAGAATGTAACACAAACGTAACAAAATCCAAAATGTAAATAAATGTCCTTTAATGCCTCTAAGTTGGCCCCAATGTTCAAATAATTCTCAGTTGGGAGATAAAACTTATTCAAAAATAGTCTTCAAAAGAAAGCAATACAGTCCGAACTCAATGAGCAGATAGAGGTGAAATTAAAAAAACCAAACAAACTACAATGAAGGGAATTCCACAATGGACCAGGATAAGTAATTACCAACTTCAAGGAGATAACAGGGCACACTCTGTTGGAAGGATGCCAGCCAAGATAACTTCAGCCCAAAATAAAACATGCTTTGCTTCTGGCAATGCTGTGTTTTAACCATCTCTCTTATATACTATTCTCCACAACTGTAACCAATGAGGGGGATCGTGGCCACTTCCTCTCTCGTAAGCCAAGTTGTTTCCTTCTCCGTTCCTCCCTGCATGCCCTAGCATGCAGAGGGGATGGGCCTGGTTCTTCCTCTGACTGCCCAGCCGGTCTCTGCCCTTCCCCAGCCTCCTCCACAACCTCCGGAGCCACACCTCCACTCCCTGTTGACTATTCCTCCTCTCCCTCAGAGTCTGACTCTAACAAGGGCATGACACGTCTTTCAAGAAGAAAAGTGTGACGGTGCAGTTATAGGAGCTATCAGTGGCCTTGATCAATAGTTAGGACCAAGTCAGTGTTTTTCAACCAAGGCAGCCTTAGGAGGTGTGGACTTCAAATCTCACAATTCTCCAGCCAGCCGAGAGCTGAAGTCCACACATCCACAAGTGGCTGAGGGAGAATAACACTAATCCAAGTGAATCTACAGTCTGGATGTGGCCTCCGGAGTGCTTCGTAGTTAATCTCATCATTGGATGTTACTCCCGGTTTGCCTTTCCAATATTCCTTTCTCTCTTTCAGTTGATCTCCCCACAACCATGTTAGACCATTTTGGGTGGAGAAAACAAAACGAAATCTACACAATCTGAAATCAAGAACAGATAGGTACAGCTGATGATTTGGGGCAATATACTCTCTGCTGCTGCTACTTGAAACAGCTGAAGCGCTGAGTAAAGTAAGATATATGGAATAGTAGGAAGAGCAAAAAAATCTCTCAAAAGGAGCATTCTTTTACCCCTTTGGGGTAAAACTGAATCGCTGAAGGGTTGGCAAAACATAATGAAATGAAAATTATTTAGTATCCCAATTGTATTAGTTGCAGGGGTGCCCATTAATCTTCCAGCATAAGGACAAACAAATTTAGCTCTTCTTTCTGGCAATTTTTTTTTTTAAAAAAACAAGATGCCGTAATTTAAGTGAAATTCTTTTTAGCATTCATATCCAGGACAAATCAGGAAAGAAACATTCAGCAGTCTAAAAGCAAAGGGGGTGAAAATGTTGGGAATATATATATATAAATATATATATATATATTTCTAGTTTGTTTTTTTTAATTTAACACACTAGCGTTGAACGGAGGTGGCGGCAGAATGAAGGGTGTTCTAGGCTACTAGGAAAAAGAAACACATATCAGAAACACTTTGTGCAGCAGCAGAAAAGAAAGCTATGTGGTTAACCACTTTGGTGGCCAGCCTTTGAAAGAACATTTTGCATTTGATTGCTGCAAAGGAATACAGACTATGCCCAGGAAGGTACAAGCTGTTTCTTTGGGTTTTAGAATTCCACCACAACCTCTTGGGCTCGACTCAAATGACTAAATATGCCAAATGTATCAAGAGCTGCACAAATGACACAATTAGGGACAAATCCACACTATGCAAGAAACTTTCCCCAAGAAACATTTACTCAATATAAGACGTCCATCCCGCTCCACCACCACCACCCCCACACAACTGGTGCACCAAAGTTGGACTGCGGAGTCAACATGTTGCTGCAAATTCAAAAAGCCAACAGAATAAAAAAAAATGCTCATGCTTGTATTTTGGCAGCACTCGGTGCCCTAACAACAAAGGACGGCTCTCACCATGGAGCTATATTTGAGGGTGACTCAGAGGGGAGAATTTTTGTCTATGTTTGGTTTGAAGAAACGTTTTCCCAAGCTGCACCAGGATCCTCTCAAAAAATCTCCTATTCACAAAGAATCAGAGCATTATACGGTATATGTATCACTGCAACATCCACGTGCTATTAATACCATTAATTCTGATGTCGGCGATTTCTTAGAAAATAAAGAACATTAGCTGAAATCTATTAGACTTCTTACTTGAGCAGAGCAGTAAGAAAATATAACCAGAGGGGAGTAGTTGTGGTACTCCAGCCTGGTAATTATTATTATTATTTTGTAATGCCATCTCCAGATCTGGAGAAAAGCAGCTCATTTCTCTCTCTCTCTCTCTCTCTCTCCCCTCAACCCTCAAACCCTGGCTCGGTTTTCTTCTTAAGTGCTGAATTTGACTTGTTATGGAACACGAGACAGAAGGCTCAGCTTACAGATGGTGGCAGAACTGAATCAAAAGGTGGATCTGTTATAAGCAGCATCATTAAGCCATGCATCGTGGCTGCAGCACCCTTAACCCAAAGCAAGCAGTCTGCAGCCTCTTGTGAGAGCGGTTTGTCTGTTTCGAAGTAATTGTTTTGAAGTTCAGCTTTAGAAGGCCGAGATTCCTGCAGCCTCCTAAAACATTTATCTGGCCCTGAGGGTATTCACTACTTTTTCTTGGCATCAGTGTGAATTTAAAAACAAATATATAAATGACAATTGCAAATAGAAGATATCGTTACAAGAAAAAGAGCAAGACAGAGATGGAAGGCAGTGAAAGAAGTCAACAATTCCTAACTGTACCAAAAGGTGGAATCTGTGGCTCCTGTGCTATTTATTACATTTTTAAATCAACTCAAAGCAATGAGATTGCAGGGGGGGGGGGTTAAAAAAGACCAGTGGTCTCTAATCAGTGGACCAGGGACCACTGGTGGTTCACGAGAAAATTTTGGTGGTCCGCAGAGAAATGTCTCCCCCGCAAAGCACCCCCTAAAGCAATTAATCCAGGCTGTGTGGGAACACAAGGCTGCGCTGCCCACATGGCCCACGGGAACACAAGGCTTGCGTCGCTTGCATTGCGAACATGAAACAGTGAAGGGAGGAGGGAAAGGGCGGAGCGGCGGAACATGCCCCACACTCCTGTCCTGCCCACCGGGCTGCTTCTTTCTGCTTCTTTCTTCTTCTGCTTTTGGCTGCATGCAAGGAAAGCAGCAAAAGTCTTTCTTTTTCTCCCCCAAACTCTGCCAGAAATGAGCCTTTGGGACCCTGCAAGGCCTCCTGCTCCAAGAGGCTGCGCCATTCTGGGGAGTTGGGGGGAGAGAAAGACAGACTTCTGCTGCTGTCCTTGCATGAAGCCAAAAGTCTCTCTCTCTCTCTCTCCCCTTGAGAACGGAGCTGGAGACGGTATCCTGCAATCCCAAATAAAGAATGATCGATTGGTAGGAAAATGGGGTGGGGAATTTTCCTGTAGACTTTGGGGGGGATTTTCCCAGAGTCTCTTGGTCCACAGGATTTAAAATTCTGAGTTTGGTGGTCCCTGAGGTCCAAAAGGTTGGCGCCCCCTGCCCAAGCCCACTGTCAATGCATTACATGAACACTGCCGTCTGCATATTGGACCAGCTAAGTCTGCCTTCCAACCTTGTCTCTTTATTGGAATGTGATTAAACAGGAAACCCACCCCAGGAGGTGTAGCAGGGTGGAAGGGACCTCGTAGGTCATCTAGTCTAACCCCCTTGCCCAAGCAGGAGACCCTAAGCCATTTCTGTCAGGTGGCAGTCCAGTCTCTTCTTGAAAGCCTCCATGGATGATGAAGCTCCCGCAACTTCTGTTCTTTACAGATTAACAGAGTTGGAAGGGATCTTGGAGGTCACCTAGTCCAACCCCCACCCCCAAAGCAGGAGACCCTACGCCTTTCCTGACAGAGGGCAGCCCAGTCTCTTCTTGAAAGCCTCCAGGGATGAAGAAGCCCCCACGACTTCCGAAGTCCGACCTTCCCCATCAGAGAAAGGGGGACTCTGCCTGTTGAACTGCAGCCTGGCAGAGATTCCCTCAACCCCCGGGGGGGGGGGGGAGGGAGCTTCGTCCTTTCCTCTGCCCCTCCCCCACAACAACGTCTCTGGGGGGGGAGGGGGCGTCAAAGCAGCCCCCCTTCCCCACGGAGGGGGTCGACCCAAACCGCCCGCCTTCCTCGTCCAGGCAGAGACCGACCCGCTCTTCCCTTCGCCAGCCACTCACACTCACTCACACACTCACACACACACACACACACACTACAAACCCACCCCAACACCACTGAAGGGCAAGCGAAGCAGGTGGGGGAGGCGGCCCACGGGAGACAGACCTCCCCCTCCCCCACGGCCGCGTCTCTCTCGCCCCACGGCCGGACACACACACGCACAGCACGCGCTGCCCAACTCCCCCGCGCGGCCCCCCCTCCCCCGGCCGGAACCGACCTGCTGGCAGCGGCGCCGGCGGAACTCACGACCGCTTCAGCTCGGGCCCGGCCGGGTACTTCCGGCGGAACGGACCGGAAGTCGGCGTTGTCCGGGAAACGCAGGCCTAAGGCGGAAAATTACTCTGCTTGCAGCGCCGGGGAACGGACTGCTGCCGCCGCCGCCGCCGTTGGAGGAAGAGGAGCGGAGCGGAGCTAGCCGGGATGGCGGTGCAGGCGGCGCACTTGGAGGCCGACGCCTTCCTGGTGTGCTTAAACCACGCGCTGAGCACCGAGAAGGAGGAAGTCATGGGGCTCTGCATCGGGGAGGTACGGCCGCTGCGACGGGCAGGAGAGCCGGATGTGCCCGCCGACGGGGTCGCCTGGCTGGGGGGCCGCGCAGGGAAGAGACCAAACCCGGCCTATACCCGGGATCTGTTAGGGTTAGCCGACGTTTTTGTGGAGTTGCTTGCTTGTTAGTGCTTTGTTTATGGTGGTTCTGTCCCGCCTTTAATAATAACTATTGAGTATTTATTAAATAATATCAAACATGTAATAAACCCTTTACTAAATACTTCAAGTGTTAAAATAAAGTGTTCTGTTTATTTAACGTCGAGTTAAATACACATATACATACATCTTATATGTGTGTGTGTGTATACATACATTACACACACACACACATGCATTCCCCTAAGACTTAGAATAACTTTATTGTCACTTTGAATGTGACAATAATTGGCATACATAAACACTACTCAGCATACATTAAAGTGAAATTTCGTTGCATGCAGCTCTCAAAGAGTCACCACCTCCAATATACACTACCTTCATACATATATATACAAATACACACACAGTCATATGTACAGACATACGCATGCACCATATAGAATTACGCCACTTTCGTAGTACATAAAATTATCCATTGCAATGCCCTACCCGTCAATGACTACTTCAGCTACAATCACAACAATACATGAGCACACAATAGATACAAACTCAGGGTAAACCGCTCCAAACTCAACAACAGAGTGGTCAATGCCTGGAATTTACTACCTAACTCTGTAGTTTCTTCCCCAAACCCCTAAAACTTTAACCTTAGACTGTCTACTCTTGACCTGCCCCCATTCTTAAGAGGCCACATAAGCCTCTTAAAGGGCGTGCATAAGCACACCAACATGCCTACCGCCCCTGTCCTAATGTCCCCTTTCTATTCGTATCCATTTCATGTATTCATAATCATGTTTAAACTTATACATATTATCTAATACAGGGGTCTTCAAACTTGACAGCTTTAAGACTTGTGGACTTCAACTCCCGGAATTCCTCCTCCAGTCATGTTAGCTCAGGAATTCTGGGAGTTGAAGTCCACAAGTCTTACACTTGCCAAGTTTGAAGACCCTTGATCTAATACATGCTTGACAAATAAAATAAATAAAAACAAACAAATAAATGTTTGCATGCATGCGTGTCTTCTATACTTCCACAACGACCTTTATCTTCAATCTCCCAAGGCTGGGCACCTTTCTGGCTATATTGCATAGAGAAGGCAGGATTGTAATGCTAGGCCTCTGAGCTTCGACTGTCTTTCTGCGCAGCTGGTTTTGCGGCAAAAGGAGAGTTGGGCCTAGAACAAAAGTTTCCACATGTTGCCAGTGCAAGTGTGGTGCAAGGGCATTTGCAAAAAATCACCTTTCCACAAGCTGGAACTGAACATCAAACAAGATTGGCTTCATATTCTTATACTCGCAAACTGAACAGAATAGCTGCTCCAAGCTTGTGCAATGCATAAAACTGCAGGGAAATATCCGCATTTTTTAAAAAAATAGTGTCACAGAGAGGTGAGATGGAGACAGATAAGATGATAGCTTGCAGGGATCTCTTTTTAGTAAGTAACCTGGCTTACTATATCATGCAGAAAGCAATAGTGAAATGGACTTGTGTTGTATTGCCTATGAGTGATTTTTCTTCTTCTTTGTTATCTCCAGGTTGATACAAGCCGAATTGTTCACATTCACTCAGTGATCATCCTGCGCAGGTCAGATAAAAGAAAAGACCGTGTGGAGATTTCTCCTGAGCAACTCTCAGCTGCGTCAACAGAAGCAGAGATATCTTTTTATTAAGTTTATGGATTAATGGTAGTTTCAAAGCAGATAGATATTTGCGATCTAGAAAAGATACGGAGTTTCTACTATTATTTTTTTCTATACTGCAAGAGAACTTAGAATAACAGTTGGCAGTTGGCTTAGGCAGGAAACCCTACATCACTTCAGACAAATAGCTGTCTAATCTCTTCTAATCTCTTCAACACTTCCAGTGTTGCAGCATTCACAACTTCTGGAGACAAGTTGTTCCACTGGTTAATTGTCCTCACTGTTAAGAAATGTCTCCTAAGTTATAGGTTGCTTCTCTCCTTGGTTAATTTCCACCCATTGCTTCTTACCCTGCCTTCAGGTGTTTTGGAGAATAGTTTGACTCCCTCTTCTTTATGGCGCCCCTGAGATATTGGAACACTGCTAGCATGTCATCTCTAGTCCTTTTCATCAGACTAGACATATCCCAGTTCCAGAAGTTTACACTAAAGTGTGTTTACTTTGATTATTGTCTGTATTTCTTCTTAACGACCTTGTTTGTTTAAATGTGAGAAAAGTTTTATTCCAGGGATTTATTAAATTACTGTTTTGATGGGGCTGCAAATAAATAAAATGTAATTTAGTTCTTTTGTACCACAACGTAAAACGTATTCTTACTATCGTACATATTTTTCTGGTAGTTCTTTTTTTTTTGAGCACCCTTAACTAACACACAGATTGGCTGAATTAACAGGACGCCCCATGAGAGTTGTAGGCTGGTATCACTCTCATCCTCACATAACAGTGTGGCCATCACATGTAGGTAAGGCACAGTGTCCTGTGATTAAGAGTGATTCCCAAACAGTAGGAAGGATAAGATCAGATGCTTGAAATTATTTTTTTTCCACCTCTTGCCCAAGACTATTTGAATGCATAAAATGTTCTAATGAGAGCCTTTGTTGAATAAGATAAGATTGGATAAGATTTGAAGGGAGTCATTTAGGCTGGGCTTTGTACTGAACTTGATAATTAGTTCTAATTAAATAAGCTAAAAATGTCTGGCAGTTGGAACTGAATCATTGACCTTCTACTAAGCTATGGTTCTATGCAATCTGATCTGAGAAGATTGAAGTACAGAAATGTTTCATTGAAACTAAGCTCTGTGTAACTCTTCTAATATTCATGCATTGATCCAGCACTGATTTTGGCCTATAGCAAAATAGTATTACATTTTCACCTATTTGGAAAGTCTGCTTTATTGAACTCTTGTCTAGAATTCATTATATTTTTGGGAGGTCAGGAATATACTGCTTTAAGTCAGATACACTGAAAAGAAGTCAGTATTTTCCAACATTTTAAAATGCAACTGGACTAGTAGCCTGTTCCTAGGAATCTATGGCTGCACTGTCCTCTTGTTTTCATTAGCTCACTATGATTTTGGTTTTCAAATGTCCACTTCTGGATAGCTCCTTTTCTGAAGCTTTCTGCTGTTGCTGGAAAAAAAGGAACATTTCTTTGACTTGGTGCTGATAGTCCCATGACTGCCATTACTGTACAGGAGAGATATTTGAAATCTCATATCTTTTTGGTTGATTATTTTCTACAGATGTGCGGACACAAGCAATGTATCAGATGATGGACCAAGGCTTTGTGGGGCTTATCTTCTCTTGTTTCATTGAAGATAAAAACACAAAGGTAAATAGAACACGAATAAATGGCACTTGGTCCTCTAACAGGATGGGCATATTGCTATCAGATCTCATACTGGAGTAAGTGTTTTGCTCTGTTTCTAGTCAGCATGGCCAGAAGATGTTAACATATAGTGCCACTCTATTGCTTTTAATTTCAGCATGTTTTGCAAGAACGTTGGTTTTAAAATTGTGTTAAAAAGTAGATTCCCTGCATATGTATTTTCCTTTCCATGCATGATGTTGCAGCCCTGATATGTAAATTGAGTCTGTCAGTGACCCTGTACAGAATCATAAAGTTTGAAAAATGCATGAGCTCAGCTAAACAGGATGGTAACTTTGCAACAATTTGTTCAACTATCTAGCTTCCCTTCCCTCAAAGCATCTGTCCAGATATCCAGAGTTTCTAGAAAAATCAAAATTTGTTTTATATAGTTTACCTATGGATTTCAATAATGATTGAACCCTAACATGCTTCACACCTCAACTATTATTATCTTTCATTTTGACACAGACGGGCCGGGTTTTGTACACCTGTTTCCAGTCCATTCAAGCCCAGAAGAGCTCTGAGTAAGGATTTTGATGAACATTCGTGCAGCAAACTTAAACTTCTCATCACACTTTTCTTTCAATTTCAGTTTTAGTACTTCTCCCCAGTGCGTGTAATTATGTTGTCTCTGTAGTAAACTATGTGAAGAGAAAACAAATCTCTTTACCTACTTATCTTTCTCGCTTTACCTATCCTATCCCTATCTCTATCCTATCCCTATCTCTATCCTATTCTGTGTCAGCTGTTTTACCCACCTTTTACATTACGAAGCCAGAGTTTCCTGCTGCATTGTAAAACAGTTGTAAATAAGATCCATTGTGTGTGCACATGCACGCACACATGGCATGGAATAAGTATCTTATTGACTTTGATTACTTTGATAACAGTTTTAAGGTGCTTGCCTTTGGTTGAACATGACATCTGTAGAACTACGTACTGCCTTGAAGGGAGGGTAGAGACAGGGCGCATGGACGCACCTTTTCTCTCTTGGTTCGAATTGTTTGGAGAAGAGGGGATGAAGAGGAATTTCTGCCAGAGGGTTCAGAGAAAGGAAAAGGCGGAGAGAGAGAAAAATAACACCAAAAAAATTTGCATAGAACAGATGAGAAATGTAGCCATAAGGGGGCACCAGGAGAGCCAAAAGCTAGGGTGAAAAGAGGACGTGGTGGGTCAAAGGCTTCAAGTTTTGCACCCTTGCTTAAAATATTAAATAGAAAACAGATGAAGAGGGTGGGCGGGAGAAGAAAAGGAGAAAAAAGGCAAAGTCAGAAATGCTTCATATTTATATAAACAATGTAGTAGTATACTTTATTGGTTACCCCTTGGGCCATATCAAAGTGCAGAGTTCCAGACACACATTATTACTAAAATCTGATAAAAACCATTTAAAATGGAATTGGAATAAAATACGATTTAAAATGAAATTGGAATAAAATGAAATTGGGATAAAATACAGTAATTTAATATATAGCTAAATAAAATATGATAACATTATATTCCTCTAACAACATTAATAAACACGGTTTGAGGGATGTTCAGCATTGAAAAGAAAATCTGGTCAGGTCAGACAGGCTTATACTTCCGCATCGGCAGTCACATGCATGCTCAAAAGTAGCATACCTCTTCCATCTGAGTCTCTTCTACCAAACTCTTGTCAGGAGCATCAAACAGGAAAAGACAGTTACACAAATGGCTTTTAGAAAATGTGTGATATCCCCCCTCACACACACACTAAATTGCGTTTGCATGATACGTACACGGTTTCTTCTCTAGGTATGAAAGGATTGAAATTCCCATCCACGTCGTCCCTCACAATACCATCGGGAAAGTGTGCCTGGAATCGGCTGTGGAACTGCCAAAAATCCTGTGCCAGGAGGAGCAGGATGCGTACAGGAAAATCCACAGGTGAGGTGAAATCCAGCTTCCTTTTTGTCCCTGGAGATCCTCAAGTTGTGGTTGTCCCAAAGGTGCTTTTGCAAGAGGCAACTGTGGTTTCTTTATTTTTTTTTCCCCCTTGAACACGTTTTGCTTTTCATCCGAGAAGCTTCTTTAGTTCTCTTCTTCAGAACTGAAGAAGCTTCTTGGATAAGAAGCAAAATGTCTTCAAGGAAAAAAAAAATCAAGAATACTCAGTTGCCTCTTGCAGAAGCATCTTTGGGACAGCTTCCTTTTTCTGTTTCCTTTTTTAAATCACCTGGGCAGGGGGGATAACCTACACAGAGTCTTCCAGTATCCCATGTGCACCTCCTAAAGCCACGATGGCGAACCCATGGCATATGTGCCACACAGAACCCTCTCAGTGGCCATGCACGCCATTGTCGTCTGCTCTTTGGGTTTCTGGCATGCACATGCGCGCTGGCCAGCTGGTCTCCAAAACCAGGCCGTTTTCTGGGTTGTTTTTCAGGGAGTTTTCCAGGCATTTTAAGGCCTTTTTTAGGCTGTCTTTTGGGGCATTTGCGGGGGCATTTTTAGGCAGTCTTTTGAGTCATTTTCAGGCTCTTTTTGGCCTGGAAAACTGCCCGAAAAATGGCCAAAAAAAGGGCCTCTTTTTTTTTTTTTTGGAGCCATTTTTCAGGCCATTTTCAGGCACGAAAAACAGCCTGAAAATGGCCAAAAAAACAGGCATGTGTGCATTGGCCAGCCGGTCTTCAGTTTTCTTGTGCTCCGGCATGCACAGATACACAGGCATGCATGTACATTCCGCTTTCTTGGTGCCCAAAAGGTTCGCCATCACTGTCCTAAAGCATCCAAGAATGTATTGGCAACTCTTAAGTAGGAGGCTGTCTCATTACGGACCCAGAAACATCAAAAGGAGGATGGAAGTAGATATGCAAAGTGCCCCGAACGGTGAAAAGGTGAAAAGCCACCGGCCCACCCAATGGTCCCTTTTGATAGTTAAATGAAACTTCTAGTAGAGAGCCATTGTCTTGGTGACCAGCTACCTGTTGCTAAGGTGAAAGGATGAACTTCTCTGTATATCTGGTGGCTCACTGAGGAAGAAGACTTTTGGTAAGATGTCCCTTGGCAAGTGAAATCTTTTGAAGCCTCTCTGGATTGTATTATAAACCTCTAATAAAGCAAATAACTGAGTGTAGCCACTGTGACAATAACATAACGGTGAGTTGGAGGACCAATGTCAAGCCATTCAGTAACTAGGCCAGAAGGGAGGAAGAGAAGGACTTTAGACTCATTTTATCTCATTCATTCTCTCCCTCCCTCCTCTTTCTCTCTCTCCCCCTCTCCCTCTTTCTCTTTCATACACACACCAATAAGAGTCCCTTCTAATCAGGCCAGAAACATACTTGTGATGTGATTTTGGGGAATTTCTATCAGTGTTTCAATAATAACAGGGATACCTTTTCTTCCCTTGTTTAGCCTCACCCACCTGGATTCTATAACCAAGATTCACAATGGTTCAGGTACGGCTTCCCTCCCCTTCTGGGTCCTTAAACAATTGTCAACAGGGCGTTTTAACTGTACTGGGTAACTAGTGGGGAGGCGCTAACAGGATTTAACACCGAGAACTGGCATCATTCATATCGTGGGGGCTGAAAGCTGCTCGGGCCTTCCTGCGACCATTTTCTTGAGGCACCTGTTGCAACTCCCACACATGCTCATAGCCACCACCACCCCTTCTTTTCTTGCCAGTCTTCACGAAGAACCTCTGCAGCCAGATGTCTGCCATCAGCGGGCCTCTGCTGCAGTGGCTGGAGGACCGCTTGGAGCAGAACAAGCAACGGATGCACGAACTGCAGAGGGAGAAAGAGGAGCTGTTAGAGGAACTGGCTGCCTTGGAGTGAGGAAGGCCAAGGATTCTGAGCTCCTGGGCTCAGCCCCAGGCTGTCTTCCTGCTGTTTCTCCAGCCCCTCCTTCCACCTTGCAGCCATGACTGCAAAAGAGAACGCCAAGGCCCCTCTGCTAAATGGCATTTCAGGGCGGTGAGGATTCCATCGAGCAGGACAGCAGATATTGTTGGGGGGGTGGGGGGGGATAACTTTTTTACATGGTGGACTTCATTTTTTTTCTTTAACATAACGGGTCTTGAAGTTGTCAAGGTCAGATAACATAAGCACAGCAGCCATTGTCCTTACTGCATTTAGTAGCAACTGATTCTTAATTTATCTCGGGATGCACTGTTCTGGTGGGTCTTCAAAGATAACGCGCTGTATTTTATTTTATTTTTGCCTCATTTTTGTTCCTATCATGTTTCTAACTGCAGAACAAGGGTTTTGCATGTCTCTCTCTCTTTAAACGGAATAAAGTCAAATGATCTGACTCCTTCTGAATGTTGTCCCCTTGCAGCTCCATTCCATATAAAGAAGAAGAAAAAGTTATCGCAAATAACACAGAAGAGTCAGTGAATCTAACCGGTGCTTTATAACCGAATTTAATTAATAAAACTTTGAAAAACTAAGCTGGACAAGCTCATCCTAAGGAGATTTTCCTTCCAGGGCATTCTGTAATTAAAGACCTCAGGGACCAAGAGGAGTTAATTTTGATTTTGAGGGGAGAAAAACTTTCCTATTTTCAGACTGAAAGGGAAAAGTGAGGAATCTGCACAAGGCTCCTTGTTCTGTTCATTGCTGGTATCCAAAAGCCGTGTACAAACAGTAGTTTTTCCCATATTCTGCTAGTTCCCACCTGCAACTTCTGGAGATGGTGTTACTATCTCATATCATATGGTTGGGTTCTTTCTGTGCATGCTCTTTTTCAGAGTCTCTCCCAATTAAAGTATTTTAATACATTTTCATGACATTTTATATTGTACGTTATAAAAAATCTGGACTTCAAAATTGTGTTTCCTTGCGGAAACCTTATCAAAATTAACTGTTTGCACCCGTAGGGCTCTTTCTTTTAATCGAAGTGATTAAACTAGCCAGAAAAACCCCTTTCCTTTAAGATTTAAGCTGGGATAGTTTTTTTTTTTCCTATAAGGAAGAAGCCACAATCGAATGTACAAACAAGCCACCCATTGAGATTCTGCCTCATTAGGAGAACAGTAAACTAATGAAACCTGTTTAACCATAATGCTAGGCAAATTATGGACAGAGATATTATACTTATGGGCTCTGGAGGAAGAAACACAAGAATTTAACACCTGAATCGGTGTATTGGTTGTTACTTGCAGCTTTAAGATGAGGAAGCAGGGTATTAGCAATGGCCATTGCACAGAATGCAGCTATTCTGAAAATTTCCTGGACTCCTCTTTCGCAGAAAGCCAAACAAGGAGATGCAGGAATCTGATAGGAGATGATTCTTCGCTGGTTGAATCTCATTCTGGCTTCCTTTTGTCAGACTGAAAGTCCTAGATGTTAACATTTATAGGCTATGTAAAAGAGACAATCAATCAGCCTGAAAGAGAAAACTCAGATCAGCAGTAGATTAGACCAACAGTCAAGTAAACAATACCCCCAATCAAGGAACTGCCAAAGAGCCAAGAGTAAACAGCCCAACCAAAGAATCTCGAGCGTCCCCACCCACTCAGACAGGCAAGACACCAGAATATAAACTGACAGCAAACAGCACTCCTTATTAGCGCTGATGATGTTACCTAGTTGGGTAATGAAACGTCTGCAAGAAAATAAGCTCAGAGAGCACCAAGGACTCTACAGTCCTCCTCTCTCACTCTCTTCTAGCACTGATGTTACCTAGCTGGGTAATGAAATATCTGCAAGAAAACAAACAAGCTCAGGGAGCAGTAAGGTTTTTCCTCCTCCTCCTCCTCCTCCTCCTCCTCCTCCTCCTCCTCCTCCTCCTCCTCCTCCTCCTCCTTCTTCTTCTTCCTCCTCCTCCTCCTCCTCCTCCTCCTCCTCCTCCTCCTCCTCTCCCTACGAGCACTGACGATGTTACCTCGTTGGGTAATGAAATGTCTGCAAGAAAACCAGCCTTGGGAGCACCAAGGACACCTCCTTTCAACCCTGAGCTACAAACATCTTCCTTTATTGGAACTTTAGATGTCTCCCTCTGACTCGCCCCTTTGGGCAGCAGCGTTCTTCTCTCATTTCATCCCTCAGCCTGCTGGTGCTACAGAAGGCTCAGCCTTGAAGTTCCCTCGCCGATGGTTTGAGCATCTGCTTTCATCTCCCCCCCCACCTCCCCAACACACGCACGCACACAATGGCTCCGCTCTTGACCAGGATCAGAGCCAGGCCTTGAAGAACTGAAGGGCATCTGAAGCATCTCAAAAGAGCGGCTGCAGCTGCAAATTCTCACCGCGTTCTTCTCTTAACAAAGCAGCTGCATTGTACGCAAATCCCGACCAGCCGTTAGCCCAGACAAAGGAACTCCAGCCTGGGGTTGGATTTCCATCTTGCCTTTATCTCGTGTTTATAACTCCCAAAGATCAAGGCAGCGACTTTAGGCCTGCCTGCCAGATGAAGGTTTCCTTTCCTGAAGGTTATGATTCTGTGATGGTCCGCATCTCCAGGGGATTGGCGTCCCTATTTTGTTATTTTTCCCTGATGCAATTGTCAGGGGAAGGAAAGAGGGTATTTTTCATGGCTGTGAACCTGAAGGGGCAGCCGTTTGGGAGTTAACCAGGGGTGGGATGCTACCAGTATAGAACCAGTAGCTCTGAAGAGCAGCAGACACCAAACTGGTTCGGGGTCTGCTGCTCTGTTTGGCCCACCTGCCTGCCCGGGCTCTCACCTGTCCTTTATTTCCTGCTTCTTCAACCTCAGCTGCTTTGCACAGCACAGCTGAAGTTGAAAAAGCAGGAAAGAAGAGGATTTTCAAACATGCACCCGCGCGCAGTGCTTGTCAGCTGTCCGGGCGGCACATGCGCACACAAAATGCACTTCCACCAGGGGTGGGATTCTACCTGCCGGAGAACTGTCAAATCGTACACTGGCTGGCCCCGCCCACTCCTTACCTGGCCTGCGCCCCATCAAACTAGTCTGCTAAGTTGCTATTTTTCCTATTTTTTTCCCCCCTGACCATCAGCTGTTCTGTGCCGGGAGATTTAGATGAGCTAGAGAGCAGGAAATCGTTGGATTTCTTGCTTTCTAGATAATCTAAAAGCAGAGCTGAGCCTGAAGCTTCTATTATTCAGTGCAGACTCAGGTAGCAAATGGCAGAAACACAGCTCTCTAAATGATTCTGTGACCCACTCAATCTGCCTGCCTACTCTGCCTGGTTTGGGGTAAAAGTTGCTCTTTTTTAATAAAAAAATTCAAAATTTATATACATAGCGTGTTATGATTTAATTTTGTGAGTTTGATTGCTAGCAAGTTTTATGAGTTGCTTGCAAGCAAATTTTATGTGACAGACTCGGGTAGCCGATTGCAGAAAGATGGATCTCTTGAGTGAATCTGTGATTTTGTGAGCAACTCAATCTGCCTGCCTGCTCTGCCTGATTTTGGGTAAAAGTTGCTCTTTTGTATAAAAAAAATCAAAACAAGTCTTAAAGTGCTATTGCCCTCCCTCCCTCCCTCCCTTCACAGTGGTTAGAATGCTGTATTTCAGGCTAATTCGGCTCATTGTCAGCAGTTTGATTTTGACCGTCTCAAGGTTGACTCGGCCTTCCATCCTTTCAAAGTCAGTAAAACGAGGACCCAGCTTTTGGGGGGCAAGATGCTAACGCTATAAATCACTTATAAATCACTTGTAAAGCACTGTGAAGCAGTATATAAGTCTAAGAGCTATTGCTATTGCCCTTCCTTCCTTCCTTCCTTCCTTCCTTCCTTCCGCTTAGAATGCAGTGTTGCAGGCTAATTTTAATTCTGTCAGGAGTTCAATCTTGACTGTCTCAGGGATTGACTCAGCCTTCCATTCTTCCGAGGTGGGTAAAATGAGGACCCAGATTGTTGGGAGCAATAGGCTGACTCTGTAAACTGTTTAGAGAGGGCTGTAAAACACTGTGAAGCAGTATACAAGCCTTAAGTGCTATGGCTACTGCTACTGCTGTGATAAACCACAAGCTATCCTGCGAAATGCAACAGAACAGGAAAAACACATCCATGAATCGAACACGTCCCATTTTTTGCCGAGTTGATTTCCCCAGATTTCCCCTTGGAGCGAAACCTCTCTTCTCTTTTTAACCTGCTGGTGGTGCCCATTTCTTGTATGCGTCGACAAAAATGCAAACAATTGAATTTGCTATTCCTGCCTTTGCTGGAACTATCGGTCCCGCAGGCACCATTTTTGGCCAACAAGTTGTTCTGTTAGCACGACCAGGGAGAGGAACTCTGTTCCCACACAGGCCATCGGCCTTGGCTGAGTAGGGTTCTCCGAGAGGCTTTTGAATTCCGTTTCCTTGGTCCTTCCTGGATAATGTTGACAGCGGCATTATCTGAGTTCATGGCTCCCTGGCAGCTGGCCGGCCTATTTATAAACTCCACCAGGGAGGTGGACTGGAGGGAAATGTGATTCATGAACATAAAGAACCACACTGGACAAAAGGGTGCATTCCTCCCTCGTGACGCAAAGCTGAGCTTTACACCTGTCATTTCTGAACATTCGAGGAGGTGCAGTGCGCTAGAGTCATAAAGAATGAGCTGGATCCTTTATTAATCACGTCTTGACTTGGTCCTTTAAAAAAAAAAAAAACTTTGAAAGTTTGAATCAGGTTGTCATCCCTGCACCAAATGAGCTATCTGCCACTGCACCACGGCAGATAGGACAGCGTGCCAGAGGGTTAACGTCATTGCCCAGAGGATCACTGGTTGCCCTCTCCTCTCTTTGGAAGAGCTTTATAGCTCCTGCTGCCTTAAGAAAGTTCAAAACATCCTTAAATGTTTTTTATTTAAGAGGGCTGCGAAAATATTTATACACCTCTCACATCCTGGACATAAACTGTTTCAACTCCTACCCTCAAAACGATGCTATAGAGCCCTCCACACCAGAACAACAAGACATAAGGACAGTTTTTTCCCCAACACCATCACTCTGCTAAACAAATAGTTCCCTCAACATTGTTCAACTATTTACAAAATCTGCACTACTATTACTATTAATCTTCTCATCATTCCTTATGACCCATCCCCTCCCACTTGTGACTATATGGCTGTAACTTTGTCACTTGAATCCTTACGATTTATATTGACTGTTTCCTAGTATGATTTGATTGTTTATTGTGCCCTATGGCTATCATTAAGTGTTGTGCCTGATGATTCTTGACTCTTGATGAATGTATCTTTTCTTTTTATGTACACTGAGAGCATTTGCACCAAGACAAATTCCTTGTGTGTCCAATCACACTTGGCCAATAAAGAATTCTATTCTATTCTATTCTATTCTATAGTTCCATCTCATCCTGGGCATCCTTTTTTTTTTGGGGGGGGGGGAACTATTACCATGTGACAGACAGTACAGGACAATAAAAACAAGGACAAACAGGCTGAAAAACAGCTTCTATCCCAGGGCAGTAACTCTATTGAATTCTACTGCATAGTGCAATATTAATGCAGTATCAGGGGTTTTCAATTCAATTGTATAGAATGTGAAGGATGTGGGGTTTTTTGTTTTTTGTTTTTTTATAGTTATAATAATATACACTGAAGATGGCATTTAATTTCGTTGTACGAGGTGCAATGACAATCAAGTAAACTAAAAACTAAGCTATCAAGAGTCACAACGATATGGATGCAAGCTTTGTTTATTAAAAAAAGATTCACACGTTTTCATTTTATTGTGTGAATCTCTCTTTGTTGGAATGGATGGAGTTTGACACCATATTATATCCCCCTTTTTTTAAACCACTTTGCAATCAGTTACCTAAATGCCATCCATTGTTTTTTTAGCTTGGATGGGATGGGTTTTCCAAGAAAGGATAAATGTTCTTCTGCATTTGGAAAGGTTGATCCAGCGCATTGTGCGATATCTGGGCTGAAGTCCTGTTCGAAGGGCCTCCTCGCTTTCAGAAGTATTATTCCATCTTATTTCACCCTGCTCTTTCTCATTCAGGTCATGTCTTACGTGGGTAAACTCTTTATCAGCACCAGACAGCAGAAGAATGTAACAACAGGGGAGCTGGATTAAACCACAGACCAAAAGTTCCCACAGTAACCAACCAGATGGTAGTTTTGAGTTGCCCTGTGTTTATTTTGTACACAATTTAATTCTAATTGCAGCGCTACAGGCTGTGCACTGCATTTTGTTGTCCCTTAACCTCTAGAATTTTTATCATTTTTAGTCGCCTCCATACCCACAAGACATTAATGTCAAAATAGGCTGACTTGTTTATTTAAAGCATTTATAATAAGCATTTTAATTAATGCTTATTATAAGCATTTTAATTCATTTATTTCTTGAAAGCATTTATATTCCATTGTTTAAAGCATTTACATTCCACGTCTTTACATTCATTTATTCCTCGATTTCACACATTTCTATTCCACCTCTTTACATGTATCCATTTTTTAATTTAAATCACTTACATTCCACCTCTTTACTTCCATTCATTCCTTTAAAGCATTGATATTCCACTTTTCCCTGGGGAACTCCAGAAAGGGCACCTGAGTCCCATTGTTCAACAACAGCCCTGTGAGGTTGGTTGGGCATAGAAAGGGAGGGCGAGGAAAGGAGGGAGGCAACAGAGCTGATCCAAAAGCACCAAGAGTTCCAAAATCAACTGGGGGAATGGGACAACTTACCAAAGAATAACTTGCTACGGCCAACTCATCATAGCCAACTCAACATGGCCAACTCGCCACGGGACAACTCATTGAACTCAACATGGCCAACTCAACATGGCCAACTTGCCACGGGACAACTCGTTGGAAGACAACTTGTTGTTGGACGATTTAACAATTCTATTTAATTATTTTTGCCATTCTCGTCTCATTCTGACCCTTCTCGGGTATCCTTTCTTTAACGATCCTATCCCACTATTTCTTTGATATTAGTGTAACTCTTGTCCTGCAGCCAAGTTGTCCTGCAACAAGTCAGCTGTGGCAAGTTCTCCCGCAGCATGTTGGCCACACGGAACCTTCCACTCTCCATCTCCTAGGTCCAGCCACTCCAACTTTCACGACTGGCAAGCCAGCATCCCCTACTCGGCTGGCCCGAATAAACAACCACAGACACCCCTAAAAATAAATGCAGGTAGAGACACCCTGAGGATCCCGTCGAGAGCGACCCTTAACCCCATGGCTAAAACGCATTGAGCTCAGAAGCCCAGGCAGGGGGAGAGCACCGAGCATCCTCCGTGCTGACGTCCGAAGCTGGTTCAGATTTTCGCCCCCTCCCCGATTCTTAAAGCCAATCCCACCGGGCGGCGGGGCTCCCCAGTCCAGCTCAGAAGGGGTGGGTGGGTTATATAGGATCCGACGGCCGTCCTCCAAGGGGGCCGGAGGGGGCGGACCCCGGGGCGGGCGGGACCCTCGCCTCGCCGGCTGCCGCGCGTCCCTTTGGCCAACTCCGCCGCTGGAAGTGCGCAAGAGGCGAGGCGCTTCTCGGCTTCCTTCTCGCGTTTCCCACCTACCCTCGTCGGGTCTTCTCCCTCTTTCCTATCCCGCGACTGTCGGAGGCGGGGGGTGGGGGGGACCTCCGGGGCAAGGATGTCGGCGGCCGAGGAGCGGGGATTGACGGTGCGCCCCTTCAAGCTGATCGCGCTGCTCTGCGCCTTCCTGGCGCTGGCTCTGGATGTGGCTGCGCTGCTGAGCCCAGCCTGGGTCACGTCGGAACGCTACTCGCTCTCTCTTTGGAAGGAGTGTCGGCAGCTCCTGGGCGGCTGGGAGTGCTTCTCTCCCCTCGGAAGCGGTAAGCTGGGGGGTCCAGGAACGCGAGGGGGAAAAGACCGTGGGAAGATCCCCCGGATCGTGGGAAGCTGCACGTGGGGTTGTTAATTGAAGGTTGGGAACAGCCAAGCCAGGCCAGAGCATGGTATGTCCAACTTCAACTGGCTAACTTGGATGGCTTTTTAAGGGCCTTCCTTATTTTCCCAAGTTTAACTTGATGGCTTTGAAGTAAGAAAAGAATTTTATTTTGTCTGCTTGGAACTGCTCGGTTGGGATCGCCCCTCCCACTTTCTAGGGCTGTGTGGCTTCCAAAGCTGACAGGCATCCCCCCTTGAGAAGTTCACCTCCTAAAAGAGATAATAAACAAAACACAACCAGGGGTTAATGCGATGGCCTTAACCTCCTCTCCCCACTCCAAGGGGACCCTTTGCTTTGTCAGGGAATTCGTTATGGAATTGGTAAACCAAAGCTCTTGGGTCCAAGATGGTGCCGACCATGGCTGCCTCAGTGAAATGCTCTCTAAAGGTTTCTTTATTCTTTATTATTATCTGCAATTCACTACGTATTTCATACTCACGAAACTATCTGCTAAGTGTCGTACCTTATGATTCTTGATTCGATGAATGTATCTTTTCTTTTATGTATGCGGAGAGTATTTACACCAAGACAAATTCCTTGTGTGTCCAGTCACACTTGGCCAATAAAGAATTCTAACTATCTTAACAAATTAACAGAGTTGGAAGGGACCTTGTAGGTCATCTAGTCCAACTCCCCCAAGCAGGAGAGCCTACATCATTTCTGACAAACGGCAGTCCGGTCTCTTCTTGAAAGCTTCCAGTGATGAAGCTCCAGCAATTTCTGAAGGCAAACTATTCAATTGGTTGATTGTTCTCACTGTCAGAAAAAATCTCATTTCCAGGTTGAATCTCTTCTTGTTCAGTTTCCATCCATTATTCCTTGTCTGGCCTTCAGGAGCTTTGGAAAATAGCTTGACCCCCTCGTCTCTGTGGCAGCTCCTCAAATATTTGGAACACTGCTATCCTCTCCCTGGTCCTTCTCTTCCTTAGACTAGCCAGGCCCAGTTCCTGCAACCGTTCTTCATATGTTTTAGCTTCCAGTCCCCTAATAATCCTGGTTGCTCTTCTCTGCATTCTTTCTAGAGTCTCAACATGTTATTATAGTGTGGTGACCAAAACTGGATGCAGGACTCTGGTCTTACTAAGGTTTTAGAGAGTGGCATTAGCACCTCGTTAAAATTTTAACGTGTTGATTTTTTTATTTGTTTCATTATATAAAATACAAACAGAAGGAAAGAAAATAGGAAATCAAAGGAAGGCAAAGGAGCAGGGAAAAGGGGGTGTAAGATACAAGGGGGAATTTTTAAAAGTCTCCATCTTCCTGGAGCCAAACTTCCAAAACTTCAAAAGGATTTATTGGGAATTAACATGTCCGGCACTGCCTGGGTGTAGCCGACTCTGAGACACATAATGTGATGAACCAGGGTAGGATACAAAACAAACACAGTCACAAAAACCCAGTGAAGCCCCTTTTATTCCTTCACTTTGCTTCCAAGCTTCGAATAGCCTTGACGGAAGACAACAAACTCCCACACAAACAGTTACAAGAAGGAGGGGAAAAGCAACACAAACCAGGCAAGATAAGGGCTGGAGGATGTCCGCAGATAACAGAACACACACGGGGAAGGAAGCCAAACTCAGAAAGTAACCATAAACTAGAGATATTTCCATGCTTTGTTTCCAGCACTTGCCCGTACGCATGTCCGTCCTCTTATTCAGTTGTCACAGCTGCAGCCCAGGAAGAGGATCAAGGCCCTCTCCTCCTGAGTAGACCATGTCTCTCCCTTATCCTCTGCTCCCTGTGTGCCCTAGGATGGAGAGGGGATGGGCCTGGGTCCTCCTCTGACTGCCCAGCCGGCCTCTGCCCTTCCCCAGCCTCCTCCACAACATCTGGAGCCACACTTCCACTCCTTGTTGGCTGTTCCTCCTCTCCCTCAGAGTCAGTCTGCACCAGGGGCATGACACATAATTCACTGTCACCCTTGACCCTGGTTTTCCCCCACTCTCTGGGTGTATCGTAATTCATATTCTCCAATAGGACACATCCATAGCCAAGAGACATCAATTATGCTCTCCAGTTAGATATTTGCATGGCAGAAACTTCAGTCACCTAGTTACTATCTTTGAAAACATTTATGGAATGCAGTTTCGGTTTTGCAAGCTGCCGCACTGCTCCCCCCTCCCTTTCTGTTGGCAACTCTAAAAAGACCATGGAAATATTTTATGAGTTGACAGGTTGTAAGTGTGAAAAATGGTCATAAGTCACTTTTTTAAGTGCAGTTGTAACTTTGAACGGTTACTAAATGAACTGTTGTAAGTTGAGGACTACCTGTATCAAAGTAACTAACAGCTGGAACAGCATCAATTCTATTTCCCCCTCTGGTTTTTCTAATGGGGGTGATTCCGGAGGAGGATGGGATTTCGACTAGTTTGCAACTTTCTCCCAAGTTTTTACTTTAATTTTTTTTAAAGCAATGCTTTTAGGACCAACAACATTGTTTTTGCATTTTTAGACTCTGGATTGAATAGGATTTTTGTTCTACCTTTTTAGTGGTAATTTGCATCCCTTCGTAACTTCAGTATATTGTTTGCCAGTTCTATTCTGGTTGGGTTTTTTTTTTTCCTTGAGAGTTTCTCCTTCTTATTTTCCCAGTGGATCCCTGGGATCACTGCATTGCTGCAAGGGCAGATAGAAACTCACTGGTCCCAGGATTTGCTCTACACATCAATATGGGAGTAACATTCTGTCTCTCAAAATTTCTATCTGCCCTGCTTCCATCAAATATGCGAAACCTCCATCAGAGAGTGGGAAAAAGAGAACCATTATCTGATCTAATGGACTGGGTTCCAGATCCGAGTATTATAAAACCCCAGGGTCATTTTCATCTTTGGAAAGTACTCTTGTTTTTGTCCCAAAAGTGCTTTTTAAAGAGATAACTGGACTTTCTGGTCTTTTTTGAAGACGTTTCTCTTCTCTTCCAAGAAGCCTCTTTAGCTCTGACTGGATGGTGAACTGAACGACTCTCTAAAAAGAAAGCAAATGACCAGCTGTCTGCAAGGAATATGAATCCTTTCATTCTCCACCATCCAGTCAGAGCTAAAGAAGCTTCTTGGATGAGAAGCAAAACATCTTCAACAGAATAAAAACCAGAAAGTCCAGTTGCCTCTTGAAAAAACATCTTTGGGACAAAAATCAGTGTACTTTCCAAAGATGAAAACGATACTGGGGTCTTATAATGCTTATAATACAACCATGAGCTGGATGACTGAGAATCTCAATAGACACTGCTTTTTCTATAAGGTTGCATGTCATTGCTATATTTCCTCCAAAGAGCCTTCATCATTTCCCCTTCCTGATGGATCCTGGCAACAATCTGATAAGCTAGACAAGAACATTCCTTCTTCATGAATTTGTCCTCCAGCAAACAGGAATTCTCAGAGCTAAAAGAGCATATTTTAGTCTTTGTGTGGAGTCAGTTCATCGCTGTTGATTCATTGATGTGTCACCCAACACATCTGGATAATCATGAGCTGGGTGAAAATGGCCATGCTGTTGCCTCCATGTCCAGTTTGTGGATATCCCATGACTCTACAAGAAACAGGATGCTGGTTGTGCTCTATAGGTGACCCACGGAGAGTCTTCTGGGTATAGCTGAAATGAAACTTTGCACATGGAAATGGGCGATCGCTGTTTGTCAGGATGTGAAATAAATAAGGGGGAAAACATCCTTTACAACTCGAGAGCTTCCTAGATACGAGAGACAAGATTGGTGGAGGTGGATCTTTGGTCTTATCCAACAGGGTTTTGAGGAGAAACGTCAAAATGATGCCATAGAGCCCTGCACACCAGAATAACTAGACACAAGAACAGTTTTTTTTTTCCAAATGGCATCACTCTGCTAACAAATAATTCCTTCAACATTGTCAAACTGTTTACTAAGTCTGAATTACTATCACTATTACTATAATCCTCCCTTCTTTTCACCCATCTCCTCCCAGCTGTGACTATATGACTGTAACCTTGTGGCTTGTATCCTAATGATTTTTATTGACTGTTTCCTAGCATGATTTGATTGCTTATTGTACCCTATGACTATTATTAAGTGTTGTGCCTTATGATTCTTGACTCTTGAGGAATGTAGCTTTCCTTTTATGTACACTGAGAACATTTGCACCAAGACAAATTCCTTGTGTGTCCAATCACACTTAGCCAATAAAGAATTCTATTCTTCGCACTTGTTATCTTTAACCATACTTCCTGAGAGTTGCTGGCTAATCATCATTCGGGGCAATGGTTTCCCACCCCATGGAAGTTCTGTGTGGAAGAGAGAGGGGAAATGATAACCCCATTGTTTTAAAAAGTGGTATTAATTTGAAACATTTTTGAAAAAAAATCTGGTTCTTTGATTATAAAATTCTATATGCAGTCACTATTAAAAGAAGATACTCCAAAAATAACCCTTTGTGGATTTTGGAAAATTCAAGCTGTGCTTATTTGTTCCCTAGTTGGTCATTGAAGAAGTCAAAGAGACCTCAAGTAAAAGAGAAAGAAAATGGAAATAATTCTCGGTTTACAAGCTATTAAACAAATTTCTGTTGCAACCATTTCCAAGGATGGTAACGCTCGTGATTCTTGGAAGGCTGAATGTTTCTTCTTCTGTGTCCCAAATGAGCTGCTTAAAAAAAAAAAAAAAAAATTCCAAGAAACTGGAGATGACAGAAAGGCAAAGAAAACACAGTAGAGATGTTTTCCCTCTCTGTCCTAGGGGTCTTCAAAACAGCATCTGTTCACTCCTCCTTGTATCCTCTATCTAATCCCAGACAAGGGTAAAATTGGTTGGAGACATCCCAGCCATGCAAAATTGGCTCGGTTTGGCTTTGTTTTCAGAGATCATTTGAACCCGGCAATTGTGGTTCATAAGATGTGCCTCACAGTTGTGCAAACTCAAGCAATTGTGGCTAATTCAGGAAATATGCTTAAACTTGTCTCTTTGCTGCCCCAGGTCAGGGAAAAAGACTGGATCCAGATTACCATATGAAACATCTAAAGGAGGTTGGAACTCAACTGTCTCCATTTATAATTCAGATATATATCCTCACACACACCCCAACCAGCTCTTGGAAGTCAATCCAACTTCCCTAGGAAATAGGCAGCTGGGTGATAAATGTGTGAATTGTCTAAACAGCCTTCAAAAGTATCCCCCTCTACCGCACATTGTAGTTATCTAGCTTTAGAAAGGTATGAGTGACTGCTGGAGGTAGACCTTCTGCAAAAAATATGTGTGTCTTTTCTCCAAAACATTTTGCTGCTGTTGCTACAAACATAATCAACGAAGTTCAGGCAGATTCGAAAATTCACTCCTTCAAAGTTGAGTGCGGATGGGAGATGAATTACCTCAATTGCGACACAGTTGTTCCACATCGTCTTCTTGTAACCTCTAAATGACTTTAGGTGAAAAGCTTTGAAAAGCTAAGGAAGTTCTAGCTGGTGAGTTTGGAGGTAGGAGACCACGAAGAAGTGCCCCAATTGTAAGTTAGAATGGGAAGTTGGGAAACATTTCTCAGAAGAAGACAATGACAAGTCATGTCCTGGTTATTTTCAGAAAAAAATCTACACGAATCTCCAGAAGTTGTGGGTGCTCCATCACTGGAAGGTTTTTTTGGAAGAGGTTGGACAGTCATTTGTTTGGAATTGTTTAGAGTCTTCTCCTTAAGCAGAGGATTGGACTAGAACAGTGGTCTCCAACCAGTGGGCCGGGAACCACTGGTGGTCTCTGAGAAAATTTTGGTGGTTTGCAGAGAAATGTCACCCCCAAAGCGATTAATCCAGACTGTGCAGGAACACAAGGCTTGTGTCGCTTGCATTGCAGACAACACAAGGAAGTGAGGGGAGGGGGAAAGGGCAGAGGTGGGGAACTTGCCCCACTCGCCCCACATGCCTGGCCTGGCCACTGGGCTGCTTCTTTCCGCTTCTTTCTTCTGTTTTTGGCTGCATGCAAGGAAAGCAGCAAAAGTCTTTCTTTCTCTCCCCCAAACTCTGCCAGAAATGAGTCTTTGGGACCCTGCAAGGCCTCCTACTCCAAGAGGCTGCGCCGACGTGACAAGTCTCACAAAGACTCATTTCTGGAGGAGTTTGGGGGAGAGAAAGAAAGACTTCTGCTGCTTCTGCTGCTTTCCTTGCATGAAGCCAAAAGTCTCTCCCCCCCCCCCCACCCACCCCGAGAACAGAGCTGGAGATGATATCCTGCGATCCCAAATAAAGAATGATCGATCGGTAGGAAAGCGGGGTGAGGAATTTTCCTGCAGACTTTTTGGGGGGGATTTTCCCAGGGTCTTTTGGTCCGCAGGATTTAAAATTATGAGTTTGGTGGTTCCTAAGATCCAAAAGGTTGGGGACCCCTGGACTAGAAGACTTCCAACTCTGTTATTCTGTAGGAATGCATGCAAGAGTCAAGCCTGATTCAGCCCTATCTAACGTGCTCTTGTTTACACCAGTCCTTCTCAACAAGATGTCGGTTTCCATGACAACTCTCCCGTTCAAGTTTGTATAGTAAAAGCTTGAGCCAAACCCCACACCAAACATCTTGAACAAGAGGACAAGGGTTGGCATTCCTGCCTATAAATTCTGCTTTCTTGGAAGAAAACCAGGAGACACGGTCCAAGCAGGAGGGCCAGCGCCAGGAGCCTGCTGCAAACTTTTATTTTTCTTTCTTTGTCGCAGTTCAAGCGTGCAAATTTGAAAGGGGGTGGGGGCGTGGGGTGAGGGCAGTGTGTTGATTCGTCTTGCAATGGAGGCGGCTGTTGCTTAGGCTCGCAACGAGGAGCAACAGATGTGTAGATTGGCTACACTGCCCCCCCC
>NW_020769328.1:6270488-6301169 GCF_900518735.1 Pseudonaja textilis | reverse complement strand
GTGTGTGTGTGTGTGTGTGTGTGTGTGTGTGACTTTCCCAGGGAGCAAAGAGACAACAACGTTTGGAATTTGGGGTATGCAGAAAAAGCAGTTCACAGGATACATCTAATAATTTTGCAGTTAAATGCTCTAGTCTGCAAGATTTTTATCTACAGGAAAACGACATTTTAAAAAAAGCGACTCAGAAGTACGTTAAAAAGAAAAACCACCGCCACCACAGCACATATACATCTAGTATTTCGCCCTAGTTGAATACTGATTAATACATTGTTGCATTTGTATTTTCCTTTTTAATGCACCTTTTCTAATGTCTTGCTTGTTTTGTGTTTTTGCTTAATTTTGGGGAGGAGTTTCATATTTTAGATGATTGTACAGCATCCAAATTCATAGAATAGAATAGAAGCTGGAAGGGACCTTGGCCAAATTTTCCTGCACTGCGTGTGCGTGCACCTCCCAGCTGATTTTCGGCCCATTTGAGGCCGTTTTCGCTCTCCTGGAGGCTCGAGGGAAGCCTCTGCAGCCTTGCTAGGCCGAAAAACTGGGCCTTCCAGAAGTGCCGAAATGGATCCGTTGTCTGGTTTTGCCAATGGCAGATAGGACAGCGCTCCAAAGGGTTAATGTCATTGCCCAGAAGATCATTGGTTGCCCTCTCCCCTCTTTGGAAGAGTTTTATAGCTCCCACTGCCTTAAGAAAGTTCAAAACATCCTCAAAGATCCATCTCATCCTGGGAGCCCTTTTTTTGAACTATTACCATCTGACAGATGGTACAGGATAATAAAAACAAGGACAAATAGGCTGAAAAAAAGTTTCTATCCCAGGACGGTAGCTCTGTTGAATTCTACTGTATAGTGCAGTGTTGGTGCGGTGCATAATTTTAAAAATCATTCTGGAATCATCCGATACTAATTTCAGCAATTTTAGCCAATGGGGCAGCAGAGAAGGTAGGAGGTAGTGAATCTTGATGTGTATAAAAATATGTAAAATTGTCTGTTTAATTGCCTTGGTGCCTCTGCCCAGAAGAGAACTAAGCATCATCTTTTGCACAAAAGTCAATAAATCCTGGACTTGTTCGCAGTGTCTCCTGCCTGTTGTTTTAACTGAGACGTTGGAATCTCATAGTTGGAACGCTGACAAACCCTCTTGTTCGTACTTTTTCCACCTTTCCTTACCTGTGGATTCTCGGATAAGGTGAAACTCTGACGTCTTTCCACTCTTTGTTTCTGGATCTTGGTAGGGATGCCCAATTCCTCTGGATTGGTTAACCGCCGCAACTTGATCTCCACCACGGACGCTGTTGTGGTATCCCGGTTGAAGAAAGCTGGCGCGATTCCCCTGGGAGTGACCAACTGCAGCGAGCTGTGCATGTGGTTTGAATCAAGCAACCTTGTCTACGGCCGATCCAACAACCCCTACAACCTTGACTGCATTGTAGGAGGCAGCTCAGGTTAGTAGATCATGGGTCACCCCATGTTGTGGTCTGCCGGCAGCCTGCGGAGACGGCGGCAGAGTCGAACAGTGGTGTTCTGACCCAACCAGGCTCCCAAAGAGCAAACGCAGACAAAGGCAGCAGCCCCCACCTTTTAAGGTTTAAGATCAAATTCTGTTCTGAAGGCTGCTTTCCACGAATTAGCTCCGACAAGAAAGAGCCCTGCCAAGTTGTTTGTCAAGGCTGCCAAAAACCCAGAGATAAGAACTATTTTACAATATTCTCCAAACACAAACTAAGATGTCCCCCAGTTGAACTTCAGAGCTTCTTTGCTGTCTGCAAAGAACGCTTTTCCAAACCTGGCTTTTATCCTCTTGAGGGAAGAGCCATTACCTTGAAAGGCGAAAGCGGAAGCGGTATGTTTCATCCCATAGCGGGGTAGACTAGATTGCCCTGATAGACTGGTCTCACTGGGAAAAAAAAACACTTATTAAGTTTGAAGTTGCTAGAAAACCCAGGGTTTCTTCTTGAGCTGATTTTGAGAAAGCCCCGGCTCACACAGCATGCTAAACTATCATCAGATTTGTTTTGTCAGTGTGGGTTATGGAAACCCACCATTGGAGTTTATTTGGTAAGCTGCCCTGCTAAAACAAGTCATGGCAGGAGCCCACTCAGTTAAGTGGATGGGGCAAGAGAGCTTCTCCCTATCCCATCTAACTCAGGGTTTCTCCAACTTGGCAGCTTTGAAGATGTTGGACTTCAGCTTCTAGAATTCCCCAGCTGGCCATGGATTCTGAGAATGGAAGTCCACATAGCTTAAAAGTTGCCACGTGTGAAAAGTAAACAAGAAAAAAAAATATTCCTGTAAAAGAAAAATGTAAAAGGATCAACGTATTTCTCTTCTATACGTTTCTCTTCTATATATCCTTTAAAAAAAAACCGGTGAAACATTAACACAGACAGAAATGCTGACGAGATTAAATCCATTTAGCAGAAGTTTAAGCAGGAATCTATTTGAGGATAGTTGTGATGCCGACTGAGAAGAGAAGCCGGTTAGTGTTAAACAGAGCAGGATGTAGCAACTGCTGGACAAATGATAAGTAAATGATAAATTGTTAAGCATGTCACTATGGCGAGATTGTGAACCCAGGCATAATTTTAAAAGTCATCTTAGAATCATCCGATATTAATTTCAACCATTTTAGCCAATGGGGCAGCAGAGAAGGTGGGAGGTGGTTGGTTTTGATGTGTATAAAAATATGTAAAATCGTCCGTTTAATTGCCTTGGTGCCTCTGCCCAGAAGATGACTTAAATGCTGTCTTTTGCACAAAAGTTAATAGATCCTGGGCTTGTTCACAGTGTCTCTTGTTTTGGCTGAGACTTTGGGTTCTCACATCGTGTTTGAGAAACATTGGCCTAAAGGTTTTGTTTGATTGAGGGAAGGACATTAACTACATTTATTAAATTGGGAAACCCTTTATCGACTTTTTGCTGATGGGTTTGATGATTAGAAAGAGTAAACAACGGGAAGTAGAAAATTTATGTGGTAATCTTACAGAGAGGATAACATAAATATACTTGCCACTGCTTTTAATAAAATATTTGTAACCTGCCCTTCCTTTCCTTTATCATACTATCCACCTTCTCTTCCCTTCCACCGTTCCTTCCTCCCTTCCCTTCCCCTCCCCTCCTTTTTTCACTTACTTATTGTTGTTTCCCAATATATTGTTTTTATCCTTTTAGAAATTCCTTTAATGAAATTTTGTGTGTGCGTGTGGGGGGGCTGTGGGTGTGGGTGTGGGTGTATATAAAACAGAAACACTGACCTAAATATTTTTTATCAGCCAGGTGCACTTAAAACCTGCTTATAACTCAGCTGTGGCCCTGGATATGCATATTTTTGCAGATAAATCAAAAAATTAACATAGGCTCTGAAGTTGTTGTCAATGCCAGAGTAGTATAACTGCTCTTTCCAGAACAGATGTGGCAGACTTGTATCATACTCTGACTGGTCTTTATTTAGAGTGCCAATCTGGTGTTTGTTTTCACGCAGGAGGTGAAGGTTGCATCCTAGCAGCTGCTGGTTCTTTGGTTGGTATCGGCTCAGACATCGGGGGCAGCATCCGTATGCCCGCCTTCTTCAATGGGATCTTTGGACACAAGCCCACCACAGGTATTGACTAGTTCCGTGATGGCGAACCATTTGTTGCTGGCACGCAAGCTGCAGGCAAACTTATCGCACTGCCCATGTGCGCTCCTCACAGCTGATTTTCGGCAGGTTTGAGGCCTTTTTCGGCCTCCCAGAGGCTTGAGGAAGGCTTCTGCAGGTTTTGCAGGCCGAAAACTAGCCCCGTTTCATCACTTCCTGTTTTTCCGACAATACCGGAAGTGACAAAACGGGGCTAGTTTTCGGCCTGCAGAAGCCTTCCTCGAGCTCCTGGGAGGCTGAAAAAGGCCTCAAACCGGCTGAAAAACAGATGTGAGGCGCAGTGCAGATAAGGGGGCGGCAGGGGATGGGAGGGTGGGGATTGCACGCGCATGCGTAAGGGGCATATGGGGGAGCGCGCATTGCCTTCTGGGTGCTGGCACATAAGCGTGAGCGTGCAAGCGCGCGCACAATTTATGGCACAGGAGCCCCAAAAGGTTAGTCACCACTGGACTAGTTATTCCTCCCTAAAAGTAGTTCTAATGACAAGTTTGTGATGAGCAGTAGCATTTAGACTTATATATCACTCCATAGTGCTCTACAGGATTCTCTGACCCATTTACAAATAGTATATAATAGAATAGAATTCTTTATTGGCCAAGTGTGATTGGACACACAAGGAATTCGTCTTTGGTGCATATGCTCTCGGTGTATATGAAAGAAAAAATAAAATACATTAATTAAGAATCAGAAGATACAACACTTAGTGATAGTCATAGGTAAGCAATCAAATCATACTAAGGAACAAATAAAACAATATAAATTGTAAAGATACAAGCAACACGGTTATAGTTACAAGTTGGAGGAGATAGGTAATAGGAAGGGTGAGAAGAAGAATAGTAATACAGTCTTACTAAATAGTTTGATGGTGTTATGGGAGTTAGTTGTTTAGCAGAGTGATCTTGCCCTCAACAATCTGGGTCATTTTATCGCTCTCAGAATGATGGAAGACTTGAGTCTACCTTGAGCCAGTCAGGATCAAACTGCTGGCAGTGGGCAGAGTTTGCCTGCAATATTGCATTCTAACCACTGTGCCACCAGGGCTCCTAATAGCAAGAGCACTTAGACTTATATACTGCTTCACAGTGCTTTACAGCCCTCTCTAAGCGATTTACAGAGTCAGCCTCTTGCCTCCGACAACATGGGTCCTCATTTTACCGACCTTGGAAGAGGATAGAAGGTTGAGTCAATAGTGAGCCGGTTAGGATCGAACTCCTGGCTGTGGGCAGAGTTTGCCTGCAATACTGCATTCTAACCACTGCGCCCTCATGGCTCTTGTTCAGTTGCTAAGTCATGTCCAACTCCGAAACCCGATGGACTATAGCACACCAGGCCCTCCTGTGCTCCATTGCCTCCCAGAGTTGGCCCAAATTATGTCCACTGCATCAGTGACACTATCTAACCATCTCATCCTCTGTCGTTTCTTTCTCCTTTGGCCTTCCATCTTTCCCAACATCAGGGCCTTCTCCAGTGAGTTCTCTCTTCTCATTAGGTGGCCAAAGAATCTGAGCTTCAGCTGTCCTTCAAAAGAACAGCCAGTGTTGTCTTCTACAAGAGCCAGCAACGTTTTTCTCACTTTAAAAAATGTGACGATAACATACCCGCTCTCATAAAAAAAAGCATCAGAGATTGTATAATGAAGAAACAATGCATACATTACAAGGATTAAAATAAATTAAAGAAGGGAGAGAAAAAGAAACTAAGAAAAAAGTTTGAATTAATAATATTTTTACATTAATAACATTACTAACATTAGTTCAGTCCATGCCAGCCACAGGACCACGGAGACGTCTTCGGACAGCGCTGGCTCTTCGGCTTTGTAACGGAGATCAGCACTGCCCCCTAGAGCCAGAAACAACTAGCACATAGGTGCGAGGGGAGCCTTGACTTTACCTAATTGAATCATGCTTCTCCCCTTCTGTCTGATTATTCCTTCAGTCTGATTATTCCTGCGGTGAACTGAAAGTTGATTGGCTTACAACTGATCGTTGGCCATAGAGGGGAGAATTTTTTTGACTTCCCTTTCTTTAAACAGTCACAAGACAATCAAATTGTTTGTTTAGAAGAGATTGGAATTGTAATGATTTTTTTTTTAAAAAAAATACCATTTGGGTGTTTTCATATACATTTTTTTTAAAACAATTTTATTGGTTTTTTTTTAAAAAAACAAACAAAACATAAAAACATCAGCTCTCTTCCATACATATATACAAGCAGTGTGTCGGTTGGTTCATCAGTTTTGTGCATTCATTTCGTAGTCTCAATTACAGTTACATTACATAATAACTCGTATTATCAATCCAAACTTATATATCCTCGTATCACTATTAAAAAATCATTTGACTATGATTTTATTCATTCATACTTCATGAGATAGCTATAATTTAGGTAGTTTATTCTATAACAAATCATATAATCATACCAAATCTATCCTAAAAACACTTTATAGATATGATGTCAAATAACAAAAGAAAAAGAAAAAACATGTTTTCATATACATTTTAAATAACTGTGAATCCTAGAAGACTTGGCAGTATAAAAATATATTGAAGGAAAAAAATAATAACAAAAATGTCATGTAAGGCTCTGCAGTGCTTAATGTTTGAAGAGAGACTGGTAAAGGCATGAATATGGCCCCTGTCTGGGACTCCTTAAAATAGACAGGAATCATAGGGTTGGAAGGAACCCTAGATATCATCTACTCCAACCCCCTGCCCAAAACAGGACAGGGGTCCTTCTGTTATCCTGAATTAATGGTTATGCAATCTTTTCTTGAAAACGTCCAGTGATGGAACATTCGCAACCCTGGGAGGCAAATTGTTCCATTGATTAATTGTTCCTGATGTCAGATAATTTCTCCTTACTTAGATTGTATCTCTCTTTAAAAAGCATCCACTTGTTACTTCCTCTCCTGCCCTCAAGTGCTTTGGAGTCATAGCTTCTCTATGATAGTTCTTCAAGTATTGGAAGATGGCTATCCTATGTCATCCCTCGGCCTTCTCTTCATTAGGCTAAACGTATCTATTGGTACGATTGGTCATTGTACAGTTTAGCCACCAGGTCCCTTCTAATTTTTGTTGCTCTTCTCTGCACCGTTTTTAAGACCCGAGTATCTTTTATTTTAGGGACGCGGTGCTCAGGGGCTAAGACGCTGAGCTTGTCGATCAGAAAGGTCAGCTGTTCGAATCCCTAGCGCTGTGTAACGGAGTAAGTTCCTGTTATTCGTCCCAGCTTCTGCCAACCTAGCAGTTCGAAACCACGTTAAAAAATGCAAGTAGAAAAATAGGGACTCTTTGGCGGGAAGGGAACAGCGTTATGTGCGCCTTCAGCATTTAGTCATGCCGGCCACTTGACCACGGAGACGTCTTCGGACGGCGCTGGCTCTCTTTGGCTTTGTAACGGAGATGAGCAGCGCCCTCTAGAGCCGGAAACGACTAGCACATGTGTGCAATGGGAAACTTTACCTTTTTATCTTTTTTGTATCATGGCAACCAGAATTGGATGCAGTATTCAAAGTGTGACCTCACTAGTGCAGTGTGGAGTGGTACCATCACTTCTCATCATCTTAACGCTTAATCCTTCTTTTGATGCAGCCTAAAGACTGCACTGGCTTTTTAGGCAGCTGTAGCACACTGCTGGCTCATACGTATATACTTATCCACCACTGTGTCTTTTCCAAAGATTGCACAATGGCATTTGATCTGAGGAGTTGCAATGGAGGAAGAAAGCACTGAAAGAAGTAAAAAGATACAGTACAGAGAAACAACAAAGGCCAATGGTTGGGGAAAAAGATTAATTTGGCAGTTTGGGAAAACGTGTTGCTTTTTCACTGTGAAAACAACAACAGTGTGAAAAAGGACACACTGCAGTGAACTTGCGACATGCGAATAGCAATTCTTGTGAGAGTTCAAAATCATTCAGGGAAAGTCTGCAGAAAAATAGCTCTGAGGTTTAGAAACAGACAAAGAAATGATGTATGAAATTGTTATTCTATCCGTCCCTTAAATCCAAGTGGTGTGGACAAAAATGTTGCTGGAATAAGCATGAGAATGATTTGTGAGGAAGTTTCACATGGTTAACATGTGCCTTTTATGCTTATTTGTATAGCAAACAAGAAGGAGAAAGAGGAAGTCCCGGTAATTTAAAATAAAAATAAAAATAACAAAAGCATGGCGTTGCACCTTTTAATTCATTATTAATTAATGATTCGTTGATTAAACAATTGCATTTCATTTAAGGTGTTGCAGCAGATGCTATGAACTCAACTCAAAAGGCATTTGGTTTGAATCAGAACTATTGCACACTTATACTCTGAAACATGACATTTAAGAATGTTATTATTTATTAATTTTTTAAAAAATTAATATTAATAATTAAATAATTAAAATTATTATTAACAAAAGGAATGATCCTATGTAGATGGCGGTGGGGGAAGAGGTGAAAAGAAATTTACATCCCTAATGTCTGTAGTTTTTTTTTTTTTTTAAAAAAATTCTTTATCCATATTTTGAAATGCCTTTATATTGTAAAAATGAGACGAAGCAAGACGTCTCTCTCTTGGTCTAGAATTAATCAAGTGTTAAAGGGTTGAGCTAATGCTATATTAAAATAACACGGGCATTTTTTGCTTCTTTGCTTTACTAATCAATATGATGCATGGTTTTAATTGCATCCTCTCTGGTAAATGATGATGATTACATTTTATATATTACATCTCACTAAATATACAGGTAGTCCTCAACTTACAAACCTCAATTGAGCAATAGCACTTAGACTTATATATCACTTCACAATGCTTTACAGCCCTCTCTAAGTGGTTTACAGAGTCAGCCTCTTGCCCCCAACAATCTGGGTCCTCATTTTAGTCACCGTGGAGGGATGGAAGGCTGAATTAACCTTGAGCCAGTGAGGATTGAACTGCTAGCAGTCAGCAGAATTACCCTGCAATACTGCATTCTAACCACTGTGCCACCACAGCTTAGATAGGCAAGAGCATTTAGACTTGTATATCACTTCACAGTGCTTTACAACCCTCTCTAAGCAGTTTACAGAGTCAGCCTCTTGCCCCCAACAATTTGGCTCCTCATTTTTCTGACCTTGGAAGGATGGAAGGCTGAGTCAACCTTGAGCCTGGTGGGATTCGAACTGCCAAATTGCATGCACCTGGCAGTCAGCAGAAATAGCCTGCAGTACTACACTCTAACCACTGTGCAACTGTGGCTCAACCATCCTAATTTTTGTTGTTAAGCAAGGCAGCTGTTAAGTTGTTACTCAGAAAATGGTTGCTAAACAAGCCATTGTTAGTGGAAGACAACCTAGGAAAGGAAGCAACTGTGAATGCCAGACTAGGAGAAAGGTGGCTTGTTGTGCAGGACTGAACTCTGCTTCTGTGGGTTTTTGTAGGTGTGGTGCCCAATGACGGTCAGTTTCCTGATGCGGTGGGGAATCGTACAAACTTCCTGTGCACTGGACCTATGTGTCGCTACGCGGAAGACATGGAACTCCTGCTGAGAGTCATGGCTGGACCAAACATTTCCAAGTAGGTGGCTTTGGTTGATTTGTAGTAGAGGCAGTCCTCAGCTTAACAACCATTTATTTAGCAACTGTTCGAAGTTACAACAAGAAAAGTGATCTATCACCAATGATCATGTGATCAACGTTCATGTGCTTGGTCACAGACATGTATTCATGATGGTTGCAGGCAAAGGTAGAGAAACCTTTGCAGGAAGCAAAGTCGTTCGTTCTGTTCAGAGTAAACCTTGAAGTTCTGTGTGGACTTTGTACTTCAGTTGGTTTTTTTTAACAGTTAATTTGGCACTCTAGTTGGCAGCAATTCAAAGGAGAAAAAGGTGGGTGTTTATCTTGAGAGATTGTTTGGGACTCATTACAGGCTGGGAATGAACATAATTCCCAGCATTGAAATAAAAACAGAGTTGTTTGGACTAAGCGTATGATTAATTACGGCCTCTGAAGCCTTGGTCAGAACTCTCTTCTTAGAGGATCATGGGACTGTCCATGCACATGGTCAGCCTAAACTTTAATGCTAAATGTGGTCACCTCAAGCTATACTACCTTCTTCTCAAAGGATGACCCAACAGGTTTCAGAACATCTAGTAGATGGTATTACCAAGGAGCTGGACTAAACCAAATCCCATGTATCGATTTCAATTGCGTCTTCTTCTAAAGCATGATAAGGTTCCATTGTTCTTCATGGCTGCCTTTTCCATCTTATTCCTTCTTCAGACTGAAGCTGGATGACCCAGTATCTTTGCAGAATATAAAGTTCTATTCCATGGAACATGACGGAGGCTCCATTTTCCTCTTACCAGTCGCTAAAGAGATTCTCCAAGCTCATCGGAAAGTAAGAAGACATTGTTTTGGGTTGCTTCAAAGCTTGAGTGCCGTTGCAGAAATCAGATAGCACCACGACGGCGAACCTGTGGCATGCAGAGGTGGCACGCCGAACCCTCTCCGTAGGCATGCATGCAGGTCAGCTAGCCTTCAGGTTTCTGGCATGCGTGAAGACCAGCTGACTGGCATGTGCATGTGCACCGGCCAGCTGGTCTTCAGTTTCCAGCACTCCGGCACGCACGCACTTTGTGTTCTAGTTTGGGCACATTCAGTGCCGAAAAGGTTCGTCATCACTGAGATAGCAGCTTAAATACAGTTAGTCCTCAACTTACAAATTCTCTCAACACTGTTGAACTATTACAAAGTCTGCACTACTATAACTGTTAATCTTCTCATCACTCCTTATCACCCATCCCCTCCCACTTGTGATTGTAGGACTGTAACTTTGTCGCTTGTATCTTTACGATTTATATTGACTGTTTCCTAGTATGATTTGATTGCTGATTGCACCCTATGAATATCACTAAGTGTATGTTATGATTCTTGATTCTTAACGAATGTATCTTTTCTTTTATGTATACTGAGAGTATTTACACCAAGACAAATTCCTTGTATGTCCAATCACACTTGGGCAATAAAGCTATTCTATTCTATTCTATTCTATTCTATTCTATTCTATTCTATTCTATTCTATTCTATTCTATTCTATTCTATTCTATTCTATTCTATTCTATTCTACTCTACTCTACTCTGCTCTGCTCTACTCTACTCTACTCTACTCTACTCTATTCCAGTTCATTTCGTGACTGTTTAAGTCACAAGTGTCTACAGGAAAAAAATTGGTTGCAGAATTATAGCTGTCAATTTGTGCCAATTTTTGGAGATAGAACTATCTTTGGAAAATGATATTTACACACATACTTGTATAAACCAGGGAGTGACCCTAACTGTTTGAGAACATGTATTTTCTTAACAGGGATGTTTTTATCCCCTATATTGTAAATAGTGATGTCTATTGCTGGTCTAAGACCGTAATAAATTTCTATTCTATTCTATTCTATTCTATTCTATTCTATTCTATTCTATTCTATTCTATTCTATTCTATTCTATTCTATTCTATTCTTCTCACAACTGCACTGAAAAATGCGACTTATGACCTTTTTTCATGCTTACAACCTTTCCAGCATCCCCATGATCATAGGATCAAAATTCTGGGTTGACAGCTAGGTTGACAGCTGGAAAGTCATTGTACAGGAAGTCCTCAACGTACGACCATAAAAGGTTCAGACGGAAGCTGATGGCTCTTTTCCCTTTCTCTTTCTCTTTGCTACCCTAAAGGTGGTGGCACACTTAGAGGCGGACCTGGGGATTGAGGTGAAGAACGTGGCCATCCGCAAAATGAAATATTCCTTCCAGATCTGGTCAGCTATGATGTCTTCCAAGAGCAGTAATAATCAGGTATGTCGAAGGCAAATCTTTGCAAAGGTCTTTCCAAAATGTCTTCCCCCAGCTTGCCTGAGTGACTGCCCCTCCCCCAGGACAAAGTTATAGGTGGAGCATAGGAGGAGCACAGACCCCTTAAGAGTAACCCCCAAGTGAAAGATCCTCTAAAACAGGGGCATCCAACCTTGGGCCCTCCAAGAGAAGATCTGGTATGCATGGATTGCCCATGTGACTATGTAGGACAGGGAGGGAGGGAGCTAACTACCAGATTGCAAGAACATGAGATTGTTGGCCGAGCAGGTAGAAAAATAGCCAGGGAAACGATTGAAGCCTGGGAAAGGGGCCTCTTATCAGTCAAAAGGAGTGCTAATTGCTAAATAGCAATAGCACTTAGACTTATATACCGCTTTATAGTGTTTTACGGCCTTCTCAAAACGATTTACAGAGTCAGCCTCTTGCCCCCAACAATCTGGGTCCTCATTTTACCCACCTCGGAAGGATGGAAGACTGAGTCATCCTTGAGCCTGGTAGGATTCAATCTGCCAAATTGCAGTAGGAGTAGCTTGCAGTACTGCACTCTAACCACTGCGCCACCAAGGCTCTGGGAAAGTTATCAGACACCTGGATCATATTACCATAAGTGGCGGTCATGCATAGAAGCTAAAAGATATTGGACAAAAATACAAAAACATGGTTGGAAAAGACGATACAGCAACATATTGATTTAAAACCAGAAATATTTCTGTTGGGGTTTATACCCGAAATACATAGTAAGGAAGAGCTATCCTTAATCATTCATGTATTGACTGCAGCTAGAATTGTATTTGCACAAAATTGGAAAAATGAAAAGATCCCAATGAGAATGTAATCAGGAAAATATTAGAATGTGCAGAAAGGAATAGGTTAACACTCGGAATGAAAGAAAAGGAACAAAATGAATATTATATGGTATGGGAATCATTTTATCAATGGCCGGAGAATAAAAATGGAAATTAGAAAAATCTAAGAAGACTAGCGAAAAATAGTAAACATGAGAATAAGAAATTAAATATGCTAAGAATTGTTGTTATAATTAGATGCATCATGTGTATATAATTAGATATATCATGTGTATGAAGTAAGAATAGAGTAAATGATATGATAGTAAGGAATATGTATTAATTGTAATGTTATTGCACAAGATCTTTGTACTCAGATGACACACCGTTTAGATGAAAGATGGATTGTTTATATAAAATAAAATAAAAAATGTATTTAAAAAAAGGAGTGCTGATTTATCATCAGCCTAAGACAGTGATGGCGAACCATTTTGTGGTGGTGTGCCAAAAACGGCGCGTGCCGTTACCCACAATGCAGTGCGCACTGCCCCCCCTTTACATGCATGCGCAACAACCCTGCCCCGCCCCCTTACCTGCACTGCACATGCGCATGCCTCCCAGCTGATTTTTGGCCCATTTGAGGCTGTTTTCACCCTCGCGGAGGCTCGAGGGAAGCCTCTGCAGCCTCGGGAGGCCAAAAAAATGGGCCTTCCAGAAATACCGGGGGTGTCCATTTTCAGTCTCCGGAGGACCTCGGGGGAGGTCGTTTTTGCCCTCCTAGAGGCTCAAGGGAAGCCTCAGGGGCTTCGGGAGGCTCAAAATGGGCCAGTTTCGGCACTTCCGGTCTTTCCAGAAGGCCCGTTTTTTGGCCTCCTGAGGCTGCAGAGGCTTTTCTCGAGCCTCCGGGAGGGCAAAAACGGCCTCAAACGGGCTGAAAATCAGCGGAGAAGTGCACAGATGCTCAGTGCAGGTAAGTTTGGCTGGGGATCGCGTGCCCGTACAAATGGCTCTGCCTGCCACCTCTGGCACGCGTGCCATAGGTTTGCCATCGCGGGCTTATGAGGTACTTAGGAGCCAAAGGCTCGGCAGCACAAAGAAAAGACAGCCAATTACCAGCCATCAACACTCCAGTCAACCAGCCAGACACCACATAAGTACTATGCACTGAAGAGCCAAAGCATACAATTCCAGTAGAGAGGAGTTTTCTGAGAATGGGCTTCAGCATGGAAAGCACAAAATACTAAACCTCTGGTATTGTTGATTGGTTTCTGCAATTTTTTAGTTAATTGTTCTCTGCAAAGTCAGCCACAGCTGCCCTTTTCCATAAAAATAATACTAAGAATGAAGAGATGAGCCAGAAGAAGGAAATGTCCCGGAGATCTCTCCATCTGTGCTTCTTTGTCCATGTTGTACATAGGAAAATCAAACCTTCACTGATTTGCTTGGAGACCATGGAAAACCAGTATGGCCATCATGGGAACTGGTGAAATGGATGATGAGGCTCTCTTCTCACACGTTTCCAGCCATTGGTAAGAACTCAAGACCTGGGGCAGTTCTTAATATTGGTACTTTGCCGCTTCTATTTTTTAAACTCTAAGGATTTGCCCTAGGTAGGATGTTGATTAGAGGAGAAGACTTCCAACATCCCTTCTAAGCCTAGAATTCTATGATTCTACGTCATGGGATTCTACTCATCTGTCTGGTGCGGGGTCTCTAACATTGAGAACTTTTAAGACTTGTGGACTTCAACTCCCAGGATTTCCTGAGCTAACATGACTGGAGGAGGAATTCTGGGAGTTGAAGTCCACAAGTCTTAAAGCTGTCAAGTTTGAAGTTTGAAGACCCCTCCTCTACATCATGGGACTCTACTCATCTGTCTAGTGCAGGGGTCTCTAACATTAAGAACTTTTAAGACTTGTGAACTTCAGCTCCTGGAATTCCTCAGCCAGCTATGGAGAGGAGTTGAAGTCCACAAGTTTTAAAGTTGACAAGGTTGGAGACCCCTGGTCTGGTGAAATTCCCAGGGGGACCTGCACCTCCCCCAAAATCAAGAAAGCCACGTATCTAACACCCACAATGCATGGCGTAGCACAATCTATTTAAACATGTGGAACGAATCTCTTTTTGTTGTGCATTGGACTTCTATCCCAACCTGTTTTTTTCCCCCAGCCTTAGGAATAACAGAGAAGGTGACGAAATACAATTCCAAGGCAAACGCCAAGCTAGCCAGCATGGCACAGAGCCTTCAGGCCGAGGTGGTGGAATTATTAGGAGAAAACGGTGTCTTGTTATACCCTTCACACCCTGTAGTAGCTCCCAAGCATCACGCGCCTCTGGGCATGCCCTTCAATTTTGCCTATACAGGTAAGAAGCTCCCGTCCTTGTTTGAATTGCTGCGATTGATGCGACGCTATTTGTGGATGCTGCAGTTGACAGTTTCTTGCTCTGAAGGCATTGAAGTCTCAACGTGCTACCATTGGGAAATTGAGTGTAAATGATTGGCAGAAGCAAGGAACGTTTGCTGCAGTAGACATTTTGACGTAGTCATACCTGAACGGACAAGGGTGTGGGAGTCGTGGTTGCTCCAGACATGTGGAAGAAGGGTTTTCATAAGCATCTCTCTGTTGCTCATAGAAGCAGCTGGGTCCTGCTTCGAGCTTCTGCTGAGCTTAAAGGATACCGCTTTGAGAAGTTGGCTTATCGAAGCAGCTGCTTGTTTTAAAGGCTGTGCAGAACCTTGCGAAAGGAAGTGGCTGCTTTTAAGGGTTAACTATCTTCCTAGTTAGAATCTAGCAACCGATGGGGTTATAAGGGGGGTATTTTAACACAGCCTCCTATCAATCCCATCTCTAATCTTTGGACAGGGCTGGCTCTTCGGCTTTGTAACAGAGATGAGCAGCGCCCCCTAGAGCCAGAAACCACTAGCACAGATGTGCGAGGAGAACCTTTCCCTTTACTCTTTGTTGTGATCCGCTGGCAGCCTGCGGACATGGCAGTAGAGTCTGTGGGGAGGAACATGGGCCAGTCCAGGAGTGTGGGGAGAGCTCGGACGGGGGTCTTGCATCCAATGCAGAGATGGCTTTGTAATGGAGATGAGCACCGCCCCCTAGAGCTGGAAACGACTAGCACGTATATGCAAGGGAACCTTTACCTTTTACCTGATGTCATAATCCCAGAGAATCTTTTTGGAATCCCTTTGGAAGCTGCAATTGCTCCAAAAGATTCCTCTTTAAGTGCTTTATTCTGGTTTTACAGAAAAGCCTTCCCTACCTTTGACCTCTCTGTTGTCTTTTTTTCTTTTTCTTTTCAGCCATCTTCAACATTCTGGGCTTACCAGTGACGCAGTGTCCTCTTGGCTTGAGCAAGGATGGACTCCCATTAGGGATCCAGGTGGTGGCAGGACCTCATAATGACCACTTGACCTTGGCCATGGCGAAATACTTGGAGAAGGCCTTCGGGGGCTGGGTTCCTCCCGGCCAATCCTAGCGCGAATTTCCCGGGACCTGGAGACAAAACAAGAAGCACACCTCCCCACCTATGAAATCTAGAGCTAGGTGTCTGGGCTTGAGGTGTCGAAGGGCCTTGTCACCTTTCCTAGGCAACCCAAGGGAATAGGCATGGGGTCATGAAGAATGTGTTGACCAGGTTAGATCATTTGCCGGCCAAGCCAAAGTGCTGAAGGAGTCAGCTGGCTCTTCTCTTGGACTGACTTTCTTTCTTTCTTTCTTTCTTTCTTTCTTTCTTTCTTTCTTTCTTTCTTTCTTTCTTTCTTTCTTTCTTTCTTTCTTTCTTTCTTTCTTTCTCTTCTCTCTCTCTCTCTTGCTCTCTCTCTCTCTCTCTCTTGCTCTCTCTCTCTCTCTCTCCCTCCCTCCCTCCTGCCTTCCTTCCTTCCTTTTTCTGCTTAGAAATAATTTTAGAACAAGAGAGATCTTGATGGAATTTCATTCCTCTGATAGAAAGAAAAGGAGAAACCAAGGCTCCCCTCTCAATTTGCACCAAGAAAGAGCTCTGGGACCTTGGCTTTGCTTCACCTTACTCAAGTGGAGGTTGATGTTGATGGCGTTGGTGGGAGAAGCTACAGGCAGGAACCATGCCCAGTGAAAGACATATTGATGAGTTCAAGAAAACGTCTGGTAGAGTCTAAAAGTGTCTCAGTGTTCTGTCTAGGCACCTTCTTCTTCCATAGCAATTAGAAGAGGGTCTTTAGAACCGGGTGTTCAAGTCATGCTTTATGTTGGCAGAAGGACTTTATCCTATGAATGGTTGATCCTTAACTGTTTTGCACACACTACTTTTTGGATTGGGGTACCTGCGGTGGAAAACCGTGCACTTGATTCTCATGGGTCCACTAGGATGAAATATGTATTGCTGTCTTGACAAATCAATATAATGTAATGTATTACCTGACCCTGGAGATCTATGGTCTTGTTGATTTTTTTATTCACTTAGAACCATTGTCATCTTTGAACACCATCTGAGGCTATTATACCTGTTGTTCTCTCCTAGGCTTCCCCAAAAAGCACTAAGTCAACTCTGAGCCCCGGTAAAAACCCTCTTTTATTACATTAATGTGAATTTGTTTCATTCACAGTCAGCGAACAGCTTGGCAAACAGTCTTGCGAAGATATACTAATTTAGCTCAGACCTTTATCGATCCTGGAATGCTGCCCAGTAAATAGTTCCATACTCATTGCTGACAGGGAAGGGCTGGGTTATACAGACAAATCCTTACAAGGCTGGAATGAAGGAACGAGCAAGTTTTTTCCTGCAAAAGCCACCTCCCCTTTTGCTTCTCTTTTAATCCTGATGGGAGTGGCCCTTCATCATCCACCTCCCATGTCGAGCCTGAGTTCTTAATTGTGCCTTCCTTTTGGCAACTCTGCTCATGCGCAAGCTGGGAACAGGTTCCAGAAGCTCCTCCTCCTCAATGCTGTCTGAGCCTGAAGGCAGCTAATGACTGCCAGCCTGCCCTGGCCCCACCTCTGCCTCTGATGCAGAGCCCTCATCCGAGCCTTCCTCAGCCTCCAGGAATGGCCCAGGTTCCTTCCCAACCTCACTATTTTCTGGCCACCAGCGGGCCACAGCACCTGTCATGAATCAAATGGCTGAAATGGTTGAAAGTATTGGGGCCGGTTCTCAACTCCAGGCCTCTGTAAGTATGTCAAGATGTGTTTCCGAGATCTTATCCCCCACTTGGAAGTGTTGTCCAAAGAGACCTTTCAGCACTTTATACCAGGGGAGTCAACCTTCATTTTGATAAGTGTTCTCACAAAATGACTTCCAGGGTGGGCACCGCCAGCTGTAAACCACCTGTTTTCCAGAAGTCAAGCTGCTGATGTTGGGTTACTTTGCCAGCAACTCTTACTGACCCCCTTGTCAAGCGCAAAGAGTCAGGACCACACATTAAGTTCTAGTTAAGGTGATTTATTGGTCATGCCTATACACAGAGTCGTCAACTTGCAGTCAGCATTAAATTGGTGCTAGATAAGAGTTAACGGATGTATCTGCTGAAAAAAGACTCCGCATTGGCAACAGGAATGGCATCCAGCTAGTAAACACTCAGTTTCATTCCGTTGCCCAGACTCCATCCCGCAAGGGATTATGAGACCATTAAAAGAAGATAAGAGTCGATGGAATTCAAAAGAGGCTGGACCTGGACCGCTTGTGGGAACATAATGATTCTGGGCTGATTCCTCTCTTGACTCCACCCACAAGCTCTACCTGTCCTACACCCCTGTCCTACATCCTCTGATGATTTTTATTGCTTTATTGTTGTCCTAGGCAGGTGAGCCTTATTCAGATGTAACTCAAGCCAGAGCCAGCCATGTTTAGATTGGAATCAGATGGAGGAATGATTCTGACCGATACAAAAGATGCATCAAGAGGCCTACCCAACTTTTCATGCATCTTGCAATGGTTGGGAACAATTTTGTGGAGCCTGGTATTATTACTTCCATATTATGGGTGGAAAAATGGAAAATAATGGCTTGCTTGCATTTGCAGAGTAGCTGGAGCCAAATAAACTTGCTTGGGACTTATTATTCAATTTTTACCTTGTTTCCTTTTATTTATTAAGAGTCGTGCTGGTGCAATGGTAGGATGCAATATTTGCAGGGTGATTCTGTGTCAGGTTTCCAAGTGATGAAATCCATTTAAAAAGAAAAGTACAAAGTCCATCTTCAAAAAAAGATTTCTTTTATTTTGGAAAGCATCAAATTGGCAAAGTCCATGGTAATTCCGGATCTGACCCAACTCGGAATTACCCCACAATATTACAAGTTAGAAACAACCCTCAAAAGTCACCTTCTCCAATAGAAGTAATTCAGTGTTGCTTGATGTCATAAATCTCCACCTCAAGGGATCGAAGCATGGACAGCTTGTTTCCCACGGGAAGAAAGATCACCTAGCCAAAACAACTCTTTATCTCCACTCCTCCCCCCTTAGGTATGCGGCAAGCCCGAAACCCTTCCCCAATGACTGCCACAGAGAAAGTAAGAAAAAGAATATTGCCTAACTAAAATGGGTACACATACGTCAATTTTGGGCTTGACGGTCTGCTTACTGCCAGGAGTTCTATCCTGATGGGCTCAAGGTTGACTCAGCCTTCCATCCTTCTGAGGTCGGTCAAATGAGGACCCAGATTGTTGGGTGCAAGATGCTGAGACCGTAAAACCTCTTAGGGCTCTAAAGCATATAAAGCAGTATATAAGTCTTGTTGCTATTGCTATTTTGGCTGTTTCGTTTTCATGGAGAAGCTGAAACTTTTAAGGTGCTACGGAGCACTGTTAATCCTCTTGTTTTTAAACATTAATATGCTATAACGAAGCTGAACGCTCAATCCCATGCAATATGCTCTGCCCTTGGAGTTCTGCTACGCACGCCTTCCATGTTTAAGGTAATTTGGAGAACATACATTCCTTTGCTGATGCCCCATGTAATTAGGAATTGTAATATTAAATCTCACAGTCACTTGATATAAAATTTTGAACACAACCAGTGTCACTATCCAGAAGGACATAAAAAGGAGCATGGGCAAGATTGTCTTCATTTGAATTATTGATTTGTTTAATGTTTAAAGCCTGCCTTAATCCTAGTACAGTCTGGGTAGAGACCAACAAACACAGACAAACATTCAATTAGCAGTAAGAAGCAATAACCCAAGAGCAATAGCTGAAATTTCTGTGATAGCTACCCTTTCAAGAGCCTGTATTGTGCAAAGGGAATAGCCTGGAGGGATAGGAGGAAAAACGGCTACCAAAACAACAGATAAAAGAACCCCAGTCCCAGTGCAGAACTGTAATCAAAGAAAACATCTCGGACAAGGCACTCCCTGGTTCTCATAAACAAAAGACTGTTACTTTACCTTTATAATAAACAATAATTGACCTGCCTGCCTAATTTCCTAGTCAGGTCTACTTCGAAGACTGACAGGCTGAAAGAGTGTGGGACAGGCCAGATCTGACTTTACCTGCTTGCCAAATGCAAGAAGGTTGGGGCCAAACATGTCTCCCAAAGGTCCAAGATCGTGGTAAGTATGAGAAGAACCACGGATACTGCAAAGCCAATCATAGCAGCATCCTGTCATCTTTAGGCTCATTCCATGAATATTCTACACTGGGGGTGCCCAACCCCATCTGTGGACTGGTATTGGTCCACGTCATGCCAGAAATGGACGCACAAACAAGCCCCATCTACGGGATGCAGGCAGCACACAAAACCACACTCCCTCCAGACAACAGGCAGCAGCAGGAACAGGGTCTTGCTAAACATCTTAGAAGGGACCATCCCTCAGTTTTGGGGCCATAAAAGCAGGGGGGGCGCAAAGAGATGCACTTTCAGGTTTGCAACCTTATGAGGTAGTCCAGGTAAGCAGCACACACAGCATTACTTGCTCTAACTTTCTTGTAAGTTTACCTCAACAGAATCTTGCAAGTCTGAAAGTATATTTTTCGCCCTCCTCCCCCACTTTTACAGTGCAAGAAACTGGATGCATTGGAGGAGATTTGGCCTGCCTCTATTCCTTCTGTGAACTTAGCTATTGCTTGCCTGACCATTGCTTAGCTTATGGTCTTTCACCTGTTCCCCCAAGGTCATTCACACCTATCATTACAAATGCAGCCCTGGTTTGTCTTTGCTAATAATAACTCAAAATGATGGAATGATTTCCCCCTGCAGAATCAATCAAATCTACCTCTTCCTGTTTTGAGAGGATGCTGAAAAAAATGTCATATGTTCAGAAAGTTTTGTGCAATAGAGAACTCTGATGATCCCCGCCATAACTATGAGTGTTGGGCATTTCTCCCCTTTTAGGTTCATTGTGCTTGTGTCTTCAAAGTTGCGTTGGGATTGCTTTTGATAAAGTGAGATCTAAACCTAGGTATCGCATGTATAATGGGTGTTGGCTTGTTGAGGAGGAACATGGAAAACCATACTTCCACATCCCTGCCCTTGGACAGCTTTCTCTGATGCCCCATTTTGCCTTAAACTAGACTTGACTAAACCAGACTCAAATAAGACTTGATTAAATACTTTTTATCTGAAGATGCCTGACATCCAGAAAAAAAAAAGAACAAATTGAAGACAGGGCAGAGATGGATGTGATTATGAGGAAGGGAACTCAAACAACAATAAGGTACTCCAACATACCAGGTCAAGATGGATGAGGATTTGAGATCATCTGTCATTCTCACTTCTCACAGATGAGCCACAAATGTACGTCTAGAGGGAAAATGAGTCTTTCAACACTGAGGATGACAAATGAGTTTCAAAAGAACTTCCACAACTTTTCTGAACAAGTTCACGCAAGCCTTTTTCTGGTTTCCTGCAATCAGAAACATTACAGAAAAGTTAATCCTGCCATAGCGGAATAATGTTAGGGAGGAGGAGGAGGAGGAGAAGGAACAAGAAGAAAGAAGAAGGAGAAGGAGGAAGATGAAAAGGAGGAGAAGGAAGAGAAGGAGAAGAAGAAGAACAGGAGGAGGAGGAAACAGAAGGAAGAAGAAGGAAGAAGGAAGAAAAGGAGGCGGAGGAAGAAGAGGAGGAGGAGGAGAAGATGGAGAAGGAGAAGAAGAAAGGTGCACAATGAAGTTACCACAGCTGAACTTTGAGGCAGATGTTTTGGGTTCTGCTACCAAATGAAGCAGAGTTGGATTCCTATATGAAGAAATAAGAGATGTGTGGTCTTCTAAAGAGTCCCCATCCCAGATCCAAGATCGAGTGATCAAATCCCACTGCGACCAGAAGTGTGGGATGGAGGGAAATAAGAGATGACAGATACTACTTTTGGGTCATCCAACCACAACACAGATCTTCCAATATTGTTTGTTCATTGTGTAATAACACATTTTGGAAATACACACATACTCAAACCAATCAATAGTAAAGGATCCATCAGTCAAAAACCACACTGCAGGTTAGCATTTTTTAATGCAAGTTGAATATTCCGGGAATGTTACTTAACTGCTGTGCTACATCTATACCAGTGAAGTTCAGAATGGTTCAGGCAACGTTTTTTTTTCCTGTTAGATTGTATGGATGTGAAAGCTGCACTTTGAAGAAATGAGGTAGAATGAGCAATTGAACTTTGGTGCTAGATAGAATGAGCAATTGAACTTTGGTCACAGAAGAAATCTTCTGTAATTCTCACAGGAAACGCTAATGATCAAGGCAATATAATATTTTTGATGTATTATGCGGAGATACAGTTTCCAGTTAATCATTGTTGGAAAAGTCAATGGAAAAAGAGGAAGAGACAAAAAGAAGCAAAGAGATCATCATTAGCAGATCTAAAAGGTTACATTGAAGACAGATCATTCTGGAGAAATATTTGGAGAACGATCACCAACACTAACACAATCAATGCATCAATAGAAGCCAACAAAGACAGTCAATTAATGTCTTCCGGAAGTGATCAAGGCTGAGCCCTTCTATAGAATCACAGCCCAGTTACAACAATTGTAATATCTGGAGTCTACACTATTCTAACACACCCTCCTTTTTTTATACCTTATGCATCATTTCACAACTCTACATGTTGTGGGATCTGTTGAAAGATTCATGATTCCAACAAAGCTTTATTAAGACGTGGGAATGAAATAGATCACCGAGGGAGAGATATTAGAAGGATGTTCCTCTTTTTTTTTAAGGAAACGGAAGATGACTTTTGCACAGAAGTAGTATGTAAAAAGGAAATGCTGATTAGTTACTCATACCTAAAGAAAGCTGACATCCATTTCACTTTCAGTCCCATTCAGCCCAGGCCAAAACCATCCATTTCCAAAGGCATTTGACGTCAATTTACTGTTTCTATTCCAAGTTTGTCCGGATTGAAATAAACAGCGATGAAGTCTCCAGCCCAGGCCAAATATTTATCAAGGGCTACCTGTTCAAGCGATGATATAACTGAAGCACAAAAGGGGGAGGGTGGAAATGATGCACTAGGATGACAAAATGTGCAATAAGGCTTGTTGGTTTGTCACTGAAGTGGATGGATGGCTTGGACAATGAGAGTCATTTGCAAGTTGAAGATAACGTATTGATCCTCCTGCAGAGATGGATGGATGGAGAAGGTATAAAAGGAGATCCCTTCTGCTCCCGAGTCTGATGACTGATCCAAGCTGCAGAGGCATCAGAAAGGAACAGAGATGCATCCCCAGATATTGTATATCCTGTTTATGCTTTCAGCAGGCTGCTGTATGAATGCTTACCCAGTTTATCCAGATATTGATGGCATTCAAGGTAAGGGCCTTTGCTTATCATGAATCCGAATGTCGTATTAGCTTTCAAGTGCAGAAGCTGTAACAAGAACCTGCGGGAGCAAGGTCTTCTCCCATTGGCTGCCTTCCATCTGGGAACTAAGGGGTTTGTTCTTCCAAGATATCTGGAGGATGATCGGTAGAGGAAAATGGGTCTTGGGCACTCTCTGGTTTGCTAAAGCGGCCATGAATTTGGGGAGTCTATAAGTTAGGTCAAAGGTCTTCAAACTTGACAGCTTTAAGACTTGTGGACTTCAACTCCCATCATTCCTCCTCCAGTCTTGTTAGCTCAGCAATTCTGGGAGTTGAAGTCCACAAGCCTTAAACTTGCCAAGTTTGAAGACCCCTGAGTTAGATTATACATTCAACAATGTTATTGCATCCAAGCAATTGGCTTCGGTATTATACAACCAAGTCCCACGTAGGAGAAATTAAGCCAGCCTCCAGGCTTTGTCTACTTCAGCTATAAAATTATCTAATGCAAAGATATATTATTAAAATATATGGATGAATTTATGGAAAAATACTTCTGGGTGTCTACCTACAGAAGGAGATGACCTAGGAAGACTGGTGGGTTTTATTGTGGTTCTGGACCCAGTGTGAATTTTTTCTTTGAAGAAAATGAAGAAAATTGGCTTAAATTTATCCCAGTCTTTGGTCCTCCATGGAGTTCATCTCTGACTTGGGCTGATATTATTACCAAGACATTATTTCCTGATAATACCATAAGATCAAAGTAGAGTCCTTCAGCTTCTGTTTTCAGTATTGTCCATTTGTGTACTGGTCTGTCTACTTCTTCTTAAGATGTTTGTAGAGTTGGAAACCATCCCACCCCATCACTTCTGCTCAGATTTTGTGCCTACAGATTTTAACTTGGTAGACAATACAATGAGCTTCGTACCTGATGATGTACCTTCTATTGGGCTTCGTCAACCTCGGAACATGAATTCAGCTCACTCTGTTCTGGAAGAAGAAACTAATCAGATCCAGAAAGATAGATGGTGGAATGGTTAGTGAAGATGAAAGGTTTACCATCTTCTCCTTCCCCTTCCTCCTCCCCTTTCCTCGTGACAATGCACGCAATGTGTTGAACAAGATTGCATCTTAATCTCAGTCCTCATTGCATTTCCATCTTCAGTATCTAGTTTAGAATGGGGTTTTTTTCTGAATTAACTAAGGGACATCCTTACTGCATAATTCATTTTCTCTTTACTGAAGGAAAACCAGGAATGATTTCCATACTAGTGTGAGAATCAAGGATGTAACTTATTGATCTATTAGATTCAATAAATCCTATGGGTGATAGCAGGCCCCAGAAGAAAGAGATACGAACCAAAGTTTTCAGCTAGGATGGTTTTAAAATATACCAGAACTATTTGTAATCCTGAACTATTTGTAATCCTGCTGAGCTGTTGCTAACTGTGAAAACATATTTTTGCAAAGTATGCACTTGGATGGATAAGTTTAAAACAGAAAGAATGAAACTGTAGGAAATGAGGAACTGAAAGTAATGTACACAGGTGGTTACAGAAAGTGACAGGTAGTGAAGTATAAAGGATAGAGTTGAAGATCAGCTCAGGGCCCTTTGATTCATGGCAGTCCTTGCAGGACCTGTTATATGTTATTGGACCCCATTGCAATGGCTTATTAATGTATGTGTATTATTCCCATTACATCTTTTATATCTATTCATTTCTTATGTTCCAAATTATTAGAAACAAACTCTGATCTTAAAGTAAGAATTTTTGTTTCTGTTGCTGTCTGTTTCCTATTGGTATTTTTTATGACACTAGATACAATTAGCTATTTATTTGTCCATGTCCTTCTGCGGCATAAAAACCACTTACTAAGTACTTTTGTTTCCGCTCTTAAGTTTTTCATGTTCTTACAGTTACTCTTACAACTAAAAAAATGAATCGACATTTGAAAGGAATGGTGTTTGATTTAATTTATCCAGGGAGATCTGAATTGATACCTGATATCGTTTTCTCTTCCTTTCCTTCTTTCCCTTTCTTCCCACTTTTCAAAGTCAATTATAAATATGATAATATCCATTCCCTCAATTTATTCTGCTACATTCTTACATACAATGTTGATCTTAGACACAATAATTGCATGATTATTAACAAGGAACTCTATTCAGAAAGTTTGTGTTAATAGTAGTCAGTTCACCCATTTCAAATATATATCTTCAGTTGTCTGTCTATCTTAATTTTCCAAGACTTTATTTACTAATAAGAACATAATTTTATGAAACCTTCTTAACAAATGTTACTTATTCAAATATAAGCATAATCAAGATGAACAGATCCATAGATTTCTTGAAATTTGCATTAGCATAACAGTGGTGGGCCAACTCAAATGTCATCCAATTGTACCTATTTCCAGGAGCTCTTCAACACTGTATGGAACAATTTCAAAAAATCAGATGCAATCAAAAAATGTTTGGGAAAAAAAAAACCCAGATGCAATCAGCAATCCAGAGGTTTAATGTAGAAAGAGGAAGGAGCTAGCAAGGCATTCCTATTCAAATCTATTTGGTGATTTGATGGAGTCAAGTGACAGATGCATAGATCATAAAACGTTCCACTAATATCGCCCACCTTGTCTTCGCTCTCCTTTGTTCTTGCAAAATGACCATGCAACATTTCAATGGTGTACATTTTCATTTTCTCTCTTTCTTCTTCACTGTTTTGGGGGATAACTATTTCTGGATCTCTTTGTCTCTTTGTAGGAGGAAAGGAACCAAGCCAGGACGATTCCCCTTCAAATCTGGTGAGTGTTCTAGGCAGTCTGTCCAATTTGTTGTGTGTGAACAGGACTAATTTACACAGTGCACCCATCTGCTGTATGTATGCACAGACCAAGTTATTGCCCGAAGCTACCGAAAATGGCTGAACTTGTCAAATTTATTTTGCTTCATTTGCTCATTCTTCCCAATCATAAGTTCCTTTCGTCTGGTCTTGTTTGGATTTGAGGGGTATTTTTTAAATTGAAAAATGCATATGTGTAGAATTCTGTGGATATTTCTCCAAGCTGGTGTTCCCTCACTTGCAAGATTAGCCAGCGTTCATGAGTTTTACAGATAATTCCACCCACCTACCTCTCGTGTCTGGAACACATATTTTCACCAAAGATGCACCTTCTGTTGATAGAACACATTGCAAAATCCACTGTAGTGCAAATTCTGTTTCTCCCTTATCAAAGAGGTTTAGTAGGGTCATGTTCCCCCAATAGAATTTTTTATTGGCCAAGTGTGATTGGACACACAAGGAATTTGTCTTGGTGCAAATGCTCTCAGTGTACATAAAAGAAAAGATACATTTGTCAAGAATCATAAAGTACAACACTTCATGATAATCATAGGGTACAATAAGCAATCAGATCATACTAGGAAACAGTCAATATAAATCGTAAGGATACAAGTGACAAAGTTACAGTCATACAGTCACCAGAGGGAGGGGATGGGTTATAAGGAGTGATGAGAAGATTAATAGTAATAGTAGTGCAGACTTTGTAAATAGTTGAACAGTGTTGAGGGAATTATTTGTTTAGCAGAGTGATGGTGTTCGGGGAAAAACTGTCCTTATGTCTGGTTGTTCTGGTGTGCAGTGCTCTATAGCATTGTTTTGAGGGAAGAAGTTGAAACAGTTTATGTCCAGGAAGTGAGGGGTCTGTAGATATGTTCACAGCTCTCTTTTTGACTCATGTGGTATACAGGTCCTCGATTGAAGGCAGGTTGGTAACAATTGTTTTTTCTGCAGTCCTAATTATCCTCTAAAGTCTATGTCTATATTGTTGGGTTGCAGAGCGAAACCAGACAGTTATAGAGGTGCAGATGACAGACTCAATAATTCCTCTGTAGAACTGGATCAGCAGCTCCTTGGGCAGTTTGAGCTTACAAAGCCGTTGGTCATCGTAACAATATTATTATTATTTTTAGATTGAAGATGTCAAGACAATACTATGGAAACTGGAAGCTGCAGATAAGCTCCGGACCCAAGCTTTTGTCAAAGCAGATCAGTCTCCTCAGAAACCAAACAAGAGAGGTGAGCTATCTTTGGGCCTCAATCACCTTCTCCAACGGAGTTGAGTTCAGTCACTGGAGACGTCATAGACAACTCCCTGAGCTGGTTTGTCATTGCTTTCTTGCAGGATGTTTCCCACCCCCCAGCTCTCCAAGTTAGTCTTCTGTCAACTACAAAATACTTCTTTGGTCTTTTTAGTTGGCAACAGAAAGAGAGTGGGGAAAGTAGTGCATTCCTTAAATGCTTCAGATAATTACTAGGCAGCCGAAGCTGTTGGTGCACAAGATTGTTACTGGAGAGCATGATTGATGACTCCTGGCTATGGATATGTCCCATTGGAGAATATACATCCAGGGGGTGGGGGGAAGACCAGGGTCAAGGGTAAAATGAATGATGTGTCTTAGAATTGGCTGCACCCAGGTAAAGCCGACATGTCACTCCTAATAAATCTTTTTTTTTTTTTTTACTCTGAGAGATGTGGCTAGAGACTTATGATTTGAATGAGGGTATATTGTTGAAGCCTTGACATCTTCAGCTCTTGGACTTCCTGCTGGTCTCTCACCTACACTAAACAAATCCTGATCTTGCTTAATTTTTTTTGAGATCAGTTAAAATTAGCTTAGTTCTTATCCCAGTTGAAGAACTCTTTGGCCCATATAGAATAAGGATGGGCAATCCATAGCTATGGACACTCAGGTCACCCCACCTCTCCAAAGCTTATTTGCAGACTCCAAAGAATTTTGATATTGTAGCATAAACAAAACATTTGCATTGGGAAGATTTTTTTAAAAAAAAGTAAAAATTCAATTCTTAAAAATATGAGGGGAAAGGATATTCTACATCCCTCAATTGAAACCATGCACGTTTCCCTTTCAAAAAAATATGCCCCAAACAAACACATAGAGCTGCCAATTATTTATTACTCTTGTGGTAGAACCTATACATGGTTGCTAGAGGGACATAGGATGATATGTATATCATGCCTGCATCATGTAATTGATGGGACTGACGTATTGGATCAAATGTCATGATTGCATTACGTTAATTGCGCCATCTGTTCAATGAGATTGTGACTCATGTATTGTTAGAGTTAGAATTCTTTATTGGCCAAGTGTGATTGGACACACAAGGAATTTGTCTTGGTGCAAATGCTCTCAGTATACATAAAAGAAAAGATACATTCATCAAGAGTCAAGAATCATAAGGTACAACACTGAATGATAGTCATAGGGTTCAATAAGCCATCCAATCATACTAGGAGACAGTCAATATAAATCGTAAGGATACAAGCGACAAAGTTACAGTCATACAGTCACCAGTGGGAGGGGATGGGTGATAAGGAGTGATGAGAAGATTAATAGTAATAGTAGTGCAGACTTTGTAAATAGTTGGACAGCGTTGAGGGAATCATTTGTTTCGCAGAGTTATGGCATTTGTCATCCTGATGTCACTGTAGGTTGACATGAACACTGCTGATTGAGTCACCTTTTGCCCAAATTAACAATTTTGGTGCTGGGGTGGGGAGGTGACTCCATGGGTGGAAATATATCTGACCCATGAATGAGGATAAGATTGGGGGAGAATTCAGGGGGATTGATGGCTTTGATTTATATCTCCCCATAGGAGAGCTTCCTCTATCATAATACCCTTCCAATGTACGGACTCCAATCCCTTAATCCTCAGCCAACCAGAAGGTAGTTAGAGGACAAAGAGAATTCATAATACTGCAACTGTAACAGCAGAAGCCTTCTAAAGGGAGAGAACACAGACCTTGCTGTTAATAAATTTCATCTATTTCTTTTTTCAGCCTGTTTCTGGAAGTACTGTGTCACCAACTGAACTTGGGAAATAGCTGTGCCTTGTCTGCTCAAACTGCAATTTCCAGCCCTCCCCCCAAAGAGAACATCTTCAGATCAAGCGTTCCAGAAAGTGGGTTTTCACTTTTGCAGCCACTCATCACTTCCCCATCTAATCTAGATGAGCAATGTCATGTGGGTCAAGATTAAATATTTTGCATTGCACTATAAATAAAACACTTCTGATCTCTGTGAGTTTCAGTTTGCTTCCTGTTTCTCCAGCAATGTTTTAGTTTTACCAGGTTGCTATCCCTATGCCCAGCCCCCTCCCCGCAAATAATTTATCCAGACTTGGGACCGGCTGGGTTATCTCAAAACAGAGTTGGCCCAGGTGAAGCTATTACGTTAATGAAGTTTAAATTAAGTTATAGAATAGAATAGAATTCTTTATTGGCCAAGTGTGATTGGACACACAAGGAGTTTGTCTTGGTGGAAATGCTCCCAGTGTACATAAAATAAAAGATACATTCATCAAGAGTCAAGAATCATAAGGTACAACACTTAATGATAGACATAAGGTACAATAAGCAATCCAATCATACTAGGAAACAGTCAACATAAATCGTTAGGATACAAGCGACAAAGTTACAGTAATACAGTCACAAGTGGGAGGGGGTGGGTGATAAGGAATGATGAGAAGATTAATAGTAATAGTAGTGCAGACTTTGTAAATAGTTGGATAGTGTTGAGGGAATTATTTGTTTAGCAGAGTGATGGCATTCAGGAAAAAAAAACCTGTCCTATGTCTAGTTGTTCTGGTGTGTAGTGCTCTATAGTGTCGTTTTGAGGGTAGGAGTTGAAACAGTTTATGTCTGGGATGTGAGGGGTCTGTAGATATTTTCACAGCCCTCTTTTTGACCTGCAGTATACAGGTCCTCAATTGAAGGCAGGTTGGTAGTAATTGTTTTTTCTACAGTCCAAATTAGCCTCTGAAGTCTCTGTCTGCCCTGTTGGGTTGCAGAACCAAACCAGACAGATATAGAGGCCCAGATGACAGACTCAATAATTCCTCTGTAGAACTGGATCAGCAGCTCCTTGGGCAGTTTGAGCTTTCTGAGTTGACGCAGAAAGAACATTCTTCGTTGTGCTTTTCTGATGACGTTCTTGATGTTAGGTGTCCATTTTAGGTTTCATTTTATTTCATTAAGTGAAGTTTAAGATTGGGACAATGCTGAAGATGCTGCGAATGATCAAAACCACTGGAAAACATTGGCTGTCACATGTGCTCCACACGGGGCATGATGATGATGATGATGATGATGATGATGATGATGATCTGTGTGAAGGCCTTCTGATGGTGAGCAGTTTGTAAAGAAGGTGCTGCCATAGTCCATCGTGTAAAAGAGAGATGGCGGGTATCTCAAGCATTTTCCCACTGGAAGGGGAAAGGGGAGAACACAGTCAATGATGTCGCACATGTGCGATAAGGACTGACTGGGCAGGGAGGGGAGGGGTGGGCAGATAGAGGCGGGGTCAGCCAGGGTCACGATTTGCTGGTTCTCCGAACTGCACAGAATCATAACAACCGGTTCTATAGAACCGGTCCGAACCGGTAGAATCCCACCCTTGCTTTGCAGGCACCAACTTCCAGAGCATGATCTTTAGCTCATCTTCTTCGCCACGCTGGCGTAAGTGCGTTTGATCTCCTCATCGGCTGGACAAGTGTGGCTGAACTCATTCCGGGCATAAGCATGATGGAGATAGCGCCAAACTGCAGTCATCTCCGAAGGGATCTCAAAGTTGCGATACTTCTTGGCGGCAATCTAGAAAAATGGGAGAGAACCAACAAAGGGGGG
>NW_020769328.1:6210511-6270478 GCF_900518735.1 Pseudonaja textilis | reverse complement strand
AAAAAAAAAAAAGAGGGAGGGAGGGAGGAAGGGACTTTCACGGACAACCCTACCTCGGCAGCGGTTCTGCAAATAAACACAAAACTACCCAGGTAACCACAACTGTGACCTTTCCTGCAGCATTTGTGCCTGTCCTTCCCCTTGCAAAAAAAAAGCTTGCCCATCTCTCTCTCTCTCTCTCTCTCTCTCTCCCCTAGCCTCTCCATTTGTCCTCTGTCGGATGCTTGACTTCCCTCCATTGTTTTTAATCTCTCTGGCCACCACACTTCCTCCCTGATCCTGGTGGGAAACAGATGGCTCTTGCAAGCTGTCCCTCTTTCATCAAGGACCATCGGATCGCAGCCTCTCTGCCAGAAGTCATCTCTGCAACATGTCCCTTTGGTTCTTCAAGGTAAACAGGGTTCAGAGGGCTGAATATCCACGCAGAGATTACATGGCACTGAGCAAAGCATTGAGACTTTTGTATGTGCCTGGTTATAGGTTGCAAGTTTGGAATGTATGCAGAGAAGGGCAGCTAAGAATAATGAATGACTTCGTGACTAAAACAGATGACGACCGGTTGCAGGAATTGGGTATGGCTTCTCTAGAGAAAAGAAGGGATAGGGGTAACGTGATAGCAGTCTTCCAATATTTGAAGGGCTGCTACAAAGAAAAAGGGGGTCAACCTATTTTCCAAAGAACCAGAAGGCAAGACAAGAAACCATGGGTGGAAACTAATCAAGGAGAGAAGCAACCTGGAATTGAAGAGAAACTTCCGGACAGTGAGAACAATTAATCAGTGGAACAACTTGCCTGCACAAGTTATGGGGGTTTCATCTCTGGACGTTTTAATAACCACACCTAGAGTACTGCATCCAGTTTTGGTTGCTATACTCTAAAAAGATGTTGAGACTCTGGAAAAAGTGCAAGGAGCAACCAAGAGGATCAGGGGACTGGAGGCTCAAACATACGATGAACGGTTGCAAGAACTGGGCATGGCTAGTCTAGTAAAGAGAAGGACCAGGGGAGACGTGATAGCAGCCTTCCAATGTTTGAGGGGCTGCCACAGAGAGAAGGAAAGGGTCAAGCTATTCTCCAAGGCACCCGAAGGCCAGACAAGGAATAATGGATGGAAACTGATCAAGGAGAGATTCAACCTGGAAATAAGGAGCAATTTTCTGACAGTGAGAACAATCAACCGATGGAACAGAAGTTGCCTTCAGAGGTTATGGGAGCTTCATCACTTGAGACCTTCAAGAAGAGACGGGACTGCCATTTGTCAGAAATAGGGTAGGGTCTCCTGCTGGGCTGGGGGGGGGGGTTGGACTAGATGACCTACAAGGTCCCTTCCAACTGTTAAAGAGAGAAGCAACCTGGAATTGATGAGAAACTTCCTAATACTGAGAACAATGAAACAGTGGAACAGGTCTGAGTACTCCATCATTGAAGGCTTTTAAGAAGAGACTGGACAATCATCTGTCTCAAATGGTATAGGGTCAAATGCTTTAGCAGGGTGTTGGACTAGAAGACCTCTAAGATCCCTTCCAACTCTATTATTCTGTATTGAGATTTAGCCTTGCTTGGAACATGACTTTGAACATTAAAAACCCCAAAATGCCTTGTTCCCCCCCACAACAGAGTCTGCCAAGAATGAATGTCTGAAGTGATAAAGACAGAGAGTGACATGCTTTAGACTTTCAGACTTACAATAACTTTATTGTCACTTTGAATGTACACTAATCAGCATATATTAAAATGAAATTTCATTGCATATAGCTCTCAAAGCGTCTCCACCTCCAAATATACACTGCATAAAAACTTGGAAAGAAATTTGGAAAGAAATTGAATGAGCGAGCAAAATAGGGAATGAAGATACTTAGGTGGTGAGAGCGTCTGCTCCAGAAAATCTTCAATCTTCAGAAAATCTGTTTTGAGCTCCTTGTTGAAGACTAAAAACGGAGGGTTGATGCCTGGGGCCAAATCCTTCAGCTCATCCGGTTTCCTAAATCAAAATTACAACACAGAAGAAGAGAAAAATAAACAAAGATGCATCTGACATTGGTTTTATCTCTCCATCTTTTCTATCTACTGTACCTTCTTTTTTTTTTCCTTAGATCATCCTTCATTTAATTCAGAGGTCTCCAAACTTGGCAACTTAAAGACTTGTGGACTTCAACTCCCAGCTATGCTGGCTGGAGAATTCTGGGAGTTGAAGTCCACAAGTTTCCAAGTTTGGGGACCCCAATTTAATTCCTAAGAATCCCTAAAGATCCACCTGCAAAGGTTGGACAGAAATCTCAATTTCACTTCGCCAATCTTGAAAGATTTTCAAGTTTGCCTGTGTTTTGATGGACACTTGTACAAACATGTCTGCAGCAGAGTCTTTAATTTCCCAGGTATGCTGCCTCTTTTTAACCATCTTTTCACACACCTGGGCATTATTGTGCAGACTTTTCCTTAGTATGTATTGCAGGATTTGATCAAAGCACACACTCCCATTAATAATATTGACCCATGTAGTAGACTGTGTTGCTATTATCCCTGTCATCTTCTCATCTTTCCCATCTTCTCATCACTCATCTACTACTATTATGATTTATCAATCGTTTGTATCTTATGATTTATGATTGTAGCTTAGAATTCATGATCTATGACCTGTCACTGTCATTGTAGTGTGTTCACTGAGAGCTTCTGCACTGGAGACAAATTCCTTGTGTGTCCAAACACCCTTGGCCAATAAAGAATTCCATTCAATGAGTCATTTTCAGATTCTAGTTTGGTTTGAACGCAAGGCTTCAATTGTGATCACAAACAAACAGCGAATGCATGAAATTTCACTTCCGTCCCTCTTACCTTGTCATATCCACAGTGGTGACATTAAATCTGACACCTTTGAGCCATAATACCATAAAGAGGCTTTGACAGAACGGGCAGTTTCCAATGTTCTGTCCATCCAAGCCAGCCTGCCATAGGAACAAAACAAAACAAAACAAAACAAAACAAAAAAGTGATATATTTGTTCTGAATGACACTTTTCCCAAGACAAGCAATTAGATTGAGCCTGAATTGTCTAGCTTTCTGGATGCTGGTTCTCTGCTCTCCTCAAAGAGGTTAAACACCTGGAGCTTCACGCTATAGCATTTCTTTTCTGTTTGAATCAACTCAGCAGAGAAATGATACTTTGACGATACTGGAGCTCCTTCCGCCATTGACAATGCTTGAAACATGCTGGAAGAAGAACAAGTCAAAGAAACGATGATAGAATGGGATTTTCTTTTTGGATATGCTATAGAATTGGATAAGTGGAAGAAACTAAGGGATAGGAACTATAAACTGACAAGATTGACAGCATATAAAGAGAATCTGGCATGCATAAGCGCACCAATGTGCCTACCGTCCCTGTCCTATTGTTTCTTTATTTTTTCTTATATGTATCCATGTATTCATAACTATGTTCATACTTGTACCTATTATCTTGTAAGCAATAGACAAATCAAATAAATCAAACAAATAAATAAAAATAAATCTGTACAATATGTTTTATAAATGGTACTTTTGTGACAGCAAAATTAGCAAAAATGTTTAAAGATAAATCAATTAAATGTTGGAAATGTCATCAAATACCAGGAGCATATTATCATATGTGGTGGACTTGCACAGACTCAGAAAGGTATTGGACTAAAATACACACATGGTTGGAGAAAATGATCAAACAACACATAGATTTGAAGCCTGAAATATTTTTTACTAGGAAAGGTACCAGAAGGCTATAGTAAAGTAAAGACTTCTTTAATTATATATGTTTTAACAGCGGCTAGAATTGTATTTGCCCAAAACTGGAAGATTGATAAGATATCAATAGAAGGAAAAATAATTGAAAAAAATATTTGAATGTGCAGAAATGAATAGACTGACACTAGAAATTAAAGAAGAAGAATCTGAATATTATATAGTATGGGATTTGTTTTACCAATGGATAGAAAATAGAATAAACTAAAAGGGATTAGATGTATTCATAGAGTAATAAGAGGAATTAAGGTAATAGGTATATTGGATTTCATTTATACTATATATGTATATATATGGGAATGGGATTATCGTTATGTTGTTAAGTTGAATAAGAAGAATATTATTAATAATAGTTATGTAATTTGAAATATGTACCTAATCAATGCACAATTGAGAAAGTCCAGAAATATTTCACAAGAAGAGTTCTCCGCTCCTCTACTCATTGTAGAATACCTTATGCCACCAGACTTGAAATTCTAGACCTAGAAAACGTTGAATTACACCGTCTTCGGTCTGATCTAAGTATGGTATATAAAATCATGCATTGCAATGACTTTCAATGAATACTTCAGCTTCCACCATAACAACACAAGAGCACACAATAGATACAAACTCAAATTTAACCGCACCAAACTTGATTGAAAGAAATATGGCTTCAGCAACAGAGTGGTCAATGCCTGGAATACTCTACCTGACTCTGTGGTTTCTTCCCCAAACCCCCAAAACTTTGACCTTAGACTGTCTACTATTGACCTCACCCCTTTCCTAAGAGGTCTGTAGGGGGAGTGCATAACTATCCCTGTCCTATTGTTTCTTTTATTTTTCTTATATGTTCCCATTTCATGTATACAACTATGTATATACTCATACCTATTATCTTGTAAGCAACTGACAAATCAAAATAAACAAATAAATAAAATAAAATAAACTGTAGGCGGCGTAGTTCTAGGTTGTCCAAGCCCCAAAATCTTTCCTAACTGGAAGCAAGTATGATTGTTTTTGTTCTGTTTTCAAAGCAAATAGCACATGATTTCCGTTTCCTTAGGTGCGGGCTGGATCAGGGGTGAAAGCAATACCGAAAACTCCCCGTGTGTCTTGCCAACCTATTGTAGCCCTCTTCATCTTTGGGGTCTACGATTGTGACTTGTTCAGGAAATGAGATAAAGGATTGCTGAACACAGGCAGTCCTCCCAGTGGGGAACCTTGGATACAACACAAAGTGTTGATACTGTTGGCTTGCAGCAAAAGAGGAGGGGAGGAAAACCCCAGAAGGAAAGGTGTGGAAGGAAAACACAGATGTTTTCCCTAAGAGTCATAGTAGACTTTCTCCATTCTCCCCACCCTCCTTTCTATTCCTTTTGATTAGATCTTATAAGGAAGTGGTAGCCGAACTAATCATAATTTTCCATGCATATTCTTTTAAACTCTGAACATACAATGTGGAAAGAACTTCTCACGAGCTGGCTTATTTCCGTTTCTCTTCCTTGCACAACCCTACTAAGTGATAGATGCCTGATTTAAGAAAATAAATAAATAAAAGGATTCTCTCCCCCAATAGAGTCCCTGTTTATAGTATTAACTATAGGAGGCTATAGGAAAATTTACATGTCAGTTTTTACTGTAGAACCGAACATTGTTCCACCAGCTAGAGCTAAGTGCCAAATTATGATAAATGGCAGAATCGAGACACTGAAAGCAGAGGACTTGTCTATTATGTACCTGAGGAGCTAGTTTACACATTGCATGGGTTCTTTATTTGTTGCAGGATTTTTTTTTAAACACTTCAATCACATTCAGCTCATGCATGTTAAAGGCCTAAAGCCTGGTTTACAAGCCATAATTCGGGTTCACCCCAAAACGCCAAGTCAAAACAGCAGGTTCTACATCAGTGCATCTCATTCTTGACAAACTTTAAGATGTGTGGACATCAGTTCTCAGAATTCCCCAGCCAGCATGCTGGGGAAGCCTACACACCTTAAAGTTGACAAGACTGAGAAATATTGGACTAGTGTGCTAGAAATAGCAATCACACCTAATATACTGCTGCACAGGGCTTTCCAGCCCTCTCTAAGCAGTTTACAGAGTCAACCTATTGCCCCCAACAATCAGGGTCCTCATTTTACCGACCTCAGAAGGATGGAAGGCTAAGTCAACCTTGAGCCAGTCAGGATCGAATTGCTGGCAGTAGGCAGAGTTAACTATAGCAATAACAATAGCACTTATATACTGCTTTACAGTGCTTTACAGCCCTCTCTATGTGGTTTATAATGTCAGCCTGTTGCCCTCAACAATCTGGGTCCTCATTTTACCCAAGGATGAGAAGCTGAGTCAACCTTGAGCCGGTCAGGTTCAAACATAGCCTGCAATGCTTCATTCTATCCATTGCGCCACCACAGCTCTTATCACAGAAGGTGGTTTCCACAGAAATCCACAGAAGGATGAGCTGTATCCATGTTTTAAACCAGTTGCTCTTTAGATTTATTAGGGCCAAGCTAGGAAGATCTGTCTCTGTCCTTTAAGAAAAACGAAAACTCCTTCTGTATTTGGGTGCAGATTTTGAGTGATAGAAATTTGCTACTTACAAACATAGTAACTCCCTGACCAAAACTCTGATCCAGAAAAAAAAAAAGGAAGAGGCTGGAGTTGCAGGGAGTTGTAAAAGATGAATTTTATGTGCCACAACTATAGAAAGAATGAAGATACCTTTACACAGACATGTAAGATGGAAGCTTTTCTGCAGAAGTGCAGCCAACCAACATTATTAAAAGGCCACCCAATTTATTATGGCATCTGTTTTTATGGATAGGAATTCATTTTATCAGAATCATATTAGTGCATGGAGTATGGTGCTAGCACATAATTGTTTTGTAAGGGGAAGGGAGAGAGGAAAAGGAAGAATAATAACAAAAAGGATAAGAAAGAGAATGACTTCAGGTAAATCATTAACTCGGGCACGTAAGTTGGTTAACACATGGAGAAAGGAAACTCCATCTCTGTTTTTTGCCTTCCTAAGAGGAGAGGATTAAGTTTACTTGTGAATCCTAACTCAGTTCATGTTCTTGTATCAGAGTTCAGGATTCTCACCATAATAGTGCAAGGACACTTAAGTATAAAGTGTCACCTCTGGCTACATCTCAAAGGATTTTCTACCTCCCTCATCTCCTCCATGCTACTTTCACCTTTCTCCAGTGGTAAGAATGAATTGCAATGAGATCCCGAGAGATCTTCCCATGACATCTGTTGATGGTCAGTTTTGATCGGCAAAATGAGCGCTTCAACCTTTGGTCAGCTCCAAGCAAGAGGCCAAATTCTTAGCAAAGGTTTCTTAATGGCCACATCCAAGCTCTTCACCCAACAATTAGCTAACTATAGAGCTCATTAAGTCCAAAAACCTTAATTTAATCTACCAATGCAGTGGCATAGTTCCATAATTGTAGACTCTAGATTTAAAGGTCTCACTCACCCACAATCATGCACATTACGTTTTCTGTTGTGGTTATTTTGCCCCACAACCCGCTTATTCTCCTGAACAAGGCCTTTGACACCTGCCCCCAAAGTCTACCTTTGCCACGAATAGGAACTGACCTTTACAAACAGCTCAATCTCTGGTTCCTTTGAGGGATTACGAAGCCAACTTGCCATCTTCTCCTTAGCTGGCCACCAACAGTTGCCGAGAGCTTCCTTCCACCACAGACCGTTTGCCACCAGTCTTCCCCGCAGATGCGCTGGGTAATTTTTTGCAGGGCCGGGACCCTCTAGGGAAGATGGTGAGCTTTCATGTCTGAAACGCCCTTGGTGGGAAGCGGCTTTGCTTGTCCTGTCTCAGCCAGAAGTTGTGACGAGGTGTGCCGAGCAACCTGCTACCAGTCGGAAGGGGATCTCTGTAAAGACTTCCCAGCCGTGACTCAGCAACACGGTTTATCAGAAAGCCACATACCCCGTTCTTCTCCAGGATATCAAACAAGCCAGATGTCTATTTCTCAGAGAAGCAACCCAGAATACGTCTTTCGCTGGACTGCCACTCCGCAACTGCCAAAATTTCTATAACAGGAAGTGAGCCGGGAAGCATCTCCTACCTCAGTAGATAGAGAGGTCACTCACTTCATACATTTCTGCCGTATAAGAATTCCTCCACCCAAGGACATCCTACATTTTATTTACAAACTCATTTCCCATATGATGAACTTTTTTACATGGCTAAAGGGCCCTGTCCATGAATTAAAGCAATGGTGCAACAAATTTGGGGGCGATTCCAAACTTTACAGGAATGAAAATATAAATTCGGAATAGAGAGACCTCTGTGGAGATGGGATGGTTAAACCAGCCCACTTCCCGACCAGTTCTAGTCACTCTCCAGAAAGCTCTCTAGAAAGAGAGAACACTGACCGTTGAACTAGAAGAAGTGGAATGTTCTTCCCAAGAAGAGAACATGATTGGATGGTCTTTCCGAATAAAAATGTTCCATTTTATAAAGCATTTAATCATGAATTACAATTGGACGGATGCCTGGATGAATGGGTGGGTGGATTGCTGGCTGGGTAAGTAGGTGAATGGGTGGATAGAGACGGATGACAGACAGAAAGACAGACAGATAGATAGATTTGAGAATGGATGATAGAATGGATCCTAAAAGAGAACATAGCTTGCAGCTGATTGTTTGAAATTTATTTTCTTTCTTTCTTTCTTTCGTGCTCTTTCTTTCTTTCTTTCGTGCCCTCCCTTTCTTTCTTTCTTTCTTTCTTTCTTTCTTTCTTTCTTTCTTTCTTTTTTTCTTTCTTTCTTTCTTTCTCCCCCCCCCCCTTCTCTTTTTCCCTTTATTCAACCATGTCTGATCCTTGCAAACTGCCTGGGCAAGTCCCTGCAGTTTTACTGGCAAGGTTTTTCTGAAGTGGTTTGCCATTGCCTGCTACCTAGGACTGAGAGAAAATGACTTGCCCAAGGTCACTCAGCTGGCTTCGTGCCAAAGATGGGAGTGTAACTCCCAATCTGATGGTTTCTAGCCCGAAGACTTGAAGAATGACACCAAACTGGCTCTCTGACCTTCTCTAGATCATTCGTCGTCGTCATCATCTCCATTTAACCACCCCATAATCCTTTACAGAGTGGAGTCTGGGCAATTGAACGGAGCGGTGTGTTTACTGGCCGGATGCCCTTCCTGTCACCCATGCAGAGTTTTGTTCAGCAGATATATTCTCATTGTGCCCAGAGAGAGAAATATCTGCCTCTACCTTGGATCAAATTCACAGGCTCCTGATTGTGAGGGCTCCACCTCTAAGTCACCACACCGCTCCCTTCTTCACACCACTTGCCTGTTTGCTAAATCAGTTTACTGTACCATTTGTGTTTGTGTGTGTGTGTGTTTTATCACCTCTGCAACACATCAGGGACCGGTAGCATTTAGAAGTACTGCAGTGACCCAAGTATATTTTTATTGCAGATTAACAGAGTTGTAAGGGATCTTGTAGGTCATCTAGTCCAACCCCCTGCCCCAGCAGGAATTTTGTGTGTGCGCATGAAAATTCAAACGCAGAGGAATCTTTCTCTTTGAAAAGAGGGGGGGCTTTCCTTCTGAAACAATTTAATAAAAGCCCACACATTGGAGGAGATTAAGCTTCTGCGGCTGTTGTTTTTCTTTTCCAAAGCAAACCACAAGGGGAAACTGGTGATATTTGTCCATTGACGTTGCATTTGTATACAATACCCTTCTTTCAGAGCTTTGCTTGAGAAGAAGCCTCGGCGAGGAACATTTGCCTCTTGTTGTTTTGTCCTTCTTGACCTCAGTTTCTTCACTCAGTATGGAAAGGGGCAGATAAGACAATATCTTCAACTCTAATGCATTGGTGCTGCATATTTATCTGCTGTTGAAAACGTCACCTTTTTAAAAGTGCATTTGCAGCTGTAAAATTCACCTTTTTAAAAGTGCATTTGCAGCTGTAAAATTCACCTTTTAAAAAGTGCATTTGAAGCTGAAAACTTCACCTTTTAAAAAGTGCGTTTGCAGCTGAAAACTTCACCTTTTTAAAAGCGCATTTGCTGCTGTAAAATTCACCTTTTTAAAAGTGCATTTGCTCCTGAAAATTTCACCTTTTTAAAAGTGTTGCAGCCAGAAGCACCGGTTAGCCGAAGCATCTAGAAAAAATGACTTTTAAAATGGGCATAAACTCCCTTCCACCAAATCTGAGTTTTCAAACTCTGTATCACTTTTGCATCGTTGGAAGAAATAGCCTTCTGGGTTCAGTTCCAAGTGGGGAAGAAAGGCACTGGAAACATGGTGGCTGCTTGGAAAGATGGTTGAACGGTGGACAGGATCACATGCCTTGGGTGAAGAAAGAAGGGCTGATATGCTGAGAGTGCAATCGTTTTATACCCTCTGTTGGGATTTGAATTTGAGCTTGTATTCTGATTGGTTGTCAGATTCCCATGGGGCCAAGTCTCCAGGCTTGGTCGAGCCTTGCTGGATGATGATGTAATGAAAGGACTTTGGGCAATTCCTATTATGGCTCTACCTGGAGTAGATCTTTGTTATGTAAAATAGACTGGCCTAGGCCAGACTAATGGTCCATTAGCAAAGGTGTGTGTGCATGGGTGTGTGTGTGAGTTTCTGCCTCTCTGAGTTTCTACTTTTCTTTTTAGGGGAAATATTCTGCCTTTTTAGTATATCCCAAAATATTCCATTTTTCTAGGAGAGGGTTGGGTTTTAACTTCCAACAGCACATTGCTAAAGCATGCGTGTGTTTTGCTCCAGTGGAATTCTTCCACTTTTAACCATTCCCCCCCTTTTTTTGGCAGGAAATCTCTACGTGTTTAAGTGGATGTCTTGGAGGCTCATGGCACAATGCAGTCATTTAAATAACAGTGTAAACATTGAATTAACAAATGCTCCACTACAGGCATCTCTGGCTTTCAGATGTTGCTGAATTTTTTTTTAAACGTTCAGCTCTTTTCGGCAGGATGAGCAATGGTGAGGGATCTTGGGAATTATATTTCAGCAACATCTGGAAGGCCAGGACATGCTTTCCTCTGCTCAGTTAGAAACAGAAAAGAGCCACCATCGGGAAATAGAAACCGTTTAACGAAGGAAAACCCAAAGCCGCGATGCTACCCTAATGCGAATAGAAATAATCTAATTAATTGGCTAAACGTTGCTGTTGAAAAGAAGGGTAAAGAGTAAACAGTTAATTAAAAGAACAGTTGCTGGAAGAAATTGCGTTTCAGCTAAATGAGCTTTTGAGACTAAGGGAGAATGAAACAGGATTTTGCTGGTAGGGATAAATATTTCTGGATTTGTTTTATGGGAAAGAGCTTTATAGAGCTGTGTGGAACCCCTGTAAACATTCAGATTCTCATTGTGGCAGGACGGCGATAAGAACTCTGAATAATTTTAATGTAGAATCAATAGAAAGAAACTGTCAGGCTACAGAACTTTTCCCATTCAATCAACCAGTATGAACTTCTGAAAACGTATCAAAAAGGAATCCTTTACTGAGATGAAACAACTCATGTAGGGGTTAAAAGCACGTCTAAGGTCTCTCAGGCATGCAGAGATAGATAAGGGAGTTTAAAACCCCTCCCCTTATCTTGATGTGTATTTAGTAAAACAAAGAGCCAACATGTTAATTCCCCCCGCCCTTTTTAGAACTATCTTTTTTCAGAGATTCCCAGGATACGTCTCACTGTGGAATTTTTATGGTCTCTTCATCTCAGAGGTGATGGGTTCCGGCCATCTGGGTTTCATCTCTCCATTGTATCATGCGTAGGTTATACAAATTTGATATAAGATTAAATATATTCAGGTATATATTCAAGAAGGATTTCTTTATCAGTCCCCCGTCCCCCGCCCCCCGGTTTTCTTCTTTCATTGAAGAAATGACAGATACACGGATCTGATAGAAACAACTTCACCTTCAGAAAAGGGCCAGGATGACTCTCAAGCCCGAAATTGACATATGCACGGCCATTTTATTTAGCCATATCTTATATTCTTTTTCTTCCTTTCTCTTTGCTGGTTAGGGAGCGGGGAGGGTTTTGGGCTTGCCACATTCCTAAGGTGGGAGGAGATAGAGAGGATTGTTTAGGCTGGGTCAGTGATGGCGAACCTTTTTGTTATGGTGTGCCAAAAGCGCCTGTGTGCTGGCACGCACAATGCAATGCACCCTGCACCCCTGCGCATGCATGTGCAATACTCCCGCCCCGCCCTCTTACCTGCATTGCGCATGCATGCGCCTCCCAGCTGATTTTCATCCCATTTGAGGCCATTTTCGTCCTCCCAGAGGCTTGAGGGAAACCTCTGCAGCCTTGGGAGGCCGAAAAACAGGCACTTCCGCCGGAAGGCCTCTGGAGCCCATTTGAGGGCTTTTTTGCCTTCCTGGAGGCTCAAGGGAAGCCTCAGGAGCCTCGGGAGGCTGACAACAGGCCTGTTTCAATAAAAATGGCCTCAAACAGGCCAAAAATCAGCTAGGAGACACACGCAGGGGTGGGATTCTACAGGTTCACACATATTCGCTAGAACCGGTTGCTACCATTCTAAGCAGTTCGGAGAACCGGTTGTTAGAAGAAATTACTGGCCTAATCCTGTAAGGAAGGCAGGAAGGAAACATTCTGGTGTTGCTTAAAGAAACTGCCCCTCTCTTGACCCTTAATTACATCCTTGGCAGGACTAGACTACCTGTCTCAGGAACTTCTCTGGAGTTTTTTTCCCCCTCCTTTGCTGGTACTTTGCTTGTGTGGAGTGACCATTCAAAGTTACAGTGGAACTGAAAAAAGTGACTTATGACCATTTTTCACACTTACGACTGTTGCAGCATCCCCAGAGTCATGAGAGGCCAGGCGAGGTGATGCATGCTTTGATGTGAGTGATATTGAGTTGGCCACGCACAGCCAGTCACATGACCACCAAGCCACGTCCACCCAGTCACATGACCACCAAGCCACGCCCACCACCTAAGCCACACCCACAGAACCAGTTGTTAAAAATTTTGAATCCCACCCCTGGGCGCGCGTATGCGCAATGCAGGTAAGTTTGGCTGGGGCTTGCGTGCCCAGAGAAATGGCTCTGCATGCCACCTGTGGCACACTTGCCATAGGTTTGCCATCACGGGGCTAGGTGTTTTTTTTCTTCCCGTGGGAACAGAAATTGACCCTGCTGAGACCTGGAGGTGGAGAATAATGACATCAGGCAATGGTGATTTACTTCTATTGGGGAATGTGACTTTTGGGGGCTATTTTTAATTTCCAATATTATGTGGTGTAATTTCAGGTTGTGTCAGATCTGGAATTACAACAGACTTTGCCAATTCGATGCTTTCCTAAATAAAAGGAATTGCTTTGGAAGATGGACTTTGCTCTTTTCTTCCTAAATGGATTTTATCATTTGGAAACCTGACAATGACAATCATATTTTGTGTGCCTGTTATGGCTTTTCTGTATCAGGAAGCATTGGGCAGAGTTATCCTTGACTTATGACTAAAATTGGGACCAGGAGCACTGGGTCAGTTAAATAAGTCATGCCCAATTTGACAGCCATTTTTGCCATGGCTATTAAGCGAATCATGTGGTTGCTAAGGGATTCTGGCTTCTCACGGTGACTTAGCTTTTCAGAATCAAGCTGGGAAGTTGCAGATTGCAATAACGTAATCCGGGGATGTTGCAGACATCATAAATACACACCAGTTGCCAAGCGCCCAAATTTTGATCATGTGATTGTGGAGATTCTGCAACGGTCCTAACTGTGAGAACCAGTCATAAGTCTCTTTTATGCATCCCCATCATAACTTTGAACAATTAGTAAAGAAATGATTGTAACATAAGACTAGTTGATCTTGAAGCTGGACAACTGTAACTTGTGAACGAAGGCAATTGTATTTGTCCCAGGATAAGGTTGCAGGATCCAATCTGAGTTGGTAACTGGGACCAAAGGTTTATTCTTCCAAGCTTTGGGGCTCATGCTAGAGTCCATCATCAGGAAACTTCTTTCTCTCTCCAGAATATGTGCACTGGGCTGTTCTATGCATTGTATTTATATGGTGCCTGGTTGTGTTGTTAATTAGTTGTTAATCAAGGTGTTAATGGCTGGCTATTAAGTCATGGATTGTTGTTTCCAGTGGTGGGATTCAAAACTTTTTATTACTGGTTCTGTGGGCATGGCTTGGTGGGCATGGCAGGGGAAGGATCCTACAAAATCTCCATTCCCTCCTCACCCCACTAACCTGCTTTACAGCTCCGTTCTCCTGTGCAGGGCAACAAAAGAAGACCCTGCTGATCAGCTGGGACTCAATGGGAGGCAGAGAAGAGATGGGGGCAGGGCCAGTCAGAGGTGGTATTTGCCGGTTCTCCGAACAACTCAAAATTTCCGCTACCGGTTCTCCAGAACTGGTCAGAACCTGCTGAATACCAACTCTGGTTGTTTCCTTGTGTAGCTGCACCTTTGGCTTCTAAGTTATCTGATAAGCTGGTGGTAAATCAGCATTTTGTTGACTGACAAGGAGCCCATTTTCCAGGCTTCAATCATTTCTCTGTCTATTTTTGTCCCTGCTGGGCCAACAATCGTAGTAGCTGCAAAATTGAACGCATGTCCTTGTTGATTGTTGTGTGAGACTACCAATGAGTTGTTTGGCTCTCCTCATTTAACCATTCACTTGTGTTCTTGCATTGCAACTTGCTCTACACAGAGCTACCCTTGAAGACCATTTGCCTCCACAAGTGACATCAAGCTGGCCCCTGGTCACACACACACACACACCGGCCCTCCCAAGGTCAAATACAATCCTGATGCAGACCTCAAGGAAACCAAGTTTGACACCCCTGGCTTAGAGGCCATGCGCAAAAATAAAGTAAAATAAAATCATGAACTCAGAGAAAGAAAAGTTGCATGCGTCAGTGGAAGGACAAGGATTATTTTGGTTGCTAATTTGGGGCCGGCTGATGTCTAAAGCCAACACAGGTTCACTGGATCTCTTTTACTTAGCTAGCCACACACACACACACACACACACACACACACACACACACACAGACACACACACACACACACACACACACACACGCTGCCAGCCACGTACAAAACCAGCTCATTGTTAATGGACAATAGGAGTGTTTAGTTCCAGTAGCAGAAGGAGATGAGAGAGACCAACAGATTACATTGGAGCCTGGGCTTCACCAAGGCTGGCTATGCAATGCAATGCCTGGATCTTGGCTGACGGGTTGGCTTTGGCTGGTTGCAACCATGGTGAGCTTGTCCGGTTATCCAGCATTCCTGGAGGCAGCTCCTGAGTTTTCAGGTAAGTTTCTGAGACGATGTGCTAAAACTGGGAGGAAGGAGGATCCGGGTTTAACATTGGCAGTTGCTATTTTTTTGGCTGACTGTGGCTGAAGGTGAGAGATGACAACTTCTAACTCAAGTCCTTAAATATCTGTAATTTCTGCAGGGAAAACTGCAGGAAATCAAAAGAAAGCAAAGTCCTTTTTAGAAGGATAGTGGCAATGACAAATAAAGGACTCTCTCTCTCTCTCTGTGTGTGTGTGTGTGTGTGTGTGTCCATTCCCATTCCCTGTCAGAGCTGAAGAAGCTTCTTGGATGAGAAGAGAGAAACATCTTCAAAAGAAAATATCAACAAGAAAGTCCAGTTGCCTCCTGAAAAAGCACCTTTGGGACGACTGTGTGTGTGTGTGTTTCTTTTTTTGACTCCAAACTTTAAAAAAAAAAACCAGGAAAAATTTTGGTTGTCAGAATAACACAATTGGAAGGGACTTTGGAGATCTTCTAGTCCAATCCCTTGCTCAAGAAGCAAACCCTATATCATTTCACACAAACGGTTGTCCAGTCTCTTCTGAAGTTGCACTCACAACTTCTGCAGGGAAAATCCAGTTCCATGGATTTAATTGTTCTCACTGTCAGGAAATTTCTCCTCAGCTTTAGATTTTCTCTCCTTGATTAGTTTCCAGCCATATATATATATATGTTTAAATTCTGCCTTCTGGTGCTTTTTATTGTCCATTGACTTGAATTCATACCAGCCTAATAGAAATCTTCATTTCCTATTTTACAGTCACTAGCCAACTGTGCTTGCATTGTTTCTATTTGTTTATCTTTCTCTGTGTTATATTGTCAGATCTAGGGTGCTTCACTATAAATTGGAAATAGCATTTGTAGGGCTTGAACCAAGCTCACAACTTACGGCTGTGTTATTAAAACCGTAAAAATAAAAAAAGAAGCAGTTTAGAAAATGACCTTCCTGCAATTAAAAATGCAAAGCTACACGAGGGTCTGTCAGGGCAGTAAGTGATAACTTCATCGCAAATGTTCAATGCTGTCCATCTGGGTCCCCCTCCCCAGTCATTTAATGCCAATCCTGCCATATTTAATAGTAAATTTGTGCTGGAACAGACTGCTAATGAAATCCCACATAGCGCTGGCTGGTTCTGTAGAGTGGCTTGAAAAGTGTGACGGAAGCCTTCAGAACCTTTTGGGATTGAGAAAGATGGGAACGCTAGGGATGTTTGGCTAGACCAAGGGTCGCCAACCTTTTGGACCTCAGGGACCACCAAACTGATAATTTTAAATCCCACGGACCAGAGACCCTGGGAAAATCCCAAGAAAAAGTCTGCAGGAAAATTCCCCAACTCGTTTTCCTACCGATCGATCGTTCTTTATTTGGGATTGCAGGATACATCTCCAGCTCCATTCTTAGGCCGGGGGTGGGTGGGTGGGGGAGACTTTTGGCTTCGTGCAAGGAAAGCAGTAGAAGCAGCAGAAGTCTTTCTTTCTCTCCCCCAAACTCTGCCAGAAACGAGTCTTTGTGAACTTATCATGCTGGCTCAGCTTCTTGGAGCGGGGTGCCTTGCAGGGTCCCAAAGACTCATTTCTGGTGGAGTTTGAGGGAGAGAAAGAAAGACTTTTGCTGCTTTCCTTGCATGCAGCCAAAAGCAGAAGAAGAAAGAAGCAGAAAGAAGCAGCCTGGTGGCCAGGCAAGTTGATTTGTCAATTGCTTACAAGATAATAAGTATAAGTAAAAACATAGTTATGAATACATGGATGCATATAAGAAAAATCAAAAGAAACAATAGGACAGGGATGGTAGGCACGTTGGCGCGCTTATGCACGCCCCTTACAGACCTCTTAGGAAAGGGGTGAGGTCAATAGTAGACAGGCTAAGGTTAAAGTTTTTGGGGTTTAGGAAAGAAACCACAGAGTCAGACAGAGTATTCCAAACATTGACCACTCTGTTGCTAAAGTCGTATTTTCTGCAATCAAGTTTGGTGCGGTTAACCTTGAGTTTTTAATCTATTGTTTGCTCTTGTATTGTTATGATTGAAGGTAAAGTATTCATTTGCAGGTAGGACATTGCAATGTATGATTTTATATACTATATTTACATCGGACTGAAGGCATTGGACTGCCATTTGTCAGAAATGGCGTAGGATCTCCTGCATGGGCAAGGGGTTGGACTAGATGACCTACAAGTCCTTTCCAACTGTAAATAAAAGAAAAAAAAAGTCCAGTTGCCTCTTGAAAAAAGCACCTTTGGGACAGCCATGACCTGGATGTCCATAGACATTTAAGACTTCTGGATTCCAATTCCCAGAATTTCCCACCCAGCATGGCTAGCTGTGGAATTCTGGGAGCTGAAGTCCACAAATCTTAAAGTTGCCAAGCTTGGAGACTCCTGGTCTAAAGTCCAGCGCAAGTAAGATTTTCATGGTTTCTGATGTCTGCAACTTTCCTCTTCCACAAGGTTATCTGAGGAAGGTTTTGAAGAACCACACTATCCATGCCTGCGATGGGGAGCAACTAACAATACTTTGCCCCCACAAGACCTCCATTACCATCCTGTCTGCTTTCTATGGGCGAAGGGTACCCAGCCCAAACCTCTGTCCAGCCTCAGGAGAAATCTCTTTGGAAGAAGACATCAATTGCTCGTCTGCAACAGCCCACCAGGTAAGACGTTCTAACAGTGCAGAAGAGTGTTTTTCTGTAGAGGCATTCTGTCCTCGACTTAAGTATAAATAGAATAGAAAATAGAATTCTTTTATTGGCCAGGTGTGATTGGACACACAAGGAATTCATCTTGGTGCAAATGCTCTAAGTGTACATAAAAAGAAAAGGTACATTCATCAAGAGTCAAGAATTATAAGGGACAACACTTAATAATAGTCATAGGGTACAATAAGCAATGAAATCATACTAGGAAACAGTCAGTATAAATCGTAAGGATGCAAGCGACAAAGTTACAGTCCTACAGTCACAAGTGGGAGGGGATGTGTGATAAGGAGTGATGAGAAGATTAATAGTAATGCAGACTTTGTAAATAGTTGGACAGTGTTGAGGGAGTTATTTGTTTAGCAGAGGGATGGCGTTCTGGAAAAAACTGTCCTTGTGTCTAGTTGTTCTGTGCCCAGTGCCCTATAGCGTTGTTTTGAGGGTAGGAGTTGAAAAAGTTAATGTCCGGGATGTGAGGGGTCTGCAGATATTTTCACAGCCCTCTTGTGGACTTATGACCACAACAGAGTGGTTCATAGCTAAGCAAGACAATTGTTGACTGGGTTGTGTCCCTTTTATGACCCTTTTGGGCTGTTAAGAGAATTATTGCAGTTGTTAAGGGAACCATTTATCTTCCTAGCATTGAGTGAAAATTGGGCTGTTGGTCTGAGCTTGGCAGTTTGGCTACAAACCTTTTGTCACCATTTGAGGAGACATCGTCAGGGCGCTTTGGGTTGTGCTCGTCTGTCCACAGATGAGCCCAATCCAAAACGCACTGATGAAGTCTCCTCGAATGGTGATGAAATGTTTGCAAACAAACTGCTGCCGAAAGCTACAGCCTCCCCTCTCCTAGAAAAATGAAATATTCAAGGAAATATTAAAAAGGTAGAATATTATATTTTCCCTAAAGGAGAAATATGCTTCTAAAGACATAAACTCAGAGCCTCAGCTCCTTGCCCTCCCCTCCAGCAGATATTTTGGTGCCAATCTAACTGCAAGACAAAAGACCTTCACCCTCAGGACATGATAGGATTAGCCCTTGGTCAAGATCCAATCCAAGACAAAGCCATTAAGCCATAATAGGAATTGTCCAATACCCTTTCAGAACACAACCCTCTTCATTACATCACCACCCAGCAAGATTCAACCAAGCCTGGGACTCAAGACAACCTACAAAGTTACCCCTGCATGGCCCCATGGGAGTCTGTCAACCAATCAGAATACATTTCTTTCACAGGAACAGGAAGCAAGTTCAAAACCCAAGAGAGGGTATCTCTCTCTCTCTCTCTCTCTCTCCCTCTGTCCCACCCTCTCTCTCTCTTTCCCCCATGTGCTTGATTGCCCAGGACCTCAAACCATGTGGCCCTCTCCACCATTAAAACCACCTTTCCAAACAACCTCCTCCCTGTGTCCAGTGTCTTTCTCCCCACTTGGACCTGAACCCAAATGGACATTTCTTCCAACACTGTCAAGCTCGGCACTCAGACCAACAGCCCAACTACCAACCCGAGTTACTTATATTCAAATACATTAAGTGAAAATGCTAGGAAGAGAGAGAGAGAATCTCATCTCCGTACCTTTTTTAAAAAAAGCCGTTTTCCTCTTTTAAGTGTGGAATCATTAAGCAAATAGACAGAATCAATAACAATAAACGAATCAACAGAAATGAAGGGAGCATCAGAAAAATAAAGTCTTCTATGCTGTAGGACCCACGCTTTCTTTGAGGGCAAAGGAAGAGCAACAGAGAATGAGAAAAAGCTGTTCTGGTGTCAGCCTTCTCAACATGAGGACCCTCAGTTAAATGAAACCCCTGCCAGCCACAGCTAGAACCTATCTCTAAGTGTGACAACTAGGGCGTTGACAAGAGGGCATATTCCCTCCTTTGATTGTTGAGTTGTGTGAGCCAAGAAGAGAAATTCCCAGTGTGGAGGTGTCGGAAAAGACAGATTGCCATCTAGCGGCTAGCAAAGCAACACACTTGGGAACTGCCCAAAGGCTTGGCTGGTGTTGAGATTTCTCCTGTAGATGGCTTAAAAGACCTGGGAAGGAATGGGCTGGAAAAATGTTTTCCTGCTTTTTCACACAAAGAGCCAAACTAGACTTAGGGCAAACAAAGGAAACCAGGCCACCAAAGAACAAGGTGGCTGGACACCATCAAAGTTGACCCCAGCCAGAGCATAAAACAACTCAAAGAAGTAGTGCCAGATCAAAAGAGGTGGAGAGATCTGGCCCACAGAATCACCAAGAGTCAGATGTGACAGAATGGACAATCAAGGTTAGGGCACAATCGAGACAGCTCTTCTAAGGTGCTTTCTCCGCCATCTATGAAATGGCACAAAGGTTTGCTGGCATAATTTCACAGGTGGGTATTCAGCAGGTTCTGACCAGTTCTGGAGAACCGGTAGCAGAAATTTCGAGTAGTTCGGAGAACCGGCAAATCCCACCTCTGACTGGCCCTGCCCCTACCTATTCTCTGCCTCCCATTGAGTCCCAGCTGATCGGCTGGGTCTTCTTTGGTTGCCCTGCATAGGAGAACGGAGCTGGAAAGCAGCTTAGCGGGGTGTGGAAGGAATGGGGATTTTGCAGTATCCTTCTTCTGCCTCGCCCACCCAGCCACGCCCACAGAACTGGTAGTAAAAATTTTTTACATCCCACCACTGCGTAATTTGCTCTGGATAATATGGCCAGCAAATGTTATTGTCTTAAGCGATTTAACCATTGATGGCTGTTCTTGCTTGGGGGAAAAGCTAACTCATCACTCTAAGATGAGCTGGGGAGCAGGTGGCTTTGATCAGAACCTTCAAATATAAGTCTTCCTGCTTGAGCAACCTACTTGCCAGACCTTCATAACCACAGATGTTCCCCAAGGCAGACACTTGGTTGGTCCAAAAGTGGGTGTGGTGGTCCCCAAAGCATCTTTCCCTTCTTTGGTACATGTCCCTGCAAGATTATGAAGGATACATCCCTTTACATCTAGGGTCAACCAGTTTCTCCAGCAATCTTGGAATTGCTCATCTTCTTCTCCTGGTGTCACATCAACCCAGCACCACAAACAATTGTATGACTTGGTGAAGACATTTGGCCACCTGGTCTATGTTAGTGTGGGGTTGGCACACACTAAAAATCCCTTAAAAGCATGTACTGGTGTGACTTTCAAACTGGGAGATGACTGGGGAGATCAGGGCGTGTCTTGGGATGCGATAAAAAGGGCTCCGTATGAGGACATCAGGCTTCTACCTCCATGGATCCACAAGGGTGTAAACAACATTCTCATTTACTTGGTCCGTAGGGAAATTCAAGACTTTCAGTCACTTGGTGCATTGCATTTGTAAGTGAGATTTCTCTACTTCACTTAATACCTATTAGGAGTTTCAAGACAGGAATGAAAGAAGCTGGGAAGAAGCAAAGTGGAAACATCAACCTTGCTTTTTCTATCCTGCCTATCACCAGAATTCCTCGTCAACAGCCCTAAATTAACCGAGAAAGAGAAAGCTTAACAACTGCAAATTCTAGAGAAGGTTGAGATGAGGAGAACCTATGCCCTTCTAAGGACTATTTATGGTCTTTCTAAATTAGATATGGCTACACTTATTGCTTGTCCTTTTCCACCAGAAAATGATGGATGAGTGCCAGGACCACCGATGGTGCCATTTCCTTGTCCACAGCCGAGTGTTTGGGCCGGATCCATGCCCAGGAACACACAAATATTTGTTGGTTTCCTACAAATGCAGACCTGGTGAGTGACTTCAGCAAGGCATCTGTGTGGGAAAGGAGAAGATATGTAGCTCTACCCTACGGTTTTCTGAAGAGATGCAGTAGGTCATCCAAATCTGCTGTAACATCATGGGTAGAGACCAAAAGTTTCAATCTATCTGGAGGGCTTTGGGAAAAGGGTCGGCGAAAGCTGGTGATGCAGATAAGAGACTTCTTAGAGGAAGGTTGAGTAACTCTAGGATTCTTCAGAGAATCTTCAATAGAGAAAGTCCTTTGTTCACATAAGAAAGAAGTGGCAGGACCTTGTTTGCTTCCCACTAGGTTAATCTAAGAGAGCCAGTTTGGTGTTGTGGTTAAGGCAGGGGTGTCAAACTCGATTTCATCGAGGGCCGCATCAGGGTTGTGTTTGATCTCCAAGACAAGAGACTGTGCAGTTGTGAACTGGATGGGGAGTATTTTCCCACGTCATTGTAGTTGTGCTTTTAAAGTTGTAGCAATGTTTCGGCAGAATCTCATCTGCCATCATCAGGCTTGTGTATTGGGCTTGTCTGAACCCAATACACAAGCCTGATGGTGGCAGATGAGATTCTGTCGAAACGTTGCTACGACTTTAAAAGCACAACTATAACGACGTAGGAAAATACCCGAACAAAGCTGAATACCATACATATAAATAACCGTGAAAACTTAAGAAAACACACACACACATATATATGTGTATGTGTATGTATATGAGTATGTGTATGTGTATGTATGTGTATATATATATATATATATATATATATATGTGTGTGTGTGTGTGTGTGTGTGTGTGTGTGTGTGTGTTCTTCCCTCCCTGGAGAGAACTGGGTTTGATTGGATCTCACAAAGATTTTCTTTGGGTTAGGCCTTACAAATTATCAGCTCCTATCTGCCTTACCAGATAGACCAGACAAGAAACAAGACCAAATAAGTTAATTCCACTTTATTATAAAGCAATTTTTATATATATAAAAAAGTGTACCCTTCCCGAGCTCCCATTTCACTGGCAGAGGCACTATGGCAATGATGGGATTCAATTTTTTTTACTACCGGTTCTTGGGCGTGGCTTGGTGGGCGTGGCAGGGGAAGGATACTGTAAAATCTCCAAGTCAGAGGTGGTATTTGCCAGTTCTCTGAACTACTCAAAATTTCCGCTACCAGTTTCTCCAGAACTGCTCAGAACCTGCTGAATACCATCTCTGCACTGTGGGCCAGTCCTTCACTGTTTCCAGGGTGGGGTCTGTGGGCCAGATCTAAGCACCCTGTGGGCCAGATCCAGCCACCAGGCTTTGAGTTTGACGCCCCTGTGACATTAGTCTAAAAACAGTGAGACCTTGAGTTCTAGTCCTGCTTTAGGCACCAGTTGGGTGACCTTGGGCCAGTCACTCTTTCTCAGCACTAGCTGAGATAATGCTCAACCACTTCTGAAAAATCTTGCCAAGAAAACAGGGACTTGTCCAGTCTCCAAGAATCAGACATGAATGAATGAATGAGAAAGAAAGAAAGAAAAAGTTTATATGATCACCTGTGAATTTCCGTTGAAAATATGACATCTAAAATTAGAAGAGGTGATTTTGAAGCTTAATCTGAAAAACCTATAACTGCAAACAAACCCAGTTGATTAAAATGTTGGAGCTAAATCATATTAAATTGTAGTTTGACTAACTGTAGTCATTGAATTATTGCATAAAACACAATTGTCCGGGTCTATGCAATACATTATCCAGCACTTACAATCATTAATGGTTAACATCAGCTCAAAAGAATTCATTTGCAGATTTAGCCTGTTGTTCTGGGAGTCAAACTTGTACTGATAGTCCCTTCCTTATCTCAAGTATGGCCTTCATAAAAGGAAGAGAGATTTTAAAATATTACGGAGCAAGGAGTCGGTAGAGATTGATGAGGAATGACTGTGTTTCATTTTCAGCCAATTATCGTCTCAAGACCGTATGTGAAAATGACAAGATGAGGCTACAATGTCGGAGCAACTCAGTTCTAGCAATTTATTCTTCGATTTATGGGCGACCTTTGCGAGGAAAGCTGGAGTGTAATTCTATGAATGGGACAGAGCCTGAAATAGGTACATGAGAACTCAGCCTCTGCTAAGACAATCCTAAGCATTAACTGCACTTGGTGAGTCTATGGGCCTTTCCACATCAGGATTTGGTGCCAGCTTGAAGGTTGCTCTGAATTTCCATCATGGCAACTGGTTGGAGAAGTTTCCCCCATTGCATCAAATCCTCTGACAACATCCCAGGTCCTGAAATGGGAAGGGTAGCTGGTTGGCTTTGTAGCTTCCTTTAAGCAGCCTGGTCTAAGCAAACAGAGCTGAAATTGACCAGAGTTCTATCACAGATCATACGGTGGTTTGTAAAATGGCAGACTACTGTTTTCCCCCCTTCTTTTCATTCCCCCCACTATGAGTTGGAGATGAAGGAACCTTTGTTGTTGTTGAACCAGTTGTGATGGATTTCAGCCTTTTGAAATGCTGAGGCTTAGAGAGGGAAAGTGGTGGTGTACAGGTGTTATTAGGGAAACAGGTCCCTTTAAGTATCGCCTCCTTCAGACATGCACTCTGGTTCATCTTCCCTGTTGGATAACTCTTCTATCCTTCTGCAAGAGTTTAAAGACCTGGCTCTGCAGGTTGGCCTGAGAACCGAATGGGCAGTTTGGAATTCATTGTTGGAATGTATTTTTGTGCAACAACTACAGTAGTATTCAGCCAGTAGATGGCAGTTTTTACAAGTGGAATATACTCTTCTATGGAATATACTCTGTTTTTTTGTTCTAAGTTACAGAAGAACAGTTAAGCAGTAAAGCACATGGTGACTGCATTTTATTTGGTCTATAGTGCTATATATAAATGGAATTTCTAACATGGGTTGATGGCATATTCCACCTACCCTCCCCCTTGCTTTCTGCTCTCCACCCATCCATCTTCTTGATTATCATATGCATGTATTTATTCTAATTCTGTTCCTTTGTCATAGTTCTTTTACTGTTATATTATTGTACTTCTGTTCTGCTTACACTCCTTTCATTTTTCTTCCTTTTTATTATTGTAAACCACCTAAAGTAGTCTCACAGCAAGATAGGCAGCAAATAACTGTAATAAACAAACAAACCAATAAATAAACAACCAATCTACCAACTGGTGGATGCAGTTAGTTCTGAGCTGAGGCTTCATTACTGGACACAAAAAGTCAACAATTGGTGTAGCGGGACAACTGCCAAGATGAACACTCTAGGAAGGGTTGATGCCAACCTCTCATGACCTTGACTTGCACTCCTTTTGTTGCCTGTTTGTTGCCATCTCAGCTCTGGCCTTTTCCCCATTTATACTACTGACTCTCCATCCAGCAGAAACTAACATTGGCATGAAATTCGCTCTCCACTTAGCCAACCCTATTCTCCCTTGATGGCTTATTTCAGTTGAAAGGTGGACAAGAGAGATGCTGAGGTCGAAAATAATACACTTCACAATGACACTGCTGTGTTGTAAGGCTAACATTTAAGGAGCTTGGGCACTGTCCAGGAATGCTTTTCTAGAACAGGGTTTCATTCAAACAATTCTGCAGGGTTCCCAGAGAGACGAAGGACAAAAAGGAGAAAAATGCACAGAGGACATCCATTGTTAAAAAGGGTGAATTTGTTCTCCAGTACAAAAAATAAAATAAAAGCAGAAATTCACATCTGATATTTTGTGGGTTTTGGTTTTTTGTTTTGTTTTAAGAAAAGCTAACAGCTTCATTGCCTGAAAAAGCTTGAAAGACTTTTCTCTAGGACACCAAGTGTGGTGACCTGATTCACTCCAAATATTTTAAACTCCAGGTTCTTCTCAGCATCATCTGAGCAAAATATCTGGAACATCTCTTGGTGAACATCTTTCTTTGCTTTCAGTATCTGAATAGGATGGGACAGATTCACCTACACCGTACTTGCATTTTATAAATGATGAACAAAAGCCATATCCAACCTTATACTAAGCGGGCCTCTACCTAATACATAATAGAGATAATATGGTGTCTTGACTCTAACAAAACTTGCGACCACCCATTTGAGACTGACTGTGGTAGACAGTCAGTCTTTGAGGTCTGTTTGGAAAGTCCACAACGGAGCCAACTGTGATGACCTGGGGCATGGCACAAAGGCAACCCAGCCAGATAATAAGTAGAGGTCCCTTTATTAGCTCCAACTCCCCTCCCCCCATGTTCCAGTTACCTTCCGGTTTGGAGAAAAACTCACCCAGGAAGCTGCAACTGCCTTTGGCTGCAGATATTCCAATCCAAAATAGTATAAACAAAAAATCTTTACGCTATATATTCAACAAAGCAAGATAAGGTAATAAATCTGGCAGGGCAAGATAAGAAGTTCTAGAAGTGAGGTAACACAGCAGTAAATCCAATCAGTTGGGAGGATGCCAGGAATTCAGATAACAGCAGTCAATATTAGATAAACTCAATGTTTGTTCCCGACAACCGTCCATCCCATCTGCCTCTCCTTTAAACTCCCTCCACAAGTGTGCCTTGTGAAGGGAATCAGGGCCCATTCCTCCCTCATTAATCCATGCAACCCATGTTGCTCTCTTCTCTGTTCTTCCCTGCATGCCCTAGGATAAAGAGGGGGCGGGCCTGGATCTTACTCTGAATTCCCTCTCCCTTGTTTTACCTCTCCCTTCTACCTCTCCCCTGCTCTGCCCAGCTGGACTTTGCCCTTTCCCAGTTTCCTCCACAGCCAACAGAGCCACACTCCCATTCCCTGTCAGCTGTTCATCTTCCTCCTCAGATTCAGACTCCAATGGGGACATGACACCAACCTCCAGAATTTGCCATTTCTCCATCCCCACTTGGGCTGACTGCATTGTGTATGTGTGTGATTTGTAGAATGCATAGCTCCTGATGCCTTGAGAAGAGTGTCCCAAAGGTGCCACAAGAAGAGGAATTGCACCCTTGTTGCTAGCACGGCTATCTTTGGAGACCCTTGCTACCCGGGGGTGAAGAAACAATTGAGAGTGTCCTACACTTGCGGTAAGTAGGACAGCAAATTAACCTGCCGATATTTGAGGTGGGAAGGACGCGCAACTGACAAGCTAAGTGGTCAGTTGGTCCAGTTCTCCATTCCAAGCTAGACCTGTTTAGGGCTTTGGCATAGAGATATCACTTAACAATAGCACTTAGACTTATATATCGCTTCACAGTGCTTTCATAGCCCTCTCTAAGCAGGGTACAGAGTCAGCCTATTTTTCCCAAATAATCTGGGTCCTCGTTTTACCCACATCGGAAGGATCGAAGGCTGAGTCAACCTTGAACCAGTCAAGATCAAACTGCTGGCAGTGGGCAGAATTAGCCTGCAACACTGCATTCTAACCCTGGGGAGGGAGGGAGGGAGGGGGGAAGGGCAATAGCAATAGCACTTAGACTTATATACTGCTTCACAATGCCGTGAAGGTCACCAGCAGTTTTTCATTCAGTTGTTGTTTCTTGAAAAGTCTCAGATAGTATAATCTCTACTGGGCCCTTTTGACCAGGGCTGCAATGTGAGCCCCCCAGGTCAGGTCCTCTTTTAGGGTAACATCCAGAAACTTAAAACTGGCCACTTGATCCACTCGGCCTCCATTGATAAGCAAGGGCTGGATCCTTCTTATAGTCCACTTTTCATGTATGTTAAGATGGCCCCTGGAAATGATAATTATTACACAATGTTTTGTTTGCTTTTCCCATCACCTGCACTCCTGTGTGTCTTTCAGTGCCAAGGCAGTTGCTAGAAGAAGCAACACGTGAATCCCGGGAAGATCCCTTCTCAATCTCAGATTACACCCATGGTAATTATTCCGCCTTGATTTTAATCCACAGCACGTCTCTGGATGGAGAAGTACCTGGGAAAAGCCTCCTCCCCAAAAACCTTTTCTTACATCCATGGAGATTCTCAATCATCTAGGTCAGGGGTCTTCAAAACTTGACAGCTTTAAGACTTGTGGACTTCAACTCCCAGAACTCCTCCTCTGGTCATGTTAGCTCAGGAATTCTGGGAGTTGAAGTCCACAAGCCTTAAACTTGCCAAGTTTGAAGACCCTTGCTCTAGGTGATCGTTGTCCCAAAGGTCCTTTTTTAAACGGCAACTGGACTTTCTTAGATTTTTTTTTCCTTTGAAAATGTTTCACTTCTCATCTAAGAACTGAAATAAAAGAAGCTTCTTGGATGAGAGTTGAAATGTTTTGAAAAAAAAAATACCCAAGAAAGTTCAGTTGCCTTTTGAAAAAGCACTTTTGGGATTATCCTCTCTAATATCAAATGCAGTGGTAGGATTCAATTTTTTTTTTTACTACTGGTTCTGTGGGCATGGCAGGGGAGGAATACTGTAAAATCCCATTCTCTCCCTACCAGAGGTGGTATTCAGCAGGTTCTGACCAGTTCTGGAGAACCGGTAGTGGAAATTTTGAGTAGTTTGGAGAACCAGCAAAAACCACCTCTGACTGGCTCCACCCCATCTATTCTTTGCCTCCCAAGTCCCAGCTGATTGTCTGGATCTTCTTTTGTTGCCCTGCACAGGAGAAGGGAGCTGGAAAGCAGGTTAGTTGGGGTGGGGAGGGAATGGAGATTTTACACTATCCTTCCTCTGGAATGGGGTGGGGATGGAGATTTTGCAGTATTCTTCCCCTGCCATGCCCACCAAGCCACGCTCACCAAGCCATGCCCACAGAACCAGTAGTAAGAAATTTTGAATCCCACTACTGCTCCCCACCCCACTAACCTGCTTTCCAGCTCCGTTCTCCCGTGCAGGACAACAAAAGGAGACCCAGCCGATCAGGTGGGACTCGATGGGAGGCAGAGAATAGATGGGGGCAGGGCCAGTCAGAGGTGGTATTGGCCGGTTCTCTTAATGACTCAAAGTTTCCGCTACCATTTCTCCAGAACCAGTCAGAACTGGCTGAATACCATCTCTGATCAAATGGTGTAGAGATAACAGTCCTTGAATTCATGAATGCCGAGGAGAAATCTGGGACCACTATGTGGCTGCAGAGGAGTAGAAGAGAACAGCGGTGTGTACATGAAGCTCCAAAGTTTCCTACAAGGACTTAACTCCCTCCCATTCAAGAAATAGTTCCATAGAGACTGGACCTGGTTAGCAGCCATCCAAGACAAAACCAGAGTTGGATAGGAGACATAGTACATTTGGAGAAAGACCAAAAAAAATATATTTGAACAAAGCCAGCCAATCACAGGCTGGAAACATGAACCGACTCAATTGGAGGGATGATGCTCTTGCTACATTTTTCCATAGGTTCCATCAGATTATCAGGTCTTCAGGTAACAGGCCAAGTTTTCACAGCCTGTTTTCCACACAGAATAGAAAGTCACTGCAAAAAGGGTGGGTGCCCTTGGGATGATTTTCCAAAAGGGGTGCCTTTTATTTGGGAATTCCTGGACCCAAATATTTTATTTATTTTACTTATTTGTTTGATTTGTCAATCACTTACAAGATAATAGGTATAAGTATAAACATGAGTAAGAATACAGGAAATAGGTACGAATAAATGGGGACAATAGGACAGGGACGGTAGGCACAATTGTGCACTTATGCAGGCCCCTTACAGACCTCTTAGGAATGGGGTGAGTTCAATAGTGGATCGTTTAAGGGTAAAGGAGTGGGGGTTAGAGGATGTAACAACAATATCTAGCCCAGTTGGGCAAAATTTGCCCTGGAGAAAATCCTGGGGAGGTCAACCCAAGGAAAGGAAGAAAGATGCTTCCTTGTGCCTCTTCTGTGTCCCATCCTATAAAGAACCCTTGACATCCTCCAGATGTTGCCACGGTCCATCTCTCAGCACCAGTTGGATTGAACCAGGGTGAGTCATCCTGGGATTGGTAGCTCAGCAAGGTCTGAAGGATCTCAAATTCTCCACCCTCCGTCTGCAAAATGGAGGGGAGCAGGCCTCCCTCAGTAGCACTTTAAGAAACGCAAGCAACATATTGCTGTCCTCCCTCAGTGAAATCCATTCTCCAGCTTTTGAATCCAGCATCTCTTTCGACTCCATTGTGCCAGGCCCCTTTGCCCTGAAGAGAACAGAATCCCCAGTGGGAGTCTGCTCCCCAAGTGGATCTTTTCTGATTTCCCCACGGCATGAGATTTTAGTTGGGCTCCCCGAGGGAAAACCGCATTCCCTCAAGAGCCCCGTTGTATTTCCATAGATAATAAACCTGTAGCAGCCTGTAGCGCTGACATAATTCCCTCCTATTAGAACATAATCCCTTCCTGGGATCTTGCTACTGGAACATGGTGGCAGGTTGCCAAATAATAGCAAAAATGATTTCCTACTGGCTTCTGATGGGAAATGAAATGACTGAATTCCCACCATGTCATAAGCTTGGTTAAAAGGTTGTTTGGTGCTTTTGTAGTCGATGGCATACTAGAATGTCGTACATAGCAGACTATTAGGTTCACTGTAGTGTGACAAGCCAGAAGTGCATTAATCTGGTAACCACATTGGGACAACGGGGCTGTTATAACTGTGAACGGATCTAGCGGAGTGTCATGCCTGAGGTTGCCTGCAGTCAGTCTGTGCAAATAGAGTCGTAAATAACTCTTCCATTTTTGCACAGTTTAGAACAGGGGTATCCAACTCAAGGCCCGGGGCCCAGATCTGGCTCGCGGGCCCACCCTGGAAATAGTGAAGGACCGGCCTGTGGTGCCTCTGCCAGCAAAAAGGGAGCTGAGGAGTCCGTGCGTGGCCCACCTGAGCTCCAGGTGGCTATCATGGCCAAAAATAGAGCCCAGAAGGGCTGTCATGGTCAAAAATGGAGCCTCAATGTGTGACATCAAGCTGGACACTCCCATCCTGGCCACACACACACAAACACTGCCCCCCAATGTCAAACACAACTTTGATGTGGCCCTCAATGAAATCGAGTTTAGAACATTGGGATGGATGGGTAGAGAAGCAAAATGGCTGCCTTAAACTTTCCTCGCTCCCTCCAGAGGACCTGATTCCACCCTGCTTTTTGAAGCATGGTCTTTCTCACACCCTTCAACCTGACCAAAGTTGCTTATTCCTGGTCACATGCATCTGGGAAACCTCCTGTGAGATCATATCAACAGAGCATCATCATGAAAACTGCATCAACGATACCATTTGCTTGATGATGTCATCAGTGAGATACTTCCTTGCCTGATGTCATTCCTACTCCTTCTGGAGTTCTTGACCACCAAAACTAGTGGCACAGAGGATGGCCTAGTGTTGTGGGCTGTCAGCCGCCGGCCCCTCCAGCAGCTGAATCAGAGGAGGAGGAGGAGGAGGAGGTGTGGGAGTCAGGGTCAGCATCAAGACAACCTGAGAGCTCTGAGGGGGAAGAAGGAATGGAGCTGTCAGAGGGGGGGAGGGAGAGAGGGAGAGAGAGAGAGAGAGAGGCAGAGGTGGAGCCTGGGCCTTCTGTCAGCCCTCAGATGGAGAGTCAACAGCCCCCAGGTCTGGCAATGGCTGACAGGGAAGAGCAGGAACAGCTGGGTCCAGTGCCTGACGCATGGCTTCGCAGAAGGCAGAGGAGAGGAGAGCAATGGAAACCTATGGGCTGGTCCTCAGGATGGAAGAGCAACTGCTGCTAGCAAAGCCCCACCCTAGCTCTGGGGATAAAAGGCAGGGGGCAGAGATGAATAGGTGACAGACAACTATCCATCTCCCTGCTGGACAGACTTGTTAGCCTGTGGTGAAAATAACTTTTTTGCCAGGGCTGCTGGTGTCCTAATAAAGGAATCATTGCTTCAACTACAGAAGGTCTGTCGTGTTTAGGGAGTTGGGTCAGTAGACATAGGTTTGGGTTGCCAAAAAGTCACCCATCCTCTATCTGGAAGATGTGGCCTTCAAAAGATGCATGAGCCAGTGAGTTTATGCTTGTCCCTTAAGTGATACAGACTAAGAACCGGAACTTTCTTCTTTTGCTACTGGAGGCATCCTTAGTAAGACCATCCTGTCCCCTTATTTGCTACAGGTGGCTGGTACACCGGGCCGAGGCTGTCCAAGCGGTTCCAGGAAAATCTGATGATATTTACTAACTCTCTGGAAACAATAGCCCATATTTGGGGTACGTGCGATCCTTCTTGGCCATACACGAGTGCATGGTGTGACATGAGATTTTCATCCTACATGAGACACAACCTTCGACCGCCGCCGATCATCGTTCCCTTACCAGATTCCTTCATGCCTTCAACCATGGCAGAGCTTCTAATGTACTTGAGAAGTTCTTCAAAATGCAGGGAGATATTCAGAGGTGTATCACATGTTGAAAGTATCACATGTTGAACTGTACAGCACAGTCAAATGTCAACGGTTGACCGCAGGAATTGTTCCGTGGTGTTTTGTATTTCATTATAACATGTTTTATGATAATTTCATGTTGCAAAGTGTGTTATAAAATTTCCCAAATTCTAACTCTATGGGAGTCACGCTTGCTAGATTTTGGACAGACTCTGTTAAGTTAGCCAATTTAAAGTACCATAGTTGAAAAAGGTTTTGCCCTACCATATGCACCATTTTAAGGGAGGGGAACCTTTACCTATATCTTTATGTCTAGTCAAAGGTTACAGACACAAGAATTTTAATAGTATATAGCTAGATTTTTGCAATCCTTTGGGATTCAACTATCCCTGTGACTCTTTCATTTCTCTCTCACCATTGAGAATTTAGGGCAAGTTTATATCCAGCTTCGAGACCCGAAAACTATTTAACTTTTCATCCTTAAGATTGAGGAATTAGAGGATGTGGTTCATATCACATGCAAAGCCACGCTGTATGTCGGTTGAACATTAGTAGAGAAGGAACAGGCTAATTGTATTTATTTTTCATTAAACGTAAGAGAAATTAAATTTATTTTTGTCTCCTGGCCTCACCAGTTACTTTTTGGATTGTAGGATTCATGAGGCTACTACGAAGCCAAGTACAGCCCTCTACCTAAACAAACACTGCACATTTCAGGGAACGGTTATGTAAACAAGTAAACAAGGGTTGAACAAGCCATGGCTTGTGAGGTTTGTGAATTCAGACTAAATGTACTGAACATCAGCTTCTCTCTTTGCAGGTGTTCCCGAGAAGGTGGGCTTTTATTTCCTATGTGGGGTTTCCACAGGACTGATCTTTCTCCTCCTCTTCTTTGCCCCCAAAACAACCTTCTTGCATGACTTCAAAGGGGCCTTCAAAAAGGCAGACGTGACCGAGTCCTTGCAACTGGAGACAACAAAGTTACAGGATGACCAAGATGAAGAAAATCGGGAGGAAAGCTCTTCTGAATCTTCTTTCAGCCATCTTACCTCCAATTACCGGAACACCAACATCTTTGGGCCGGAACTGACTGCAGCCTTGGAAGGGGCAGCTGATCAAAGGGGCCACGAAGGTGATGAAATTTGGATCCCCAAGGAATCCAGCCCATATGCCATCCACAAAATTAAGGCAGCCACCAAATGAGAAGGACTAACATTGGAAGCTGGGCAGAGTGAGCTGCACTGGGTGAATACAGGTAGTCCTTCATTTAATGATCACAAGTGAGACCAGGAGTTCTGGTTGTTAAGCAAAGCAATCAGAGCTGAAGAAACTTCTTGGATGAGAAGCAAAACATCTTCAAAAGAAAAAACAAGAAACTCCAGTTGCCTCTGAAAAAGCACCTTAGGGACAACCAAGACCTGGATGACTGAGAATCTCTACAGACTTTTAGCTATACAATTTGGGATTGAACACCCTTCGAATGATGTGGGAGTAGGAATGGATTTCCAGAGGGAGGAAAAATTGCAGATGACAGGAACCATTTGCACTACTCAGGTCACCCTGAGGACACAGATACACCTCCAAGTGGCCTCAACGACTCTCTAAAAAAGATGCAAATGACCAGTTGCCTGCAAGGAATATAAATCCTTCCATTCCCCACCATCCAGTCAGAGCCAAAGAAGCTTCTGGGATGAGAAGCAAAACATCTTCAAGTAAAAACCAAGAAGTCCAGTGGCCTCCTGAAAAAAGCACCTTTGGGTCAGTGCAGTTAAGTGAATCTCAGTCATTAAAAGCAAAATCCGGCTTCCTCCATTGACTTTGATTGTTGAAAGCTGGCAAGCTGGAAAAGTTGCAAATAGTGATTGCATGCCCCCCCGTGGGATGCTGCAACCATCATCAATACATACCAACTGCCAAGAATCTGAATTTTGACCATGTGACTGTAGGGATGCTCCAATGGTTACGAGTAGCAATGGCAACAGCAATAGCCCTTAGACTTATATACCACAGTGAGCGGTTTATAGAGTCAGCCCCCAACAACCTGGGTTCTCATTTTACCCACCTCAGAAGGATGGAAGGCCGAGTCAACCTTGAGCCTGGTAGGATTCGAACTGACCAATTGCAGTCAGCCAGCAGTCAGCAGAAATAGCCTGCAGTACCGCACTCTAACCACTGCGCCACCACAGCTCATACATAGTGTATGTCATTTTTTTCCGTGCTGTCGTAACTTTGAACACTCGCTATACAAATGGTTATAAGTGGAGGACTACTTGTATGTGAACTTCAGAGTTTGTGAGGATGGAGGTCAGTTTGTTACACCACCCACCTTAAAAGGAATGAACAGTGGGCACAGATACCTGCTGTATCCAGAAGATTTCTTGCAGATTCAGCTTTGGCCACGTTTACTGAAAACAATGCTAATCATGTAACGTTCTATTTTCAATATAATTTTCAATATAATGTCGTATGGGGGAAATTCATCAGAGAAAGCTATTATGTTTGGAAAAATTAGCAATAAAAGGAAACCAGGCCACCAAGAACACGGTAGTGGAACACCATCAAAGCGGACAACCAGCCAGAGCGTAGAACAACTCAAAAGAAGTAGTGCAAGATAGATCTGGAGAGACCTGGCCCACAGAATCACCAAGAGTTGGACACGACTGAATGGATAACATCATCATTATATTTTCAATCTATATGTTATTAGGTTGCTAGGAGTTGGAAGGGAAAATATGTAAACTCTCTCCTTCCAAATGATGTCAGCCACGTAGGGAAGCCAGACCTGGGGGTGTCTTTAAAGCCTGAAATTATGTCAATAAAAACAACTTTGAAGTTGACCTGCCACCCCTCAGGAGACACCAAGGTTGGCAGAAAGTCTAGACTGTTTACTTTTAGTTTCTCTTGCTTATTTTGTGTAGTGAACGATGGATGTCTGCCTCGAACTTTTATCCTAATAGCCCCAAGGATAGGTGAGATGAACAGGCCTTTTAGCATTCAGAGGTATGGGATTCTTCTTTCCTGCGTTTTCCATTAGTGCCATTTGTGTGTATTACATTTCTCGCATTCATAACCTGACCTAAAACTTTAATGTGTGCATTCACATAAAAATAACCAACAAATTGATGTTTAAACTGTGTGAAAATCATATTCTTTCAGAATGGTTTTGCTTTTTTTAAAAAAAAACAGCTCATTGCTGTTTGTGCTACATCATTCTTCATATGGATTTTAGTGTGCAGTGTTATTAAACTGGGTAATTTCAAACTGACATTGCCAGTGTAAAAACCCAAAGACAACTTGAATCTTCTTCAAATATCTCAGATGACAGCTCCTGGTTTTTCTTTTTGGTCACTGACTATCATGGTAGAAGCAGGTAGAAGAACCAGCAAATTAACAGAGTTGGGTGGGACCTTGTAGGTCATCTAGTCTAACCCCCTGCCAAGCAGGAAACCCTACACCATTTCTGGCAGATGGCAGTCCAATCTCTTCTTGAAAGCTTCCAGTGATGAAGCTCCCACAACTTCTGAAAGCAACTTCTGTTCCATTGGTTGATTGTTCTCACTGTCAGAATACTTCTCCTTATTTCCAGGTTGAATCTCTCCTTGTTCAGTTTCCATCCATTATTCCTTGTCTGGCCTTTGGGTGCTTTAGAAAATAGCTTGACCCCTTCCTCCTCTCTGTGGCAGCCCCTCAAATATTGGAAGACCTCTATCCTGTCTCCCCTGGTCCTTCTCTTCCCTAGACTAGCCAGGCCCAGTTCCTGCAACCGTTCATGGTATCTCAGACACTAGATGAATATTGCTAGGCTACTGTTCCTTTGAACGTGGAAAGAGGAATATCTGTATGGGTAGCAGCAGATGTTCCTCCAGATGGTGCTGTTTTCATAGCTTTATATAGCCTGTCATTTAGATTGATGAGGTTCAATCCAAAAAACATTTGGAGGCCATACTTGATTTGAGAAAAAACCATCTTGATAGGGTTTAGCACATTTTCCCATCTCTTAAAAAAAAAAAAAAAACAGGGAATATTTCCAAACGATATAATAATACTCGCACTGTTTCTTTCAGTGAAATCAGCACAGTGAAATCTACTTAATGGACCAGTTGGGGAGAGAAAAGATTCCATTACTGCCAAATGTTTATTGCATTACAAAGTGTTGGTGGTGATTTATGTCATTTGGAGCTATTGGTGTCATTCATCTAATGCCATTATGTAAATGAAAATAGTGGCAATTGATGTAAAAATGCATGTAAGTCCATGGGCTGGCCTGACACTTCCGTGAAGAGGCGTTCAGATGGAAATTTGGTCTCTAGCATTTGCTAAAAGAGGGGTCTTAAAATCAAGATTTCAACGTACATCTTTTCTCATCCCCTGGTTCTACTTATGGCTAGTTTAGTTTACTTTATTGTCATTGCGCATCGTACAATCATCTTCAGTGTACTACAGTATACAGTAGAATTCAGTGGAGTTACTGCCCTGGGATAGAAGCTGTTTTTCAGCCTATTTGTCCTTGTTTTTATTATTATCCTGTACTGTCTGCCAGATGGTAATAGTTTAAAAAAAGGGTTCCCAGGATGAGAGGGATCTTTGAACTTTCTTAGGGCAGCGGGAGCTATAAAGGTCTTCCAAAGAGGGGAGAGGGCAACCCATGATCCTCTGGGCAATGACATTAACCCTCTGGAGTGCTGTCCTATCTGCCCCTCTGCAATTGGCAAACCATACAGAAGTGCAGTAAGTTAAGATACTCTCTATGGTGCAGCGGTAGAAGGTCGCCATCAGTTTTTCATTCAGTTTTATATTCATTCAGACTATTCGTGGTTAACTTGAACAATCCATCATAGGTCTCTTATTTATTAATTAGATTTATCTACTACCCATCTCACTATCAGTTGATCAGAGTACAGTTGTATACCTTATGGTTATACACTCTTGTGTCGTTGGTATACAGCATAGCTGGCTGGAGAATTCTGGGAGTTGAAGTCCACAAGTCTTAAAGTTGCCAAGTTTGGGTACCCCTGCCCTAAAGAGATATGATAGGTGGACACTGGCTTTACTTCCACAACTCTGAAAACAGTCATGAACTGTTTATTTCTTTGTTGTTGCTGTCCTCACCATACAGAGAGCTCAGATCTCTTCATCAAATGTCCAGTCAACAGGTCACTGAGCTACAATTCAGCATCCAAATTGTCTCCTGGTTTGTCCTCAAAGTCTCCTTCAAGGCCAAACTGACCCTCCAGCTCAGCATTAATCACCTTACCTGCCCCTTCCCGCCCCATCCTGGTTCACCTGTGTCAACAAGGACAACAGCAGGAATTATCCATCAAACTTGAACTGCTAAAAATGCTGCATAGATGTTACCTGGTTTGGGTAATGAAACATCTGCAAAGAAACAACCCATCTTAGAGAGCATCAAGGACCCCTGAAGGAGAATAGATTTACAGATTAACAGAGTTGGAAGGGACCTTGTAGGTAATCTAGTCCAACCCCCACCCCCACCCAAGCAGGAGACCTTACACCATTTCTGACAAATCGTAGCCCAATCTCTTCTTGAAACCTTCCAGCGCATTTAGCCTTCGTCAGTTCTGTGTCTTCCAGCATCCCTGACATTAAGACCATCAGACAATCCTTTTAAAAGAAATTAATCAATGAATGCAACTTTCCCCAACTGAATGGAACTTGTAGTCTAAGAATACAAAATATAGATGTTTGCAAGCAATTGCAGGAATGTGAATGAGCCCGAATCTCAAAATATTCCCTCCGCTTGAAAACCTCAACCATGTCTTCCTATTTATTCTTTTCCATGAAAACCATTGACGCTTGGGATGGATGGCTGCCAACTCTCTCTCCCACTTTATGTCCAGCTGGTTCCAGGAGATTTCATCACACTGAGACAACCTTTTAAGACATTTAGATCATGTATTTACCAAGCTTGCAAGGAGTAGAAAGTACAACATTCAGAAATATAAAAACTCTCTCTTAGGCATTTCTGGATACTGTACAAGGGCAAGAATTAGGATTCAAAAGTAGATGTATGGTCTGCCTTTCAGTTTCACATCACCACGCATCAAGGAATTTTTAAAAATGAAACAAAACAAAACTTTCTGTCTTGCAACTGGCTTATGGCAAGACCAACTAGTATAAAGACAGTGCTAGCTGGATTTTAATATAGGCAGATGACTTAGATTACCTTGGCTGTACACAAGTTTCTCAAAGAAAAGATGTTTAAATCCATCTAGGGGTACAAGGAACAAAAATGAATTTCTAAGATTTACCAGAGAGTGTAGTGAAATCTAACATACACAAAAAGTATTAAAGAAGCAAAGCACTGGTGTCCTGCAGCAAAATAAAATATTCTATTCCTTTACAGAGAGATTGTTCATCTCAATATTGTACCATCTAGGGCAGTGGCCAACTCACCGCAGCCAGCTCACTGCAGCACAAGAGTGATACTAATATCAAACAAATGATGAAATATAATCTTTAAAAGAAAGGATGCCAAAGGAGGGAGAGAATGAAATGTGAATGACAAAAATTAAAATATGTTTTTATTTACTTTAAATATTTAAATTGAATTGTTAAATTATTCCATGGCGAGTCAGCTGCGGTGAGTTGTCCCATTTTGACTTGAAGAGGTGTGGACTTCAACTCCAAGAATTCCCCTCCTGACGTTGAGGTCCACACACATTTTCAAGTTGCCAAAACTGAAAACACTAGTCAAGGACAGCCTTAATCACGTAGTTTTGCAAATCCAGGGGAGTTCTGTAGGATCAGATCTTTAATAAGCTTGGTTGGGATCAACAGTTTAAAAAATGACTTCTGTAGAAAAACCAAAAGATATTCTGAATTGGTTTTCTACATGGAAATTAATGTTCAAAACCACTTGCTAACATGACTTTGCCAATTGAAACACAACCATAATCCAAATTCAGGTTACACAACGACTATCTTCTAAATTTCATTCTTTTTTTTCCTGAGCAGTTCTATACAGTAATACACAAGGTTTAATGATGTTTAATCTTCTTGGCCACATGCTTATATGGTAGTTTGCCTCCGAAACAATTCTGAGATAAAGCCAGGAACGCGTTTCGATTCATCTTTGATCATTTGACACGAGGGAGATTATGTCTCCTTGTCATTCAGGGACATGTGAATGTGCCTGGCTAAATACATATTTGTAGGATTCATCATCCTTACGATCGGTTAAAGTGCTTCCTTAAAGTCTGGGGCAGGAAATCAAAATGGTTCGAGAACATTCCCTCCTTTCTTACAATAGTGGTGATATGTCTATGGAGATTTTTGGTCATCCAGGTCATGGTTGTCCCAAAGCTGCTTTTTCAAGAGGCAGTTGGACTTTGCTTTTCCTTAAAGACATTTCACTTCTCACCCAAGAAGCTTCTTCAGTTCTGTCTGAACTAAGAACCGAAAAAGCTTCTTGGATGAGAAGTGAAACACCTTCAAGGAAAAACAAAGTTGCCAGCTGCCTTTTGAAAAAGCACATTTGTGACAATAGTGGTGATTTAATTATATTTAAAAAAAGATTTCAAGATACTTTCATATAGCTACAAGCCTCTGGCTTTTTTTTGTTGTTGTTGTTTGCTAAACAAATGGAGGGAAAGAAAAGTAAGGGAGAGCATTTACTTGAGTCAGTTGTGAACTCTGATACATTCACACATTTGCAGCAATTATTCAAAATGTCAACTAGCTGTCCAGCTCATCATCTCTTTCCTCCACTCTCCCAATGTTTGTTATTATTAGTTATAACATCTTGGGCAAGATTTGGGCCAAGAAGCCATTTTTTTTAAAAAAAAAAAAGTCTAGTGGAAGAAGTGGAGGAAAAGCTAGGAAGGCTAACTAAAATTGGCTTTTGTCTGTGGGAACTTTGTTCCTTGTTTTCTAGCCAAAGAATTCATGAATAGCCAGCTCAGAAAGTAGTTCATCTTATCCGATTTTGATAGGTCACAGAGAGAATTCAGGCCTAGCTACCACCCAAGGACATTTTATCTGTCCTGAAGATGAAACTTCATCTAACATTTTGGAAGTCAAAAGGCAGTCTTGCTTGTCTACACACACACACACACACACACACACACAAAATGTTTCAAAGAAACAAAGAAAAGCGACAGGGACATCTTAGTAATACATTAAAAAAACGCAAATCCCATAGATCAGAAAAAGTCTCTCTGTGTTTAGTGAAGCTTCTTTGCAGGTAAACCTGTCCAGGATTATAGGTTTAACTCTTTAAATTCATCAGGAAGAACTCATGATATTAGGAATTGTGTCGCCAAGCTGAATATTTTTGAATTCCTTTCGGTCTAATGAGATCTACAATTAGAAATAGGAATTCACATTTTGCCACACAAATCTGAACCATCTTCCTATTTGTCTTCCTGCACCAAAATTCATTTAAATACCATTGTGTGACGGAATGTGTACTTGAAGAAGCAGTGAGGGAAGATTTCGAAATACAGAACTTTCCCAGAGAGGGATCCAAGACAAGAGACTGCTTACTATTGAACTGAAGGAGGGAGGAAGCAAGAGGTTCAGGGTAACTACATCCTAGAATCTCTCGGGATATCTCAAATAGGTTAGAAGGTTATACCTTTAGTCTGGCAAGATTCTGTCCACTGGGAGTCAGCAAATAAACTGGATTGAATTGGATTTCATTGTTTTCTTTGGGCTTCTACCTGACAATTGGGCTCACCCTAGAATCTTTCAGGATATGTCAAGTAGGTTAGTAGGTTACACCTTTAGTCTGGCAAGATCTGTCCATTGGGAGTCAGCAAATAAACTGGATTGAATTTCATTGTTGTCTTTGGGCTTCTACCTGACAATTGGGCTCACTCTAGAATTTCTCAGGATATGTCAAGTAGGTTAGTAGGTTATACCTTTAGTCTGGCAAGATTCTGTCCATTGGGAGTAAGCAAATAAACTGAATTGAATTGGATTTCATTGTGGTCGGCTTTTACCTGACAATTAGGCTTTCGGTATCTACCTAGAGCTACAAAATGGCAATGAGTTTGGCCACTGAAGTATGAGCATAGAAGTATTTACAATCTTCTACTATATATTTGCTCTGGAAAGAATTCAGGGGGTTTAGAATTGCAATCACTAGTCCATCAGCAAACTCCTGAATTTTCCTCAAAAAAATCACTCATCCTTCCTTCTACGTCATACCTTGCGGTTGGTTAGTTGTCCCTTCTGTCCCCTTATGAGAAAGGATAAAATTAATAATTTTAAGTGTAATTCTTCTTTCTGAAATATGCCATTTGGATCACAGGGATCCTGGCATATGATAATTAGGAGTCCCTCTCTTTCTCCAGCCCTTTCTCTCCAAAATTCACAATCCAAACATTTTGCCTTGGAAGGATCATAACTTGATAGAAAGAGGCTAAATACATGTAGATGTAACTGGAAAGTGTTGACCATCTGCATCCTGGCTCCTGTTTGTTCATTCCAAATTCTGTCTATGAGTAGGTGGGAATACAAAGCGACAAACAATAGCCAGAAAATTCTGAGTGGGATCGATGGAGCTGATTATGTAAATGTTTTTCTCCGCGTTACGCTTTTAACTTTTCCAGGAATCTGAGATTCTCCAAACTAAACAAGGGGCATGATCCACAAAGCAGTGAAATGAAGAAGTACAATGTCTTACATGTCTTTTATTAAAGAGAGGAACACATAAGAGTTCTTCTTATCTTCATAGCTCCATTGTTAATCTTCCTATCCCAAAGATCTCCAAACTTGGCAACTTTAAGACTTGTGAGCTTCAACTCCCAGAATTCCCCAGCCAAACATGCTGACTGGGAAATTCTGAGAGTTGAAATCCACAAAGTCTTGAAATTGCCAAATTTGGAGAGCCTTGCCCTATCCCAATCCCTTCCATCACTCCATCAGTTTTCTTCTGAAGATGACCATGTTGGAAAAGTAGCTTCATCTTGACTGGTGCTCTTCTACAGTTATGTTTGGACCAGAAACGTTTGATGGTGGAATTCTATCTTCACAACATCAATAAGGGCCTTTTGATATTCACCTAGTTGGAATATTGGCCAAGTTTGTTACCTATTCACCCAAATTCCGTACTGATGCTCAGTTGCTCTGCAGCAAAGAATGTAAAAAAAGCCAGCCATACTGATAGGATAAATGAAAATATGGGTCTCTTCCATCAGGACCATACTTTCCATCCTGAGTAGAACAGCAGCAAGAGGAGGAGAAAACACAGGAGAAGGGGGAGTGTTGGGAGACATTGTCACGATCACCAAAGCACAACATTTTTATGATATATATTTTTTCCCCTCAACTTCTGAGCCAGGGACGTTAATTACAACCCCGATTGTGCAAATCCATGGCAACGGATTGTGGAATGTGTAATTAAAGCCCAACAAGCAGGAAACTAAGTGCCTTTCTGAGCAAATGTGGCTTCATCTAAGCAGAAGGGATAGGTGATGATTCCGTCCTGTGTACAAAGGGGTATTAATAGAAAGGACGGTGGCTTTTCTGAAGGATGGTAACGGTGCAGAAGTATTCCACAGAAGAAGGCAAGGGGCTGTGCAGAAGAACCAGCATCTCTCTATCGGACTTGGCACTCACAAAGACATTTTTAGAACCATATTAAAAGAGAGTAGAAGGAGGAGGAAGTACCTCCCCAAAGCATGAAGAAAACTAAAAAAATAATCTTATACCATACTGTTGTTTGGCATTGAGAATAGATTCATTTCATTAAAACGTAGCACAAGAAACTTTCACCCTGGAGCGTGATACTCAGAGGTGGTATTCAGCAGGTTCTGACCAGTTCTGGAAAACCGATAGCGGAAATTTGGAGTAGTTTGGAGAGCCGCCAAATTACCACCTCTGACTGGAGATTTTACAGTATTCTTCCCCAGCCACACCCACCAAGTCACACCCACAGAACCAGCAGTAAAAATTGAATCCCACCACTGGCGATACTCCATGACTTCTAATGCCAAACTGAGTCTGACATGAACCCTCAGTGCTATCTTCACTATCCAGGTTATTTCTTAGAGATATGGATTTCTCATCTCCAAAACTATCTAGAAAGCACGATCTCTATTCAGAACGGAGCAAAACTGGTGCCTTCAGATCGGTTGAGCAGATCAGCTCAATGCCTTGAAGCAAATGTTAAAACTTGGTTGGGAAAGAGGGTTCATGCAGGTCTATCATCTGGATTAGGGGTCCCCAAACTTGGTAACTTTAAGACTCGTGGACTTCAACTCCCAGAATTCCCCCAGCCAAGCATTCGGAGAGTTGAAGTCCACAAGTCTTAAAGTTGTCAAGTTTGGAGATCTCTGATCTGGGTGATCCACAAGAGACTGAGTGAACAACTGCTCCTAACCAGGATGTCACACAGAAGAGTGACCATATGGCATGGGTGCCGAACAGGGGATATGTACTTGCAATTACTCACAACTTGCTAGATCTGAGAAACAAACTGCAGGATAGAACTCTGAATTAATCAAGAATGGAAAGTTCCTTTGTGTTCCTTCTTTCCTGGATGAAAACAGTTGATCCAATCCAATCTTCTTGCAATGTATTACTACATCAATTCATTCACACACTATAAGGGAGAAGTTATATAGAAGAAGAAATAGACTAAGAAGACCAAAAAGGAATTACAATTCTTTTTAGCAGGAAGGACAAATGAAAGACCATCCAAGATCATATGTAGATCATTTGATGCAATTCCCATAGTATCTAGAAAAGAGGTGTGTGGTTTTAATTGAGGTGGCCCAGCAAAATGAACAACTTATTGGCATCACAAGGCTGAAACAACCGAATGCTCTCTTTGATAAAATACTCTGCTTGACCTACAAAGAGACAGAAGAGCTAATTGTGATGTACTCCCTGTGCCTTTTCACAGAAAAAAAAAATGCAACAATTCTTAACAAGAAAGAAAGTTTGTTGAGGATGGTTTGGGTACAGAAGGAACAACCACAATATAAGATAAGCAGCTTGCTGAAGAACTTGTAATCTGTGCTGGCCAATGAAGACAACTTGTACTGAAGGGAGCGCTTAACACATGTGCTTAACACATGTTGTTTTCAGCAACTGATCTGCCACAAAAACCCAAAATGGACCTTGTGAAAACAACACTTCTCTTGTTTGTTATCAATATTGGATGAGCGCTCCAATTTCTGTTCTGCGCTGATGTTCAAAGCCTACTCAAGTGTATGGAAGGCATTCCTGAGACACCTTGCTTGTTAAATCCCTTAGCCATCACTTTCTTTTCACAGCTCTTTGCCCCAATTTGCTTCTTCCTAACAGTACATTTCAAACCAGGTGCAGTCAAACTGAGTGCAAAAAAGGTTTTATTTACTGATGAGAACTTCAGAGCAAAAGGAGCTGCTATTTCTTTTCTCTCATACAGCTGGTCAAACATAAGCATTCAGCCTTCGTTCTTTTGTTCCTTTTCTTGTCCTTCCTTCCTTCATCCTCCCTTTTCCTTCCTTCCTTTCCTTGATTATCTATCTATCTATCTATCTATCTATCTATCTATCTATCTATCTATCTATCTATCTATCTATCCCTCCCTTCCTCTATCATCTACCTACCTACCCATCCATCCATCCATCCATCCACACACATACTCCATTACCTCATCCTACTTTTTATTAACAAAATAACACCAGACTGAAGAAGGGTTGTGAAATACTCAACCTCTTGAACAAATTGAGCCTCCTTTGAATGGCCCTGATAAAGGGATCACCCAGCCATTAGTGAGGGAACCAAATGAAAGAATAATGGAGTAGCAGGGTTAGTTGGCTACACCAGGTCAGGGTGTTCTCCCATCGGTCTCTAATTTGAGACCACGTGTGTGCTGTTAATCTGAACCCAATTTCTCTCTGCTTGATGATTTGGGGCTCCCTGTGGCTACAGTAGCTCCGGAAGGTGCTCTTCCTTCTAGCCCTCAACACATTCTCCCACCGCAGGGCAGCCCAAGGAAAGACTTCAACAAAAACATCCCAAATCAGCAGCTCAGATATTCCCAATCCAAAATGGGAACCCTCTCTACCGCTCCCAGATTTCCAACCCGTACAATGAATCAAACATTATGGATGTAAATTAATCCAATAAAAGGAAAAGAGAAAAAAATCTCTGCACACACTCAAGCTGGTAGACTTGAGTGTTATTTTCCCTGCTCAAATTATTCCTAAATCCGGCTTTCTGACCAGTTTAGCCCAAGAGAAAAATGTCGAGTCCCAATCTTTTCCTTGATAAAATTAAATTTTCTTTGATTTAGATCAACAGCCCCACCTTTGCAGTCACCAGTAGACTGAACTTGTGTTTGACATGTGGGTATATGTTACATACTGTACTTTGTTCTCAATGTGGATTACTGCTTAAACCCAATTATGATTTTTCCATTATTGAGTTATAGCATTTGAGGATATTCCTGAGTTTTTTTATATGGGTATGCCGGTGTGGGTATCTGTGCGTAGATATATAGAATACATTCTTTTCTTAATTCAACAGAAAAATTCAACGTTTCTCAGTCTTATGATCCCATTTTCTAATGCATGTCTCGGAAAACCTGCAGCAACACACCTCCACCCCAATTCTTCAAGATGAGAGGTCTTTGTTCAATGTCAGGCATCATCTTCTCAAAAATAATAATCATAATCACAATATATATATTCCATCTCTTTCTCTCCATCCCTTAATAGCAGAGCCTGGGGCAGTTCTGTAGGGACAGCAAGTCTATTGAGGCATAGCAGATAGATAGAGATTAACAGAGTTGGAAGGGACCTTGTAGGTCATCTAGTCCAACCCCCTGCCCAAGCAGGAGACCCTGTACCATTTCTGACAGATGCTTGGAGGTTTATTCCATTGGGGAAGAATTTAAACCTTGGCTTGTTTTTTATGCAGATAACTGCTTCTTCTCCCCACCCACCCACCCCAAAAAGAAAAAAAAAACACACCACAATCCAGACAGAGAAAATTAAATCCTGATACAATCCAGCAATAAATTGAATATGCTCAGGCAGGATATGTTGAATTTCATACAGGCAGGTAAGATACAGCAAGATTCATAGAAAACTAAGCTTTGAATACATATATTTCTATATACATTTATATTAAACATCTTTAAGTCACCCTGTTTCACTCTGCATATGTGACATTGCTGTTGGCTCCTGGTAGCAAGTCGCTAAGGGTCCTACCCTGTATTCTTTAGGGGCACTTTTTGGTAACAAGGAAGTCAGAGGCTGCATCCACACAACCATGCTTAACTGAGTTAGGGGAAACAACCCATTCTTTGGGTTTGCACAAATACACTGCATCGTTAACTAAACGAGGTTTGCACCACACCAAGCCACATCAACCTCCCCCCACACACACACTTAATCGAGGTTAACACAAACCAAGCTCAGCACGTTAGGTGAATGCAAGCAACTCGGCCTTTCTTTGACATGCTTCAGCGGGATAAAGCTCAGGTAATCCTCAACTTACCACAGTTCGCTTATAGTGACCGTTTGAAGTTACGGATGGCACTGAAAAAAAGCAAGTTACGACCACGTTCCACCCTTATGACCGTTGCAGCATGTGATCAAAATTTAGAAACTTGGTGTTAAGGTATTGGGATTTAAGAGCTGACCAGCTGTAAAGCTGATGCAATGTAAGGCTGATGCAACGAAGATGAATCAGCATTGGTATTGCCGTTTTTAGACGGAGAAGGGGTCCACAGAAGTTTTACCCCTTTAAGAGGTGTCTATATAAAGGCAGCCATTAGAGGGTGTGTTTTTCTCTCCTTGTGTCCTGTATCCATTGCAGAGTTTTTTGTGCAGAGTTAAGAAGATTGATTGCTTGTCTGGTATTTGCCTACCACATGTATGTCTTGTAAATGTCTAAGTCTCTGTGTGCTGTGTTTTGCTCCTGGTTTGTCTCACAGTAGTAGTAATGCTGCAAATGCTCTGACACTTGGCAACTGGCTCATGTTTGTGACGGTTGCAGCAACGGGGGGGGGATGTCACGTGATCCGCTTTTGCGACCTTCTGACAAAAAAACCAATGGGGAAGCCAGATTCACTAGCAACTGTATTACTACCTTAACTGCAGTAATTCACTTAATGACTTTGGCAAGGAAGGTCATAAAATGAGACAAACTTCACTTCACAACTGTCTGGCTTAGCAATGGAAATTAGGGGCTTGACTGTGGTCGTAAGTCGAGGATAACCTTGTAACGCAATGCAATTCTAAACCTGTTAAGATTAAAACCTCAGAAGCTCCAGAAAGTAGGAAAAGTCAGCTGGAGTTTTGGGAATAAAATGAGCGGAGGATCTCAGCAAGCAACCCCTCAAGTTCTTGAGGAAAGCTATGATAAAAGCATTAATAAAAATTAATGTTTGCCATGGGGACAGTGTTAGGTACCAGCTGTTGTCTAACTCTACACCCGCAATTGTAGAACAACTCTTATAAAGAGCAACACATTTAGAAAGATTATTTTTAGGTGAATGAATGCTAAAGCCTGCAAGCTATACATCGACGTTATCTCTAACTAAAATGAATGTCATGTCCATTTCACTGTCATGGCTCCAAACCAAAGAACTTGGGAAGTGACATTTTTGTAAACAAAATTCAGGATTGAGGGAGGAGTGATGGTGCGTTTTGTTGTGGGAGGCAGTCCTGGACTTTCAACCATGGGAAAAAAAGTTGATTTATGATAGCTTTTCTCGCTTATGACCAAATGCAGCATCCTTTTACTCACGGGATCAAAATTTGGGCACTTGGCAACTGGCATGTACTTATGACAGTTGCCCAAGAGTTGGTCATGTGATCACTTCCCAACCAGCAAAGTCCATGGGGGAAGCGCGGTTCGCTTAAGGACCACACTTAGCAACGGCAGTGATTGACTTAACGGCTAGGACAAAAAGGCAATACAGTTGGGCGTGGCTCATTTTACAGCTGCATGAAAAAGTCCCGCACGCTTTACAGTTTACGACATTTTTTGGGATAGGCCATTGATTTTATGATATTTTATGATAACTGCTATGCAAATATTGTTATATTTAAATTAAATACTGGTGGTTTTTGAGTGAAAAGCATAAGCTTTTCGCAATTTGATGCTGTTTGGATGGGGATTGGGAATTTTCTTGCATGATTATTTCATGATTATTTTCTTGCATGATTATTTTCTTGCATGAATGCTTACAATGACTATGAAAACAGATTAATTGATGCATACCCAGTGGCATACGTGTTGCAGTTACTAAGGCCAATGCTAGTGTTTTGTTAACATTTTTATTATTTGTGGCCCTGAAATGGACCGTTAAGGTAACCAAACATGATTACTAATATGAAATTGGCCAGCCCTTATTGTTATCACCAGGAGGCATTGCTTCAGCAGACTGTATAAGCCTTTGCACGTGATCTTTGGTGACAATATGGTGCCTTAAAAAGACTTTGGTTATATTAATAAAAAGTATGCATCTCAATGCAGCTATAGAAGTTTTCATCAAAGTACTAATTTAGCATGGTTTCTATGAGTGAAAAGTTGATTAAACATATGTAAATACAGCTTAAAACTGAACGCGTGCAGGACTTTTCCACACAGCTGGACAACTGTCTTGCTTAGCATCGGAAATATTGCGGTTGTGAATCAAGGGATACCTGCAGTCTCCCGCATGTACAGTTTCTAGGGTTGTATCAGGACTTAAAACATTCATTTCAAGTTGTCTCAAATTTGCCACTCAATATCTACCCTTTTTAAACTTCCCACTCCCCCCAGAATAAAATAAAATAAAATCTTTTGGCAAATCATTTTTGTCCAGTATAACCATGCAAAATTCAAGAGTCCTGAATTTTGTTCTAATTTTTGTTTTTTTTCTGCTGGGGGCGAATGGGACTATGGTTCCTTCAACTGTGGAAGAGTCATCTTGGGTTAAAATGACAAAGATGGAACAGTTGGAGTCTCTGACAATTGCCATGTCTCCACCATTGATTTTCAATTTCTTCTAGAGTCATTCAGTCATTGTTGTGCTAAAATAGCAGTTAATTAGGAGGTTTTATATCACTCAACAATCTTTGTGTGATACTACGAAACCCCTTTGCATTTAACTATTGGGGAAATGACCAAAACAATATCCTTCCATTCAGTTGTTAAGCTATTGTTTTTAAATTCTGCTGTAATTAGACCACTCAACCTGTTTTGGTATTTGTTACACACACACAAAAAAGGCATCCTGGAGAAATAACTTGGCATTAGTAACTAGGTGTCATTTTTCCAGGTGCTGGTTGGAATTTTGATTCATTCCAGAATAAACTGACAAGATTTCTTTTTTAAAAAAAAAATATTATTCTGCCAATTTGTTCAAAAGACACATTGGAAATATTGTATGTTTTGCCCTAACCCTCCGGGTTATGCTACACTCACAGAAGCTATGAAGAATCGGTACCCAGGAACATAGAAAGGCATTAATGCCTGAATTGGTGTGTGTGTGTGTGTGTGTGTGTGTATGTATAGCATTGTTCTTCAACCTTGGGCTCTTGAAGATGTGTGGACTTCAACTCCCAGAATTCCCCAGCCAACCCTGATGGAATTCTGAGGGTTCGAAGTCCAATATATTTTCCAGCAGCCATAGTTGAGAAACACTGGTAGATGCTATTCACTGAACGGCAGCCCAGAAAAGCAGGAAAGGCTATGTCATTTAATAGTAAGCATGCAAGGTAACTCTAATGATTGTCTTTGCATCTAAACCTATCACCTTCAGCTTGGATTTCTGTTGCCTTTGTCTAACACATTCGCCAAGGGAGTAGAAAATAAGGCCATAAGCAAAAAAAAAATAAGCCATGCAAGTCACAGCACAGCAGAGATCATAGCTGAACAGGTTGGCTGTAGGGCATAAATCTCCAAACTTGGCAACTTTAAGACTTGTGGACTTCAACTCCTTGTGGAAGTTGAAATCCACAAGTCTTAAAGTTGCCATGTTTGGGGACCCCTGCTGTAGGGTTTGGTCTAACCTACTGGTTTTTCTATGCACCAGATTCAATGGACCAGTTAAGGGGAGCTGATGCTTAATTCACCTCGTTATTTCCAAGGAGCCATGGGAAACTGGCTACAATTCCAATTTGGCTGGGGCAAAAACAGACCCACTGAAAACAAGGGGACAAGTTGGCCCTACAATGAATGCTCAACAAACCTTCTTCGCCCAACTGTGTTGGAGGCCACTACTAATAGCCTGAGAGCTATTTGTTGGGAGTTGTGGAGGTTTCACTGGAGGTTTTCAAAAAGACTCCGACAACCGTTATACCAGGCCCCTTCCTTGACACTAGAAGAACTCTGGGGCCCTTTCCAGTCCTTTGATTCTAGGTTCCAGGTTGCACAGCCCAGCTAAGTCAGGAGGTAGGCTAACCTTATGGGGGGTAGCAAAGTGGTTTTTAAACACAGCTGGCCATTTTTTTTTAAAGCAGAGTTTTATGCCTCCAAACAGAGACATTCATTCTGTATTTCAATATTTTGCATTTGCAACAAATGAATCTTGAAAATAGAGCAGGTCCCTTTTTGATAAATCACATCTTGATATATGCGAAGTGCAGCGATCTTTTGGTAGGGAGTATTTGTTTAAGACCGTTGGGGAGGGGGACGAAGGAACAAATTCTTTGCTAGTATTGATCTATGCAGTTTCCAAAAAATGCAAGGTGTTTCTCATGAACTAAGACAAGAGTATGGAAAATGCAGGACCTCTGCATGACCAAAAATACAGGAATTCCACTAACTCACTTAAAAAAGATCTGGAAATTCTTCCAACATTGCTTTGCCAAAAGGGGGAAAGAACCTTATCAATATTTACCTCTATCTTCCCCCACCCCTTCTTCTCTTCAAATTAGATTTATCTCACTAGGGATATCCTGTTAAGCAGTTTTCATCCTCTGTGTGGGGCCATTTTTGTTGTGGTGTGCCAAAAGCGCTTGTGTGCCAGCACCCACAATGCAATGCACACCCGCTGTGCACATGCAAGCAACACCCCCCTTACCTGCACTGAGCATGCATCTGCCTCCCAGTTGATTTTCGGCCCGTTTGAGGCTTTTTTTGCCCTCTGCAGAAGCCTCTGCAGTCTCGGGAGGCTGAAAAACAGGCCCGTTTTGGTACTTCTGGTATTTCCGGAAGGCCTGTTTTTCGGCCTACTGAGGCTGCAGAGGCTTCCCTAGAGCCTCTGGGAGGGCAAAAAACAGCCTCAAATGGGCCAAAAATCAGCTGGGAGGTGCGCATATGCACAGCGCAGATAAGTTGAGCTGGGGCTTGTATGCCATAGGTTTGCCATCATGGCTCTACCCCATTTGTACCTGTGTTGGACAGCATTTCATCAACTGGTCAAAAGCACTGTACCCAAAAGACAACTCCGTTTTCAGCCTCATCTCTCTAAAGTGACTCGTTTGGTCAAAACCCCTAACCAGTTTTGCAATCCAAAGTTTAAAAAATAAAAAGAATAAAAGATCAGATTGTGTGTGTGTGTGTGTGTGTATGTGTGTGTTTAAAAAGAAGAAGAAAAGCCACAACAGCTGCATATTATATCCTACAAGCACTTAGAAAGTACCACATGCCAAAGAAACTGGACAAGTTCCAAGTTAGCTTTGTTGCGGAGAAGAAATCAAAATGAGGAGCTCCCAATTTGTACACCTGGAAAAGAAAAAAGAAAGAGAGAAAAAGGGAAAGAGGGGAAGAGAGGAGGAGAGAGAGAGAGAGAGAGAAGGAGAGATTTTGTTCCTCATGCAATCAGGGAGGCAAGTGTTAAGTCCAACTCTGACACCCACCTGTGATAGCCCTTACTAGGAACATCCATTGTGCAAGACTCTTTTGTCTAACCCAGGAAAGAAAAGAACATGCCTGTCTTTTAAGAGGGGCAAATGCCACAAGGGAGGATGGGCGTGCTCTTCATTTAAGACACTTTTCTTGAATCTACAGAGTCATCTCCTCATCCTCTTCCTCACTCACTCACTCACCCAACCCCGCCTCCCTCCCTCCCAGTAAAAACCCAGAAAAAGTTTTGGCGGCAGGGAACAGATCAACCCAGATGCTGAAGCTTCAAGAGGGAGCCTCGGGCTCACCCCTCAGGTCAACTTGGAAGAGGATCAGAAGGACAGGAGAGTCCTCATAAAGAAACTCAGGGCTGGATTTTGGAGCCCGGGATGGCCCCGTCCACAGCAAACTCAGTCATGACTCTCCGAGCCAAGGGATTGGTGGTCTTGAGAAGTTCGGCTGCAGAGGTTCGGATGCCTGAGGCCCCTTTCCCTCCTTTCTTCTGAAGGAGAGCCTTGAAGTCCTCGTTTTTGCTGGAGGCTCTGCTTGTGCTGGAAGGACATTCGTTGATCGTAAACCCTGTGGTGTTCTTGGTGGGCATCTGGGAATTCGGTCGGTTGGCAAAGGAGTCGCTGGGCTCCTTCCAACCCAGTAACTTCCGCTTGGATCTGCGAACAAAGGGATGATGAGAAGAGCTTGACGGAAGAAATAGAGAGATGACCACTGTCACAACCAACACTTGATGGCCTGAGAGCCAGCTAGAAGCTAGGGAAATATTTCTAATGGTACAGAAGCTACAAGTCATCCACCCACCCACCCACCCACGAATTGTATCTAGTTCTTTTTCTCACTCAAAGCAGATGGTGTCATGTCCTTGTTGGAGTCTGATTCTGAGGGGGAGGCTGAGCAGCTGACAAGGAGTGTGGCTCCGGTGGCTGTGGAAGACATGGGGGAAGGGCACAGTCTGGCTGGGCATTCAGAGGAAGACCCAGGGCCACCCCCTTTTCATCCTAAGGCACGCAGGGCAGAACGGAGAAGGGAGCAACATGGCTTACGGGAGAGAAAAGGGCCCTGATTCCCTTCATTAGTTGTAGCCTGGAGAACAGGATATAAGAAGGGCGTTTGCACACAGCACCTTGCTGGAAGCAAAGTGTGGATTCTTTTTGTCGAGGCTTATCTGGGTTTTGGCACCCTCCCAACTGTGTGTGGTCATTATTGTTTGAAAGTCTGCAATTTATTATCCTGGCCTATCGTGTTAATTACTTTAGCATGGTTTGTGTTGGTGTTTTTTTTTAATTTCTAAGTTATCTGTACTTTGGGTTCGGACTGCATTTCTTCCCTTTGTAGACTGTTTTTGGAAGAGTTTGACTCCAGCCGAGGATAATTGGACATTGCGGGCCAAGTTGGAGTTATTAAAGGGAATTTATCTATTTTTGTGACTTTGTTGTTTTTGTGCCATGCCTCGGGTCATCACAGATGGGCTGGTGGGAGGGGAGGCAGCCCATGAGTTGTCTCCTGGATAAACTCTCACCTGTGAATGACGGTGAATAGATCTTCCGTGGTTCGGGTTGTCACAAAGACATCGTCGTCTTCCTCGGTTATGGACTCGGCTGTTTTGTCGTTTACAAAGCGTTTCTCTTTGCCCCTCAAACCCACGGAATTCCCTATGGAAAAGAAAAATGAGAACCTTGGAAAAAAAATAGCTTGATTCAGACAGCAAGCAGGGCACAAAAAAGAAACAGGTTGTTCCTCAAACAGCAGTAGGCAGCATCTGCGTACAAAGGAAGCGCAATAAAATAGGGCACAGTACTTTGAAAAATATTGGTTTCATCGTCTTCAGGAAACCCATCCAGTTGACTACAGAATGGCCTCATACTTCTCTCTTTGCTGCTACCTAGCGGTTGATTGGATTTTTCCAAGCCCAATCTGAAATTCTTGCACCATAAATATCAGATTAGTCCACAATCCCATTGGCATACATGGGATGAGTGTCCCTCCCTACACATTCGGCAGATATTTTGACCGGTGCCTGGAATTCCACAGCAACAAGACCACCGTAGAGAATCCTGGGAGTTGAAGTCCATAGGTAAAGCAAGTTGGGGAAGGCTGTGTTTTAGTTGCTGTTTCACTTTAAAGTGTTGTGCGAGCCTCGCAAGTGTGGCTTGCAAAACCCTGTAAGATGCATTGTCATCCATGGAGAGCAGACGTGGTTCCAGCTACTGAACTTCCATGAAGTCCCAAGGAAGGACAATAATCAGACCTAGGACATAGACTAATAGGGTTGGAAGGGACTATGAAGGTCTTCTAATCCACCCCTTGCTCAAGCATGTGGATGCACAGAAAGAGAGGAGAGCAGTGGAAATGTATGGGCCGATCTTGGGGAAGGAAGAGCCACTGCCCTACCCTACTTCTGGGGATAAAAGGTAGGGGGCACAGACGAATAAGTGGGGCAGACAACTATTCATCTTCTGGACGGACGGACTTGTTAGCCTGCAACTTTTTGCCTGGGCTGCCGGCACTCCTAATTAAAGGAATCTTCAGAGGTTTTGTCGTGTTTAGGGAGCTGGGTCAGAACATTTCTCCTTAGTTTGCATTTACTCCCCAACTGAGCTAAGACCTTCCTTCAATCACCCTGAAGTAGAAAAAGCAAGAAGCCTTACCTGGAATGTCTCCCCATGACAGGTCTGCAGGAATTGGACTTACATTCATCTCGCTGGCAACTGGAGACGGCACTTTGTAGGTGGTCAGTTCTGAGTAGGCAGAATCCTCGTCTAGCATGATGACCGGGCTAGGAGATAGCCTCTGGTCCCCAGGACAAGGCCCCGGATGGAGTGGGGAAGTCACCAACGGCAAGTAAAGCACACTTGGCTTCTTTGGGACAGGGGGCGGGACTTTAGTTTTACGGCTCTCCCCCCCGGGCACTGCCTCGTCGAAAACCTTGGCCTTCATCTGCTCCTCTTCCTCCAAGCTGTCCTCAGAGAGCCTCCGTGCGGTGGAGAAGAAGGCCCCCACGGAGCCTTGCGTGGGAGAAGCTGCCCCCTCGGCCGAAGGGGATTGGGTGGGGCTCCATGTGCCTGCATCCCACAAGAGGTCTGGCCTCCTGGCCATCATATAAATGTTCTCTGCAGGGACCAGGCCCTGGGGTGCGGCTGGAGAAGTTGGAGAGCTCACAGGGGACTCCTCCTGGACGGGCGGAGTTTTATGCAACAGCATTGGTGGCCTTCGGGAGAGCGGTGGCTTCTCTGCCACTGGGGGCCGGATCTTCTTGCCAGGTTCCTCCAGTAGCTCCGGAATGTCCAGGTTATCCTCCGTCTCAGATCGGCTGATTGACCGCAAGCGGACAGAACGCAGGTCTAGCTGGGTCACCATCGGCATAACTGGCTGTACCGGGCTCAGTTTGGGACCCAGCTTGGTTCCGAAGGTACACTCTGAGTGGTGTCGGCTCACTTTGGCTTTGCTCTTGTGTGAGATTTTCAAGCCTGAGAGGTCCAGATGGGTCGGCGGGGCAAACGGCAGGTCGAAGGAGAGGCAAGACTTGGGGCTCCGTTCCATCGGAGAAACCGGGGGTAGGGAGGACTTCCTCTCCGGCACAAGGGGCCTCACCCGCCCACTCTGGTGAGGAGCATGGCCCAGAACTGTGGAGGTTGGGACCGTTGGGGTTGGCGTTTCGGATTGACTGGAGTAGCCGCTGGAGGGAGACATTACCCCCGTCAACCTCCCCGGGGAAGAGGTCTTCAAACTCATGTCGGCACAGAGATGAGATGGGGTGGTGGCCCGGGAGACGGAAGGAGAAGGGAGGGACTCAGAACTCCCACGTACCTTGGACAGTTCAATTACAGTCGTCCCAGTAGTAGCAGTGCTGGATCCGGACAAAGAGCAATAAGGATCGCTGGAATTCCATTCAGGAAGAAAGCCCTGCTGGGCATAGGGCCTGTTCTCCAATTCCCTCGCTGGGTCTGCTTGGGGTTTCATGTGGACCTGTGCATCGGGCAGCAAATAAAGACTTTTGGGTCTCTGATCCTGGGGCAGCGCCTCACCATCCTCTTCGGCCTCGTTGAGTTGCCCTTCCTTGATCAAGGAGACGCTGCGGGTGGGCGGGCACGGCTTCTTCTTGGATTTTTTGAGGGAGATGCTCTTGGTCCGTTGTCGGCGCTGCTTTCGGGCCTCCTGCTCCACGGACAGGGAGATGTTATCGGTGCTCGTGCTGCCTTCGGAGCTGGCACTGGGATAGCTAAGGCCACAGGTCTCACTGCCCCCCATGTCCACCGAGCACAGGGAGGCTGTGTCGGTAGGGACGGAGAGCGACCTCTCACGGAACCGGCACAGGATTCGCTCCCTCTCCAGTTGGGAAGATGCCTCTTCCCTCGAGTTGGCAAGGGCTACAGGGACTTTGAGGTCTCTCTTTCCACACCTTGAGCTTCCTTCGGCCTCTAAGGGGGACTCTGGAGAAGCGCAAAACGTCCCACACTCATTGGTCCCAGACATGTTGTCTTGGCTAATGAAGAAGGAAGATGGCCGATCGGCCTCCGGAGTGTCCCTGGGAGTGCAAGGAGACACCTGAGAGGCACTCTCTGCTACCCCCTCCTTTTGGCCCATAGAAGAGTTGGCATAGGAGAAGGAGGATGTGCTGCAACTGGGAGAGAAGATGGCATCCTCCTTGGGTCCATTGCACAATGGACTGGCATACACCCCCTTGGAGTTCTCAGCACGGCTCACTTGGATTTGGCAACCTCGTCCCTGTAGGACCCCTCCAAGATCACTGAAGGTCTTTCTCAGCTGTGGCCGGGAATGAGGAGAACGAGCTTGGCGAGTGGAGCTCCTTCCATTGACCACATCAGGAACAAAATTGCAAGAGATGGACTCCGCTATGGTGGCCGGTGGATTGATGACGGGCCCATTGCTACTTCCTAGAGAAGAGTTAGAAAGGCAAGTGTCAGCAAACCTCCATTCCAGCCAATAACTCTGAGACAGACATCTCTCAAAAGTTCCTTTTATTTGGATAGTAACTGGCACAACTGTGGAATCCTGAATCTGAAAGTTCTGGGCTTTCTAACAATAAGTAAAAACTACAAAATCCATCCCCTGGGCCCATCATCGCATCACATGGCCCAATCTTCATCCATCCCAACTTGAGACTTCCTCTCACTTATGCGCAACACAACCTGACCTTGAATCAGAAAAAGAATGTTATTATGTCTCACTAGATATACTCCAATGAATTCCCCCCTCCTACTTTCCCAGGCTCAATTGTGGCATGGGAGCATTGGATATCAATATGGCTTCCAAAGCTGACAGCAAGGATGAATACAGAGTAGAGAAGATCTCCCTCTTGTATGCCGCCCAACCTAGATCAGGGGTCTCCAACCTTGGTGACTTTAAGACCCGTGGACTTCAACTCCCAGAATTCTGTCTGTTCAAGCCAGCTGGGGAGTTCTGGGAATTGAAGTCCACAGGTCTTAAAAGTTGCCAAGGTTGGATACTCCTTGCTTAGATACACAACTTAGCATAAATTTAAAAAAAAGCAAGACCCTTCTATTCAGTCTCGGATGTAACTTAGCCTAAAATGTATATTTTTAAACCCACAAATAAAATATATATCTTTAGGAATGTCATGGACCAGCAAAAACCAAAAGAGCAAGGGAGAAGCTGCCCCATCAGTGGGTCACCTGGATCACGTAGAGAGAGGTGAGGGAAACCAATCACGGTCCGTCTTCGGCGTAGCAAAGACTTGGGATTCATGGCAGTCTCGGTATTGAACAGGGAGTGTCGTGCACTGGCGTGTCGAGCGAATGGCTGCCCTATAGCCGAGACAAAAGAGATTCAGTGGTCCAAGAGGAGACAAGGAAACCCAGAAGATGACAACAGACAAGGAAGGCAGGTGGTCTTCACTCAATTATAATTCAATAACTATAATAATCAATAACTCAATAACAATAACTAACTCAATTAATAACTCAACCACACCTAGAGTATTGCATCCAGTTTTGGTCACCACACTATAAAAAGATGTTGAGACTCTAGAAAGAGTGCAGAGAAGAGCAACCAGGATGATTAGGGGACTGGTGACTAAAATATATGATGAATGGTTGCAGGAACTGGGCCTGGCTAGTCTAGTGAAGAGAAGGATCAGAGGAGTCAGGATAGCAGTCTTCCAATATTTGAGGGGCTGCCACAGAGAGGAGGGGGGTGGGGTCAAGCTACTTCCCAAGGTACCCGAAGGCCAGACAAGGAATAATGGATGGAAATTGAACAAAGAGAGATTCAACCTGGAAATAAGGAGAAACTTTCTGACAATGAGAACAATCAACCTGTAGAACAGAAGTTGCCTTCAGAAGTTGTGGGAGCTTCATCACTGGAGGCTTTCAAGAAGAGACTGGACTGCCATTTATCAGAAATGGTGTAGGGTCTCCTGCTTGGGTGAGAGGGTTGGACTAGATGATCCACAGGGTCCCTTCCAACTCTGTTAATCTATCTATCTAAGATGGCTGGTCTTCCATTCCCAGAAATCCCCAGCTGGCTTCAACACAGAGATGGTTTTCATGCAGGTGTGAAATTGAGACAAGAATGGAGAAACAAAACCTACAAGCAACCTCTAAAAACACCTCACATTCTGCCATGCCGACAGTGACAAGATCACTAATGCTGACTAACATTACAGGTAGTCCTCATGTAATGACCACAATTAAGTGAAGAAGTGAAACCATGGCTGCATTTTCAATCTTGTTTCAGTTTCCTTTCCTTTACAGACCCGTAAAAGTCACAAATGAGAGGATGGGTCTCAGGAAGTCGCTTTTTCCATTTTACCACTGACACGGCGAACAGTCAGTAAATGAGGCGGTTGCTAAGGACTACCCAAACGTGCAAATTCACAAACACAATACCCCAAATGGGAGGGAAGAAATACTTCAGGAAACCGAAACTAGTGGAGAAGGTTGCAGATTTGCATGCATGGAAGTTCAGGCACAAGGCTTCAATGCACATTTGCATGCTGAGGAGCTCAAGTGCTCTTCCTTGCACACCCTCCATCATCTCGTTCTAAAAAAACCCTGCCCTATTGCACACATGCAGGCCTGAGGTGGTATTCAGCTGGTTCTGACCAGTTCTGGACAACCGGTAGAGGAAATTTTGAGTAGTTCAGAGAACTGGCAAATACCATCTCTGATTGCCCCGCCAACCCCATCTATTTTCTGCCTCCCTTTAGAGTCCCAGCTGATTGGCTGAGTTTTCTTTGGTTGCCTGCACAGGAGAATGGAGCTGGAAAGCAGGTTAGTGGTGTGTGGAGGGAATGGGGATTTTGAAGTATCCTTCCCCTGCCACACCCACCAAGCCACGCTCACAGAACCGGTAGTGAAAAAAATTACAATCCCACCACTGCATACATGCACACCCCCGCGATCTACCCTACCTGAGACGTTGATGGGGACAATGTTGGCTTGGGTGGAGCAGGGCTGTTGTAATCTCTTTTCCTCCAGAGCAGGCAGCGGGGATCCCTGGGCCCAGGCTGTGTGTTTGTCTGGGGTAGCAGGCAAGCTAAGCGAAGGCTCCAGTACTCTTACCCCCAGGGTTGTGGTTTCATTCTCCTTCACTTGCTGGCTTGTCGGCTGTCAGAAAGTGGTATGGATGGAGATCAGCTAGGTCGGTGGGGGTTGGGGATGGACACAGACCCCGGGGCCCCCGATATTTCCCCTAACAAGCTAAAGAAAAGCACCAGACTCACCATGTAGACAAACTCCATGCGTTTGTTGGTGGGACGGTGAGGACTGCATTCCAGATGCCTGTCCACTGAAGGGGAGCTGGCATAGCGGAAGGTTTGGCCACTGATCTTGGCGTCCAAATATGGCTCCTCGTACTCTTCTGGAAGGAAGGAAGGAAGGAAGGAAGGAAGGAAGGAAGGAAGGAAGGAAGGAAGGAAGGAAAGAAAAGGGAGAGGGAGGAAGAAGGGAGGGAAGGAAGGGTGAGGAAGAAAAGGGAGGGAGGGAGGAAGAGGAGAGGGAGGGAAGGAAGGCAGGAAGAAGGAGGGAAGGAAGGAATGAAGGAAAGGAAGGAGGAGGAAGAAAAGGGAGGGAGGAATGGGGAGAGGAAAAGGGGAGGGAAGAAAGAGAGGGAGAGGGAAGGAGGGAGGGAGAAAAAGGGAGGGAGGAAGGAAGAAAGAAAAACAAGGAAATTTGTACACAATTCATTCTTCATCTATCCTTGGGCAAAGGCACTTTCATTTCCTTTTTAAATGTTTTTCAATCCACAGTGTTGAATCACAATCTTTTCAAAATTTCCTTGCCTTCTTCCCCACATCTTCTCTTTTAAAGCCATAACTGCTTATCTGATGAGGAGCTCTGAACAAAATTAGAAGCTGGAATTCTTTTGTGTTGTTTTGTTTGGGTTTTATAAAGGGGTGACTAGCTTCTTTTTTTTTTTAACCCTCCCCTTCCCAAAATTTGGTATTACAAAATTATTGGTTTTTTTCTGCTCTCCCCCAAATGGCTGCTTCTGAGGTAACAAC
>NW_020769328.1:6137730-6210501 GCF_900518735.1 Pseudonaja textilis | reverse complement strand
GATAGACAGAGACACCGATAAAAATAGATAATAAATAATATATAGATACATAGAAAGATGATAGACAGACAGACAGACAGACAGATGATAGTTGGAAGATAGATGATAGATGGATGGATGGATGGATAGATGATAGATAGATATAGATAATAAATAGGTAATAGAAAAATGATAGATTATAGACAATGGATGATAGATTATAGATGATAGACAGAGACAGACAGATGAAAAATAGATGATAAATGATAGATAGATACATAGAAAGATGATAGCTAGACAGATACAGATATTCAGTACCTTGCAGCAAACTTTGGAGATTGAGCTCAGCTTCATGGTGTAAGTCTTCCACACCAACCGGTCGAGCCAAAAATATGTTGACGGGTTGATGCCATAATAGCTTTGGTGGGGTAGGCTTCTTCACATCCAAGTCTAAGTTGGAAGTAGCTGAAGAGGAAGGAAAAAAACAGAGAGGAAGAGAGAGAACAAAGTTTGTGTTAGGATTCAAGTGACACCGAGAGATATTTCCAGATGTGATCACACAACCAATCTCAATCTACTTTTGAACTAGAGAAAGGTCTCCATTCATGTATCGGCCGTTCAAAGTTGGCACTAGGAAAAAGGGACTCGTGACCGATCCTCGCGCTTAATGACTATTGTGATATCCCCATAATCATGTCATCAAAATTTGAGCACTTGGTAACTAGCATGTATTTACAATGGGTGCAGGGTCATGTCTGTGACTTTCCTAGCTGGTTTAAAGCAAGCAAAGTGAACTGGGAAGCTGGATTCAATTAACGATGTGTGTAACAACTGCAGTGAGCTGCTTAATAACCATGTCAAAAAGAGGTTGTAAAATCAGGACGCAACTCACCTAATAACCGCCTTGCTTAGTAACAGAAATTCTGACCCCCCACGGTGAGCTCTTTCTGTACTTCGCTCTTGCCATTTGCAATAATTGTTTTAGCAGGAGAGTGAAATATTAACCCTAATCCAGCAAAATCCAAAATGATTAAACACTGTAAATTGAAACCATTTGATCTGGCTTGGCTTAACCATTCAAACCGATTCGATCCATCCGATTCGGTATCCAATCATCAAATGTTATTTGGAAAGCAGCGTATCTCTCCCTGATCGAAACTGACCACGTCAATGTGTTGGCAGTGTTCCAGTGTTTGAGGGGCTGCCACAAAGAAGGGGGGGGGGTTCAACTTAAAAACCTAGAACTACGCCGCCTTCAGTCCGATCTAAGTATAGTATATAAAATCATACATTGCAATGTCCTACCTGCAAATGAATACTTCAGCTTCAACCATAACAACACAAGAGCAAACAATAGATACAAACTCAAGGTTAATCGCACCAAACTTGATTGCAGGAAATACGACTTCAGCAACAGAGTGGTCAATGTCTGGAATCCTCTACCTGACTCCGTGGTTTCTTCCACAAACCCCAAAAACTTTAACCTTAGACTGTCTACTATTGACCTCACCCCTTTCCTAAGAGGTCTGTAGGGGGCGTGCATAAGTGCACCAACGTGCCTACCGTCCCTGTCCTATTGTTTCTTTTATTTTGCTTATATGTAACCATGTATCATAACTATGTTTTTACTTATACCTATTATCTTGTAAGTGATTGACAAATCAAATAATTAAATAAATAAAATATACAATCATAATGACGATAATGATATTTGTACGTTAACACCTTGGACGCCTAGAGAGCACACTATTCAACACAGAATATAGAAAGGAAATGTATGATCTAAAACAAAAAATATTTTTTTAAAAAGAAGACACTAGACAGCCATTTGTCTGAAATGGTAAAGGCTCTCCTGCTTGAGTAGAAGGTTGGACTAGATGACCTCCAACATCCCTTCTAGTTCTATTCTGATCGATTGATGGTATCCGACTCCACCACTTCATTTGTGTCTCATTCTATTTGCTTGTGAACTGAACATTCCCCCAGAATCCCAGAATTGACTATTCGCACAATCTTTCCCCAAACATTGTATATACAACCTTCTCTTCCCCTGCCCAGCTCTTCAAATGAGCGGATTTTTCTGGAAAAAAGTTGTCTTGGAACAATCTTTTTATTGCTGTAGCTCAACTGGAGATGAAAAGTTTAGCATGCTCACTTGACTCTTATTTAATAAACAAGACTTTCAGAATCTTAACGAAGACTTTTTTCCTCTCTTTTGTAACCATGTTATCTCTAAGGGGTGCATAAACAACTCTACTGGAAGGAAATGGATTGAAATGCTTGAGTAGGAAAAAAAAATAGATAAATAGAGATACAGCACCTCCTGAGAGTCAATGTGATAGAGAAATGTGCAAATAATTACTATCAAAGTGGCTGTAGGAGAGATACTCTCCCCCCTCCCTTTCCAAATCTTATATTGTATTCCTTCCTTTCTAAAACCTCTTCTTTTTTGAGTGGGAAGCTGAATTTCCTTTCACATTTCTTTCTCTCCAAAACAATAATTCATCCTGGCTTTCAGTAGGTGGGAAATTAGTCACCCTGGTGTTCTACAGGAAGAAGAGGGCTGCTCTTAAGGAATCTGTCGGGCTTCAGACCAACTCTGTTCTGATCCAAAAATTCAATTTTTGGGTGGTGGGGAGTCTATTGCAACAAAGGGGCACCAAAGGCACCGTTCACACAACACGCGAGACAACGAGGCTGAGACAGTCTTTTATATTTTATGAGACTGAGTGAACAACCATCCATTGTATTAACCTCAACTTCCAATCTGGCACGATGCATCTGATTTCGGGGGGTGGGGGAGCATATTCCACAGAACAGCAAACCTAGTTGCAAATACGGATATTGTCTTTGATTAGAAAAACAGATCTCAGGCTGTGTTCTGGGGACTCCTTGTAAGAAAATGAGTGGCAGAGTCTGGGAGGTGGGAGTTAAGAGAGGGCCCAGCCTAGAATCCTGACGTAGTCACAAGCAAACTAAGTCTAACTTCTCTTGAATTCTATGGATCCCTTTTTTAAAAAATCTTCAAACATTTTTATTAAGTTATAGAGTATTATAAAATACAAAATAGAAGAGCAGTGAGGGGGGAGACGGGAAGAGAAGTGAAGAAAGATAGGGGAGAAAAAAGGAAAAAGAAGCATCCAACTCTCTGTTGCAGTATAATAAGGCAAGAGCAACAAATCACAGCTTTTTACTTTTTCATAATAACATGAACCAGCCATTTCTATAAAGATCTATCAATCTACTCGGTAAAACCCAAAACCAAAGTTTCATTCTTTTCCACATCAAGCACGAAGTTCAGAAGCGGTTTCCATGCGGAAACACAAGTACTTGTGTTCTTTACTTTAATCAAAATAGTCAGTTCTGCCATTTCAGCCCAGCTCTTTCTCGAACTCTTAAGCAGCTGCTGTTAGTTGAAAAGATTCCTGCACAGAGGCTACTTAGCAACACACCAGTTTAGTTGGACCTTCACCTGGGAACTTGGTCTTTAACACTTTGGAGGACCGGAGACCTTTTCAGGATTCCATGAAGTCAAATCAATTAATATTTTTTTAAAAAAAGATCTCAGTTTTAATTTCTAATGCAATAACTATTGAGAGACATAACCCTTATAAATCAAAACTTGTTTGAAGTCCTCCATTATTTTGAAGAGGCCAAAATGTTTGAGAACTGCTGGGTTAGAAGTGTGTATGAACCCTCCCAAGTTTGTAAGGATTCTGAGGCTTGGGAAATCAACAAAATATTCTTTGATACTGTATAATTTGTTGATAGAACTCCGCATGCCAGTGGAAAGCTCCCCGATCGTGTTCTCCTCCATAACCGCCTTTGTGGTCTTTAAATTTTCAAACATATTAAACTGTTTTCCTTGGAAATTATCACTGATTATGTGGAATGCTTATAAATGTTTTAAGACCAGATTGTTCAATAACTTCCAATTGCCTTGCATTTTTTAAAGGTCAGCAGGGGAGAAAGGAATGAAGAAACTGAAAAAGGGACACTATATTAATTTTAGCACGCGGAGATACACACGCTGTCAGGAGTGGAAATTCAATTGGTAGCATGCAAATCTGATGAATAAATAAACGTGTGTCCCAAGGCAAAGGATGCTGTAAAAAGCTAATTACAACTTGAATTTTTCCGTTCCAGTTGCTCAAGTTGATTTGCATGGTATTCGTCTAATTACGCTGCTGCTAATTCGTTTTTGGCAACAACGCCTCTCTAATAATATGGGGAGGGGGGAATTCACAGGAAAACCTAGCAATGGGGGAAAAAAATTGCTTTCCTATTTGTGGTGGTTCCAAACCAGATCACAAGGAAATCCTAGGAGAGCAATTCCATACAAGAATTAAGAAGCTCTAATGGAAACATTTTGAGCGCCTTAAAAAATGTAGAATATTACCAGCTTGTCAGCAGTTGTGAAACTGCATTTGGGGTGGGTTGCATAGTTAGACTTAGCCAGGCTAAAAGATCATGCTGGGAGACCACAATTTTTTTCTTCCCCAGAAATATCAATGCACCAGTGGTGAGATTCAATTTTTTTTACTACCGGTTCTGTGGGCATGGCGTAGCTTGATGGGTGTGGCTTGGTGCGCATGGCAGGGGAAGGTTACTGCAAAATCCCCATTCTCTCCACACCCCACTAACCTGCTTTCCAGCTCTGTTCTCCTGTGCAGGGCAACCAAAGAAGACCCAGCCAATCATCTGGGACTCCAGAGGCAGAGAATAGATGGGGCCGCGGCCAGTCAGAGGTGGCATTTGCCGGTTCTCCAGACTACTCAAAATTTCTGCTACCGGTTCTCCAGAACTGGTCAGAACCTGCTGAATACCCACCTCTGCAATGCACACAAAACCGCATTGTAAGGATAAAAGAGAAGGAACTAAGCTCAAATCATTGCCCCAAAGATGCTTTTTCAAGAGTCAACTGGACTTATTCTAGAATAAGACAGATTATTTTCACTGTTGAAAGAGAGCAGCTCTTGACGACAACTTGACAATTCAGGTTTTGAAAGCGAGAGTGGAACACATCCTCCAAGAGTTCAAATCACTTCTACCAAAGAAAGTATTGGAACAGATCACAGAATTTATAAAGAAGGCACAACTAACACAACACAACTCAAAAAGCCCAGTTGCCTCTTGAAAAAGCACCTTTGGGACTTGGATGACTGTGAATCTCCCTAGATATTCAAACTATCGAGCTATAGAGAGCTAGCGGGCAGGTCCTAAAGGATTAAGCAAGACATTGCCTTCAAGTTGATTCCCACTCCTGTGACTACACTGTCATGTCCATGTGTTTTTTGTCGCAACAGCACTGAGAACCTTGCCACTGCCTTCTTTCACATTTTATTTTTAAACTTCAGTCTAGCTTTCAGACCTGAACAGCCTTGGCAGCCTTCCACCTCCAGTCGTCTGGTCTTGCATAGATTTTTCTAGATCAGTGTTTCTCGACCTTGGCAACATTGAAGAGGTGTGAACTTCAACTCCCAGAATTCCAGTTGCAATTCCCATTCAATTTGAGGGGAATTCTAAAGAGCCCCAGGCAAGTTATCAGGCTGCATTTAACAGAGGCACAAGGGCCACGCCCACAGCACATGCTATCTCCAAGATATTTAGGGGTCTGGAGGGTAAGACAGATGAAGAGAGGTTGCAGGAACTGGGTTTGCCTAGTCTAGTGAAAAGAAGGATTAATGGTGACGTGGTAGCAGTGTTCCAATATCTCAGGGGTTGCCACAAAGAAGAGGGAGCTAACCTATTTTCCAAAGCAGTAGAAGGCAAGACAAGAAGCAATGGATGGAAACGAATCAAGGATAAAAGCAACCTAGAACTAAGGAGAAATTTCCTAATAGTAAGAACAATTGATCAGTGGAATGACTTGTCTCCAAAAGTTGCAGGTGCTCCAGATGTTTTTAAGAAGAGACTGGATAACCAACTTGTCTGAAACAGGGCCTGCAGCTTGAGCACGTGATTGGATTGGATGACCTCCAAGGCCCCTTCCAATTCTTATTCTCCTTTTCGATTCTCCCACCGTTCATCTGGCTGTTGCATCCGTCCCGTGCATGTTGGGCAGACAAAACTCCCTCACCCAGATCCTCTTTCTCCCTCCCTACCTTCTGCTATCATCTGTTCATGTTATTCAGGCATGAAAGGCAGCCCCCTCTTCTTATTTCAAATGAGGGGGTTTGCTTTCGTGCCAGAACTTGGAGCAACCTGGCAAGTGACTTGGTCCTTATTGCCTTATCCCGGTGTTGGAAGGAGAACATCGAAGTCCTTCAAAGAGCCCAAGAGGAAAAACAAAACAAAACAAAACAAAAAATCAACTGTAACTAGCAAATAAAAACAGCCAATGAAACAAACTAGGAAGACTCCAGGTCACCAAAGGAGAATGTACTCTAGAAGCTGAAAGGAAGCAGAAAGCCAGAAGAAAACCTTCCATTCTTCACAATGGCTGCAAGCCAGTTCGGAGTGAAGGATCACAAGACCTAGCTAGCTTTTTCCTGAGTAAAGAGGAACAACCCCTCGGCATGTCCCTCAGTGCTAACTTTCCTACCCGAGGAACAACACAGCAAGGGCATGATTTATTCTGATCAAGTTTCATTTGATTTTCCAGCTCTGCAACCAGACCTTATCTGCGTGATCCCTGCGTAATCAGTCACTGGGCAAAATTAACTATTCAGCAGTAAAATTTTCTTAGCTCATCATCAGCCCTTAATTTCTTAGCAAAAGCTACAGCTTTGACCTTATTGTAGAAGCATGTCATGGGGCAGCCTCATACACTGTTTCATAAGCCCAGGCTTGTAGGTCTCCAGATGTCAAATTATTATTATTTACTACATTGAAATTCTTAATGGGTCAAAAGAGTTTATTAAAGACCAAACTGGAGACTAATTTTATGGTGTTTAATTTGAATTAACTCTGTCTGTCTCTTTTTCATTTTGTCCAATTCAAGCTAACCACTTTTCCTTCCTTCCTTCCTTCCTTCCTTCCTTCTCATTTCTTCTTCCTTCCCCTCTTTCCTTATTTTTCTTCATCTACCCTCTTTCCCTTTCTTCTTTCCTGTTCCTTCTTGCATGCTGAAATGCAAAAAGGGGAACATTTCTGCTTTTATTTCGTTTTTAGTTTGTTTTGATAGCTGTCTGCCAGCAAAAACCAGGCAGTGCCCTGTTTTCAGCCACAACAGCCTCCTGCAGCCCTCTGCCAGCGAAAATGGGGCCCGCAGCCGAAGATGGGGTACAGTGGAAGTGCACACAGCCCCGCAAGCTCCCTTTTCACTAGCAGAGGCACTGCAGACCAGTCCTTTACTGTTTCTAGGCCGGCCTCATGGGCCAGATCTAAGCACCCTGAGGGCTGGATCCGTCCCATTGGCCTTGAGTTTGATACCCCTGATCTAGATACTTTAGACTACACTTCCCATTATCCACAAATATTGGCTATGGTCTTGAGTCAGATGGGAACAGGGCCCCTAAATAAGTGGAGAGCGCCTGGTTGGTAAAGCTGTTTTAAAAAAGCAGTCTGTGGGGGATTGTGTTGCTTGTACTTTGTACTTTGTATTTGTGGGAAGCACTTGTTTCCAGTTGTGGAGTTATGTATATATGTATATATGTTTTCTTAAGTTTTCGCAGGTACTTACATGTATGGCATTCAGCTTTGTTCGGGTATTTTCCCACGTCATTGTAGTTGTGCTTTTAAAGTTGTAGCAACGTTTCGGCAGAATCTCATCTCAACGTTGCTACAACTTTAAAAGCACGTGGGAAAATACCCGAACAAAGCTGAATACCATATATGTATATATGTATATATATATATATATACACACACATATACATATACGTTTTCTGAGGTTTTCAAATATATTTCAAATATATATATTTGGATGAAATGTTGTCCTTTATCAAGACCAGAAGCTGCGCCATTCGAAGTTTCTGTAAAAAAAGAGGATCATAAAAAAAAGAGGAAATAATACACAGCATTGCCTCTCTCCGTGGGAGAACAGAGACGCCTCTTTTGAAGAAGGACCTCGCCATCTGTACTTGTTCCGAATTCTTCTGTTCCCTAAATTGCAGCTTTTAAACTCCATCATGTTTTTAATTGCCTTCATGGATCTGAAAGCCTCCCTTGGAAACATTTTTTTTTAAATAAAGCACCTAGAGATTTCTCCCCCACCCCCCCTGCTTTTTTTTTTTTAAAGATTCAATTAACAAGCCGCTCCATATCATCAATTCAAATATTTTTTGCAACGGGTTTAATCTCGGCGTTTAATTTAAAGGTTGCAATGCTACTCTCTTGCAATGTAAGGTTGAGGTTCTAACAAAGCCCCTCATGAAACTGGTGCCCTATCTAGACTGGATTGCAGACAAGGATCTCACTCCGCCCTTTCTGGAATTAGCCAAGATCAAGATCTTGTCTAATGAAAAGAAGGTCTGGGGTGATGTGATGATAGCACTGGTTCCAATAATTTGACAGGCTCCTACAAAGACCAGGAGAGTCAAACTATTTTCCAAAGCACCAGAATGCAAGACAAGAAGCAATGGACAGAAACTAATCAAGGAGAGAAGCAATCGAGAACTAAGGAGAAATTTCCTAACTGTTAGAGCAATCAACCAGTGGAATATCTTGCCTTCAGAAGTTGTGGTTGGACAACCATTTGTCTGAAATGGCGCAGGGTCTTCTGCTCAAGCAGAGGGGTTTGGACTAGAAGACCTCTGAGGTCCCTTCCGACTCTATTATTCTATGTTCTAAGATGTGGATAGAAATCTCCATCAGAGGTGGGAGTGAGCAAACTAGCTGGTGTGGAGGCTTCTGACAAGGCTTGTCATGTCCCTGTTGGAATCTGGTTCCGAGGGGGAGGGGGAGCAGATGACAGGGAGTGGGAATGTGACTCTGGTGGCTGTGGAAGAAACTGGGGAAGGGCAAAGTCCGGCTGGGCATTCAGAGGAAGACCCAGTTCTTCCCTCTTCATCCTAGGGCACGCAGGGAGGAACGGAAGAGGGAGCAACATGGGTTACGGGGGAGAAAAAGGCCCTGATTCCCTTCATTAGCTGCAGCTGGGAACACCCACAGCCACCAGAGTCACGCAAGGAAAGCAGCAAAAGTCTTTCTTTCTCCTCACCAAACTCCGCCAGAAATGAGTCTTTGGGACCCTGCAAGGCATCCTGCTCCAGGAGGCTGAGCCAGCAAAGACTCTTTGCTGGTGGAGTTTGAGGGAGAGAAAGAAAGACTTCTGCTGCTTTCCTTGAATGAAGCCAAAAGTCTTTCTCTCTTTTTCCCCACTCCCTGAGAACGGAGCTGGAGACGGTATCATGCAATCCCAAATAAAGAATGATCAATTGGTAGGAAAACGGGGTGAGGAATTTTCCTGCAGACTTTTTTGGGGGGATTTCCCCAGGGTCTCTGGTCCATGGGATTTAAAATTATGAGTTTGGCGGTCCCTGTGACCCAAAAGGTTGGCGACCCCTGATGTAGGGTGTGTAATGCAGCCCTCGTTTCTGCTTCTCATTCCACCAATTCTGGCTGATAATGAACTTTTCTGTCACCAATCATGGCGATTTTAGCAGTGCAGAGCCAAATGATTCCATTTCCCATAATGCCTTGGTGCTGCATTGTTTCAAGGGCATTATGGGAAAACTAAAAAGTGACTCCGCTGCCTTGTGCTGTTCCAACCAAATGGGAAGAAGGAAGGAAGGAAGGAAGGAAGGAAGGATTAAAAGCATACTTCAATTTCACACCTTGTGGAAGTATTGCAGTCTTAAGATCCACATAAACATTAGCCACAGATCCTGGCCTCTCTTTGTTGAGCCCCAGTCCTTCCCAAGATATTGGCAGAACAGTGTCCCTTGCTCAAGTCCTAAATTTTTCTGTAAATTAGCAAGTTAGGCCCTTGAGGACAAAAAAAAAAAGCTTCATTGGGATTTTTGCATTGAAAGCTCTCTATAGGAGGGGAAATAAAGAGGATTTCCGGTTGCAAACGGTTTCCTGTTTGTTGTTCATGAAGATATGGCTGAGGAAGGAGGGTGGAAGGGGAGGAGAAGGACTGATCCCACAATTGGCCTTTTTTTTGCTTAAGTTCTAAAGAGATACAATTCTCTCCCTCTCTCTCTCTCTCTCTCTCTCTCTCTGTGAGAAACAGAGAGGGGGGGAGGAGGGAGGGAGAGAGAGAGAGGGAGGGAAGGAGGGAGATGGAGAGAGGGAGGGAAGGAGGGAGAGGGAGAGAAAGGAGGGAGAGGGAGGGAGGAAAGGAGGGAGAGAGAGTGGGAGGGAGGGAAGGAGGGAGAAAGAGGGGAGAGAGAGGGAAGGAGGAAGAGAGAGAGAGGAGAGGGAGGGAAGGAGGGGGAGGGGGGGAGAAGGGAGGGAGATCTCCGGCTGGTAAATAGCACCATGCAAAAATTCTAGCAGCGACATTCATTTGCAGAAAGGCACCAGCAAATTAAAGGTCCACAGGAAGAAATGTTGGAATTTATCTTGTACGATATCCCACCTCATTAAAATTTCTTCCATCTCCATATGTGTGAACTTCAACTTCCAGATGTCCCAAACTGGCATGGAGGACACTTTTGAGAATTCTGGGAGCTGAAATCCACACAACTGCAGAACATCAGACTGAAGATGTGTACCCCAAAGGACTTGCATTACAGCGAGGCAGCAGTCAACCCACCTATTTCTAAACTCAGTGCAGGGGAAGAACAAATTGCCACTCAAAATCCCCCATGCAGGACCCCATAATGTCCATTCCAAGAATCCAGCTGTACCAAGAGGACGCAAGCGTAATCTAGAAAGGTTAAATTTTGGGGTCCTACTTGGCGAGGGGAAAGTGCTTTCACCAAAACAAAAAACAACAACAAAGACAACCTGAATGCATTTTTTGTCTCTGGAAGTGAACACCCCTGTACAAAAAGTGCAGAGAAGAGCAACCAAGATGATTAGGGGATTGGAGACTAAAACATATGAAGAACGGTTACAGGAACTGGGCATGGCTAGTCTAGTGAAGAGAAGGACCAGGGGAGACAGGATAGCAGGGTTTCAATATTTGAGGGGCTGCCACAAAGAGGAGGGGGTCAAGCTATTTTCCATAGCACTTGAAGGACAAGGAATAATGGATGGAAACTGAACAAGGAGAGATTCAACCTGCAAATAAGGAGAAACTTTCTCACAGTGCGAGCAATCAACCCATGGAACAGAAGTTGCCTTCAGAAGTTGTGTGAGTTTCATCACTGGAGGCTTTCAAGAAGAGATTGGACTGCCATTTGTCAGAAATGGTGCAGGGTCTCCTGCTTGGGTGAGGGGTTGGACTAGATGACCAAAAGGTCCCTTCCAACTCTGGTTACCTGTTATCTGTTAAGCCCATTGTCAGTACAGCCCTTCAAACCTTCCCCCCCCACAAACTGGTACTACAAACCAATCACTCTTCGATGTTGCTACACAACGAAGGCATGTGAAGAATCCTGATTTACTCGTTTCTACCAACATCCAGAGCTCCACCAGAAAGCAGAGCAAAAATTATGACCAGGGTGGGGAGATGCAAAATGGTGGATGTAGAAAGTACTGGCTGATAATCTATAAACTTTCCATTTCCTGTCCTTGTCCCTTTCAAAAGAGAATTGTGCTGCTGGTAAAATAGCCTATAGAACCAGAAAGGGGTCACCTCCATAGCCCCATAACATTATTCCTCAGTAGCTTGCGTAGACCCAATTATTGATGGCTAGTCTAGTGTAGAGAAAGACCAGGGGAGACATGGTAGCAGTGGTCCAATATTTGAAGGGCTGCACAGAGAGGAGAGGATCAAGCTATTTTTCAAGGCACCCGAAAGCCAGACAAGGAATCATGGATGGAAACTGAACAAGGAGAGATTCAACCTGGAAATAAGGAGAAACTTTCTGACAGAACAATCAACCCATCGAACAGAAGTTGCCTTCAGAACTTGTGGGAGCTTCATCACTGGAGGTTTTTAAGAAGAGATTGGACAACCATTTGGACTAGATCAGGGGTCCCCAACCACCGGGCCCTAGACCGGTCCCGGTCCATGGATCATTTTGTACCGGGCCGCCTATTTTGCTTGGGCGCCGCCATCTTGTTTTGACGGCGCTTGAGAAAGTGCTTCTGGGTGAGCTTGTCGTCAGTTGGAAAGCGGTGTTTGGGTGCTGAAGGAATCCTCACGCCTTAGTTTTGTTGAAGGGGGGGGGGCAGCTTCGAACGAAGAGCCGTCCCGATGGCGGTGGAGTTTCATGTTACTCAGGAGGAGATTCAAAAAGAGCCCAAAAAGCCCTTCGACCGTGAGAAGGTACAAAGGAGGAGTTGAAGGTGGCGGGGAGAAGTGGGGGATGGCTGGCTGGTCGGTCGCTCGGCTCACCTTGCTTTGGTCATGCATGCTGATGCCGGTCCCAGTCCGTGGATCATTTGTACCGGGCCATGGTACAAAAAAGGTTGGGGACCACTGGACTAGATGACCACCAAGATCTCTTCCAACCCCTGTTAACCTGTTAATCTGATAGGCAAGACTCGGCATTCACATGTCCCCCTTCGCAAGAATCTCGAGGGGACTCTCCACATTCCGGGCAAAGTGATTCTGACAGCCATTATTCTGTGGCGTCCTTGGTGCTCTCGGAGTCTGGTTGCTTGCTTGCAGACGTCTCCTTACCTAGGCGCTGATGGTGTAACCTAGACCGGTAACGAAACATCTGCAAGCAAATTATGGCAAGTTCAGAGACACCCCCCATCCCAAGGATTCCACAGTTCAGCTCCGAGCCAGGGATGTTCTTTTCTCCTGGGATCAATTATTCTGCCACTTTGCGAGACTCCGTGGATGTCGTTGTGGCAGAAATGGCCTGAAGCGCTTCTCCCGGCCCAGAAATGCTGCAACAAAGCAAGATTTACTGACCCGCTTGCTACCCTGGTCTACAAAGCAACGATTGGGGGTCCCAGTCAGTCTCTACTGAAAGTCTCATGTCCCAGATTGTGGTGTGGAAGGTGTGTTTGTGTGTGTGTGTGTGCATGTACTGGCAATTCCACTGTTTTGCAAATAATGCCCAGACACCACTTTCCTCTCCCAAATTCTGGAAACGAACTCTATTTCGGGAAAATTTCAGGAGCACCCAAGACCACCACTGATGGGTATAGGGAACAAAAGAGGTTGCACCAACTTTGCAGTCCAGAAGAAAATGTTCTGCCTCTTTGCGCCCACTTGCTGTTTGAATGGAGGTTGCTGTGGCAACCTGACATCCTGCTTCTGCCCCCCCCTTTAAATAATTTGACTTGTTGCCATGCCAACAAGAGGGAGGGAAGCAAAATCCGAATCCGCTTCCCAATTCTCTGGCGCACGCTGATGGGTCTAAGCATCGTTCTGCAAAACACAGCCTGACAAAGGTAGTTTCGCTTGAAACCATTAAAAAGTTCAAAGATGCATTTGAAAAAAACAACAACAATATATATACTTATATATATTCACAGTTGAGAAAGCAACCACATATAAAAGCATTTTTTTTCCCCGCACGAGGCATTAATGGTCATCAGTGATTGTTGCGAACAGTTCTCCATCGCTGTCCCATAATCCTTTGTAGATCATTAGCGGAAAAGATGCTATTCTGGTTTATTAAGGTTTCCTCTGAAGCTCCTCGGTTCTTCCTGGATGAAAGAGTCTCAGAAAACACACACACACAGAGTCACACAGAATGTTTCGATAGGTGATGGGAGTGAAACATTTTCTGAGTTCACACGGTAGTTTTCAATATGTGGGTGTAACTTGGATTTGGAGAAAACAACCTTCCAGCACATTGGAGAGTGTGAAATCCTTAACCAAACACAAGGCTATGTTTACGTAAGATGTAATGGTCAAAACAAATGAGCCAATTGTGTCTTAACCTGATGATTTGGCTCACACAATACCTAAGTGACAACCACAGCTAGATTTCCATAAAACATGGGGAATCAGAAAAGATCCAATCTGTTAGCTTTTGCCAATCTGATTCCCTTTAGGTGTGTTAGGCTCTTATACCACCTAAAATCCTCAACTCTTAGGGGTATCTGCAGGGCCTGGTCAAAACCATAAAGACAGCAGTTGTAACGGGACAATCAAAGCTGTTAAAGTAATACAGAACCAACCAGATTCAGAAAGCTCAAACTGCCCAAGGAGCTGCTGATCCAGTTCTACAGAGGAATGATTGAGTCTGTCATCTGCAACCCAACAGGACTGACACAGACTTCAGAGGATAATTAGGACTGCAGAAAAAAACAACCTCCCTTCCATCCAGGACCAGTATACAGCACAAGTCAAAAAGAGGGCTGTGAAAATATTTACAGACCCCTCACATCCTGGACATAAATTATTTCAATTCCTACCCTCAGAACAACGCTATAGAGCACTGCACACCAGAACAACTAGACGCAAGGACAGTTTTTTCCTGAACGCCATCACTCTGCTAAACAAATAATTCCCTCAACACTGTCCAACTATTTACAAAGTCTGCACTACTATTATTATTAATCTTCTCATCACTCCTTATCGCCTACCCCCTCCCACTGGTGACTGTATGACTGTAACTTTGTCGCTTGTATCCTTACGATTTATACTGACTGTTTCCTAGTATGTTTGGATTGCTTATTGTACCCTATGACTTTTATTGTACCTGACGTTGTACCTGATTCTTGACTCTTTTCTTTTATGGACACTGAGAGCATTTGCACCAAGATAAATTCCTTGTGTGTCCAATCACACTTGGCCAATAAAGAATTCTATTCTATTCTATTCTATTCTATTCTATTCTATTCTATTCTATTCAGGTAATGAAACATCTGCAAAAAAGAAGCCAAGTTCAGAGAGCAGCAACATCTCCACAATTCAACTTTGAACTATTTTCTTCTCTTGGAAACACCAATCTAGTTCCAGCTCTGTGCTCAGTGGAGGATTCTACTGCTAACAAAATTATTGTTTGATACAACAAACGGAGGGATATCAATCAGCCAACACTGAGATTCCTCTCGCATTGCTCAAGTCAATCTGCACCCCAGAAGACCATGACGGCATATCCAGCCCACCTTGCAATTAGCAAAGCAAGCCTTGGCCAGCAGCTCCCCAGAAGCTGCCAAATCAAAATGGATACTCCTCTTTCTGCACCAAACAGAGAACACTCTCGTAACCATGGATACCAAACGTCGTCGTGTCCACTCCAGGTACAAAGAGGCTCCGAATAAACCAGATCAAGGCGTTGGGGTTCAAAATCCAGAGAAAGGGGAGAAGTGAAGCTTAAGAGACGGAACACCACCACCACCCCTTAGGAGCGGCAAATCCACGCTAGCGTGCAACCAGAGGAATGCTCTCGGCAACTGACAGATGTGATCGAGGCCTTCCAAAAAGAAGGAACAAAGACAGGGTGAAAGGAATTTGCTCCAAGGTGCGGCCTGTTTTATGTGTTTGTCAGGCTGTCCTCTTTCATAAACAGCCCTTACCCGAAAGGAATGACATCTGCAGTTATGCAGCCTCGGGGAACTTGTACGAAAGGACAATAACCGCCACTCCTGGTGCCTCTCTTTGGTTAATGACAGAGCCAGTTTTCTGGTGAGGCCAAAGGGCCAGCCAGGTATGAAGGGATGGGAGAGAGCTAACACGAAGGAATGTTAGCAGGACTCACGAGCTTTTGCCATCCCTGTTAGAAAAATTCCCCCCGTTTCTAACTCGAGTGTCAAAGATCAGGGTTTACCCTCAAGTGGTGAGGAAAAACAAAAAAAAGAGACTTCAAGCTGTTACAGTCCAAATGATACCAGCCTTCCAATATTTGAGGTGCTATCCCAGATAAGAGCGGGTTGACGTACTGTCCAAAGCACCAGAGGGCAGGAGAAGAAGCCATGGATGGAAACTAATAAAGAAGACGAGCGAGCTAAGGATTTCCTGATGGCAGGAACAGTGAATGAGTGGAAAAACTTGCCTGCAGAAATTGGGATGCTCCATCACTGGAGGTTTTAAGAAGAGATCGGACTGTCCTTTGTACCGAATGGTATAGGGTCTCCTGCTGAAGCAGAGGGTCAGACTAGAAGATCTCCTCTTTTATTCTGTAAAAGGGTCTTCCAAATATTGGAGTATGTGAGTTTGAAGAGCAGAGGGAGGAAAATTAGAGATTTATTCCTGCATGTTCAGGAGCTGAGAGGGCTACACGTTGGGACAACAGAGAGTCACGGGGATTTGTTGCAACCTGTTTCCAAAAATATTGAAGGGATCAGTAGAATAGAGCACCTGGATGAGAGTTCAGCCTGCCTGCCCAGCCTTGGGTGCTTTCTGCCCACATATTTTGCCAGGCACAACCTAGTCCCCGTTCCTTACCCAATTCCTAAGGAATGAGAGTCATATGCCTGCTGCCACAGTGCTGTGACTCCCACCTGATCTGGACCGTATCCAAGGGCTGTTCTCACTTCCTCTTCTCAGAATTAATTGAAGCTTCTGAGAAGGTCAGCTTGCAGAGTCAGCCCAAAGATTGAACAGCTTTCTCCCAAATGGAGCAGAAGAGCTCAGCGGTTACAGCCGTTGTAATGGATCCTGTGAGAGAACCTTGCTCAATGGTTCCTCTGCTTTTAGCCCAAGGGAGGGGACAGCAGAAGATAAAATGAATCCACTGTCAGGGTGATCCACTGGCACAGGAGGAAACCTAGAGATGGAATCAATGCCTTCAGTCTTGGTTCCTTACTCCAGGGGTCTCCAACCTTGGTGACTTTAAGCCTGGTGGACTACAACTCCCAGAATTCCCCAGCCAGCTTTGCTGGCTGGGGAATTCTGGGAGTTGAAGTCCACCAGGCTTAAAGTCACCAAGGTTGGAGACCCCTGCCTTACTCAATTTGCCTCCCGAAGTTGCCAGTGTTCCATCACTAGAGGGTTTTTTAAAACAAGAGATTAGACATCCATTTGTCCAGAATGGCGTAGGGTCTCCTGTTTGAGCAGAGGATTGGACTAGACGCAGTGGTCACCAACCAGTGGGCCAGGGACCATGAGTGGTCCGTGAGAAAATTGTGGTGGTCCGCAGAGAAATGTCACCTCCTCAAAGCAGCCCCAAAGCAATTAATCCAGGCTATGTGGGAACACAAGGCTTGCCTCGCTTGCATTGCACACAACACGAGGTAGTGAGGGGAGGGGGGAAAGGGAGGAGGGGGAGAGAACTTGCCCCACTCACCCCATGCGCCTGGCCTGGCCACCGGGGTGCTTCTTTCTTCTTCTCCTTTTGGATGCACGCCAAGAAAAGCGTCAAAAGTCTTTCTTTCTCTCCCCCAAACTCCGCCAGAAATGAGTCTTTGAGACCCTGCAAGGCATCCTGCTCCCAGAGGCTGTGCTATGCTGGCAAATGCTGTGTCATTTCTGGCAGAGTTTGGGGGAGAGAAAGAAAGACTTCTGCTGCTTCTGCTGCTTTCCTTGCATAAAGTCAAAAGTCTCTCTCTCTCCCTGAGAATGGAGCTGGAGATGGTATCCTGCGATCCCAAATAAAGAATGATCGATCGGTAGAGGAATTTTCCTGCAGACTTTTGCGGGGATTTTCCCAGGGTTTCTGGTCCGCGGGATTTAAAATTATGAGTTTGGTGGTCCCTGAGGTCCAAAAGGTTGGTGACTCCTGGACTAGAAGACCTCCAAGGTCCCTTCCAACTCTACTAGTAAAAAGTACGGTCCTTTGTTCAAGAAAGTAAAACCAGTAACCAAGCAGAGAAGTTGAACTCTACTCTCCAATCTGGTGTCCTTCCAGATAAGATATTCTACAATTCCCATCATACAATACCCTCCTTCTCCAGCCATCAGCCATACCTCTTAGTGCTTAGGCACCAAAACTGATCTCATTTCATTATTACTACTCTCTTTTCAAGAATCCCAAAGGTGCTTTTTTTTTTCAAGAGGCAACTAGATTTTCTGGAGTTTTTTTCCTCTTGGAAGATGTTTCGTTTCTCATCCAAGGAGCTTTTTCAGCTCCTTTCCATGGGGATCCGTTATGACTGGATTTCAGGAACATTAAAGCCCAGGATTTGCTTCCTAAAGGTGCTTAAATATTTGCTCAACGTCATCGCCTCTTGATCCGGCAAAGCTCCCATCCTGCACCACTCCACAATCTGGCTCCTTGTTATTGATGATACTAAAGGACAAAAGAGGGAAGATCTTCCCTGATCTTGGCCCACTTTGCAACATACTGTTGTTCTCGAAATAAAAACAAGATCTGCTTTCAGATTCAGACAATGCTCTAATGGCTTTTTCTGGCGGAGTTCGTTTCTTGCCTAGCAACCAATATAACATCTACCTAAGTGAGATTAGAAAGAGAGAGAAAAATGGGACGAAAATGCATACCTGCTTAGAAATGTTTTTTAAAGGATTATAAGCCAGAAATATTTTTTGTTAGGCATACTGCCAGAAAAGTATGATAAAGGGACTATACACTTAATACTGCATGTCCTGACAGCAGCATTGGAAAAATGAGGAAATGCCTGTAGAAGTTCTTGTTGTTGTTATTTGTGAAGTTGTGTCCAACCCATTGCGACCCCATGGACAATGTTCCTCCAGGCCTTCCTGTTCTCTACCATCTTCTGGAGTCCATTTAAGCTCACGCCAACTGCTTCAGTGACTCCCTCCAGCCACCTCCTTCTCTGCCGTCCCCTTCTTCTCTTGCCCTCAATCGTTCCCAACATTGGGATCTTCTCCAGTGAGTCCTTCCTTCTCATGAGGTGGCCAAAGTCTTGGAGTTTCATCTTTAGGATCTGGCCTTCTAAGGAGCAGTCAGGGTGGATCTCCTCTGGGACTGACAGGTTGGATGGCCTTGCAGCCCAAGGGACTCGCAGGAGTCTTCTCCAGCACCATAGCTCAAAGGTCTCTACTCTTTGACACTCAGCCTTCCTTATGGTCCAACTTTCACAGCCATACATTGCAACTGAGAAAACCACAGCCTTGACTATACGCACTTTTGTTGGCAGGGTGATGTCTCTGCTTTTTAGTATGCTGTCTAGCTTGGCCATAGCTTTCCTACAGAAGAGAGCGTAATAAAAAACAAACAAACCTAGACTGTGCAGAAATGAATAGGTTGACATTAAAGATCAAGGATAAAGAAGATACGGAATATTTTTTAACATGGAATTTGTTTTATCAATGGCTTGATTATAGAGATAGAGATCAAACATTACTATGCGTAAACAAACCGACTCAGACAATACACTGTTCAGAAAGCACTTATGCACATAAAAGAAAAATGTCTGTGTTACTAACTCAACAACTGCAGTGCTTCCCTTAACAACGGTGGCCCAGAAAGGTCACAAAATGGAGCAAAACACACTTAACAATCTCTTGATTACCAACAAAAAAAAATTGGCCTCGATTGTGGTTGTAAGTCAAGGACTACTTTGGCCTGGTTCTGGGAGTTGAAGTCCATGCATCTTAAAGTTGCTAAGTTTGAAAAACATGGTTCTAAATGCTTTAGAATTAAAAATGGTTAATTATATATTAATGTGCAAAAAGTTGAGGTTGGAGTGTGTTTATCTTGTACTGTGCTAGGAAGAGTTGGAAGTCAAGGCTCCATTTTCTTCCTTTTTTCTTTTCCCCTTTGTATCTCACACCCCCTTTTCCCCAGTACCTTTTCCTCCCTTAATTTCCTATTTTCTTTTCTTTTTTTTGTATTTTATTTTATACCAGCTCCATACCCATGCTTCGCTACGAAAACTATGTGGCTGGGCTTAGTTTTGGGGGAGGAAAATAAATGGGGAGGATTCTGCCTCTGCCTACCAGCATCCATCTGGCTACGTCCTGCCAGTGTGTGAGTGTTGTGGTTAGCCGGGAGTAGGTGCGGAAGGCTGAGGAGAATGAGGACTCAGATGAGGGGCCAGGGCCATTAGGGAATGGACTGCTGCCTTCAGAGATTGTGGGGGCTGGCAGCAGCGATGAGGAGGTTCCCGAGGAGCCTGTGCCAAGTGCGCGTGCATGCAGGGCTGCTCGCAGGAAAGAGCAGCTGCAACAGCACGGGCGACTCGGGAGTAAGGCTGCAAGGTAATGGCCTCTCCTTCAAGAAGATAAAAGCCAGCTGTGAAATGAACGTACTTTGCAGAAGGCAAAGACGTTTTGAAACTCCAGCCTCATGGACATTCCAGTATCCTGAGTTTGTGTTTGAAGATTCTCGTATTGCAAATTATTTTTTGTCTGTTATCTTTTGGCCGTCTTGCACAGTTTGGCAAAAGTTGTGTTTATCACAGCTAATTATTTTGTAAAAGCATTACAAGGTTTCTGTTTCTTTTGGATTGTGTTTGATTTGTTGGAAAAGGGCATGGGCAGAACAGTGACAGAGTTGGGGGCTGTTTGGAAACTGAAACAGTATTTGCTGGGTGAGCAAGAAGGAGACAGCAAGGAGCCTGGGCATGGCTTAGCTCAACTGATCTGTACTAAAGCTGCTTGGTGCTGCTGTGAAACTGAAACTCCTCTGCTTATGTTTTGCATTTGGAACAGATTTCTTCTCAGGTGGGGAGGGGGAGTAGAAATCCTTAGCATCAGAGCATGTTAATAAAAATAATATAGTAAATACTAATGCTCCGATGGTCATTTCAAAAAATCCTTTCTTAGTGAGCACCTAGAAGCCAGGAGGAACATACGTGCCAAATTTCAAGTTTGTAGGCTTTACGGCTCTGGAGATTTTTGTGATGATAGGTGAATGGTTTTTTGCTTTTATATATCGAGATAAAATAAAAATAAAAATGATAAACCTACATGATTTGAAACAAAAAAAACCCAGCTTTTTTTCAGATGGGAGATTAAAAGAACCAACTCTTGCAGCCTCCACTGTTGGGGACCTCCAACAAAGCTAGAACGACAACGTTCAGCGGCTTCTTAAAAGGAAACAGAACAGGAAGACCTAATCATTTAAAATCAGAAGGTCTCTTGCAGCGTTTTGCAGTACACATAGACCTCAACTTATAAGAGTTCACTAGGGACTGATCCAAAGTTACAACGGCCCTGGGGGGGAAAAAAGTGAGTTAGGACCCTATTTTAGACCGAGGACCCTTTCAGCATCCCCATGGTTATGCAATCAAAACGGCGACTGACTCACAGTTATGACGCTTACAGCGTCCTGGGGCTCACGTGATACCTCTTTTGTGGCAAGCCAAGCCAATGGAGAAGCCAGATTCACTTAACAACCATGTGACTCACTTAACACCTGCAGCAAGGAAAGTCGTAAAATGGAGCAAAATTCCCTGAGCAAGTGGTCTCGCTTAGCAGCAGACATTCTGGGCTCAATTGAAGCCCTAAGTCAAGGACTCTACCTGCATTCTATTTATTGGCTATTTACATCAGGGAAGAAAAATAAAACCTCCCACCAATTTGGGGGAAGGGGAGGAATTCAAGAGGGGAGAAGACTAACAAGGGCACAACCAGGGCACCACATTTCTCCCATTGCAGTGATCTTCCTGCCAGAGCACACCTGTTTAATAGATTATGTTAGATTAACAGAGCTGCAAGGGACCTTGTAGGTCATCCAGTCTAACCCCCCACCCAAGCAGCAGACCCTACACCATTTCTGACAGATGGGAGTCCAATCTCTTCTTGAAAGCCTCCACTGATGAAGCTCCCACAACTTCTGAAGGCAACTTCTGTTCCATGGGTTGATTGTTCTCACTGTCAGAAAGTTTCTCCTTAATTTCCAGGTTGAATCTCTCCTTGTTCAGTTTCCATCCATTGTTCCTTGTCTGTCCTACAGGTGCTTTAGAAAATAGCTTGACCCCTTCCTCCTCTCTGTGGCAGCCCCTCAAATATTGGAAGACTGCTCTCCTGTCTCCCCTGGTCCTTCTCTTCCCTGGACTAGCCATGCCCAGTTCCTGCAACCGTGCATCGGACGTTTTAGCCTCCAGTCCCCTCATCATCCTGGTTGCTCTTTCCAGAGTCTCAACATCTTCTTTTTTTATAGTGAGGTGACCAAAACGGGATGCAGTACTCTAGGTGTGGCCTTACTCAGGCTTTATAGAGCGGCGTTAGTACCTCCCTTGGTCTTGATCGCAATCGGAGCTCTGCGATCCCATCTCCTTGCTTAACTTTACAAGCCAGCGAAATGGCTTCTAATTTTTATCATGGTTGCAACACTCGGAGCAGTGGGTGTCTCTCTCTCTCTCTCTCTCTCCGCTCTTTCATTTTTTTTGCAGTTTCCCTGATCTGAATCGCCTGCCAAAGGGTGAAGAAATACAGATGCCGATAATAGGCTGTTATTCGTTACACCCTGGGAGGCTGATAGCAGCCTAGGAGAAAGTAACAATGGCTGAAACAGAAACCCTTGACACCTCCATTCAGCGGTGTTTTTTATTTTATTTTATGGAAGCCGAAGGGATGCCTTGACTCGGCTGACTTCAGGGATTAAAAGACACTGGGTGATTTTCCTCCCCCCTCCCTTCCATCCCACATCTGGTCTGCAAGGGCTGCTCCAGGTAGAACACAAAACCCGTAAAACAGAAGACAGCCAGTGATCCAAAAAAATATAGAATTATCCGCCAGAGCATGACAATACCATTTAAAACGGCCCTGTTCTTCCTTTCAAGAACCAGGAAATCAGCTGTCAGCCCTTTGGGCTAGACCGACTTGGACTAACCAAGTTATGAATGCTAGGATAGTTTTATTATTACAGGGTTACAAGAATCTTGCAAGCCTGGATGTACCTCCCCACTCTCTGTCTCTTGTCCTAAAGGGATCAAGGGGGGGTCAAATTATGTTTCTGCCCCAGACTCAAATTTCTCTCTTTACTTATAGTTGCCTTGGCTGCAGCCCGTCCTCCTGCTCCTCAAGGTTATTAGAATAGAATAGAATAGAATAGAATAGAATAGAATGGAATGGAATGGAATGGAATGGAATGGAATGGAATGGAATGGAATGGAATGGAATGGAATCGGAGGGAGTGGAATAAGGAAATAGGAATAGAAATAAGAATAGAATAGAATGGAATCGAATTGAATCGAATCGAACGGAATGGAATAAGGAAATAGGAATAGAAATAAGAATAGAATGGAATGGAATGGAATGGAATGGAATGGAATGGAATGGAATGGAGTGGAGTGGAGTGGAATAGGATAGAATAATAAGATGGGATGGGATGGGATGAGATAGGATAGGGTAGGGTAGGGTAGGATAGGGTGGAGTAGAATAGAACAGAACAGAGCAACAGAGTTGGCAGGAAACCCTATATGGAGGGGGGGGTTGCCTTCAAACTCGACAGCTTTAAGACTTGTGGACTTCAACCCCCAGAATTCCTCCTCCAGTCATGTTAATTCAGGAATTCTGGGAGGTGAACTCCACAAGTGTTAAAACTTGCCGAGTTTGAAGACCCCTTGCCCTATTTCAGACAAACGGTTATCCAATCTCTTCTTTAAAACTTCCAGTGTTATCCCCATTGTCCATTACAGCAGCCGAATTAGCTACCAGCAGAAAGAGAGCACAGATGGGACTTGCCTGGTTTCTTTGGGCAATGATCTCCATAAGGTAGGAGCAACCACCAAGAAGGCCCTCCTTCTTAGATTCCTCCAAATGCACAGGCAGAAGAAAGCAGAAGATTTCAACCCCCAATATCACCAGCTTTCAAAAGAATTAGTTAAGAGATGTTGGGTTGCAGAGCTGCTGCCAGTCAGAAAAAACAGGGTGAAAACATCATCTCAGCTAATTTGGGCAGCTTCTTAAATTTCCTCTGCCCAATCCCCTGCATACAAAATTCACAATTATCTTTCTTCATCAAACAAGGTTTAGCTTACCATCCAGCAGCAAAGTTTTCAAGACCCTCGCTAGAGAGGCAATTCCCGGAAATCTTATGACCAGTGGCCAAACTGGGTTTCTCTTTCCCAAAAAGATTGTGTCCACCCATCCCACCCTTCTAAGCTAAAGCACCCACCCATCTTTCATCACGAGCAAACCGCACCATTGCAAATATAGCTTGCGAAATGGGAACCGCAAAGAGGAAGGGACAATTTTTTGACATAGATAAAGGAGGCTTTCAAAGGCAAGGAAGGCAGAGGTTACATTTTCCTTGCAGTTCTGCCCTGAGGGGCAGAAAGAAACAAGGCGAAGAAGATGCTTGGATGCAACTGGAGGGCAATTTAAAATCTGGGAGGCAAAAGGGCGGAAGGAGACCTCTGAGTTAGAAAAGCTATCGAAGCCCTTGCACACAAACCATGGTTTGAAGAAGCAGGTGGTTGTCATTGCACTGAATTCTATAGGCAACTTGGGTGTGTAAATGTTAAGAACAATCTTGGATTATATATTTCCTTTAGGGTGGCCACCCACATCTCCTGTCCTCTCCAGATGAGAAATCTGTCATGCCCCTGGTGGAGACTGACTCTGAGGGAGAGGAGGAACAGCCAACAAGGAGTGGAAGTGTGGCTCTGGAGGTTGTGGAGGAGGCTGGGGAAGGGCAGAGGCTGGCTGGGCAGTCAGGAGGACCCAGGCCCATCCCCTCTCCATCCTAGGGCACACAGGGAGGAGAAGATAAGGGAGAGACGTGGTGTACTGGGGAGGAGAGGGCCTTGATCCTCTTCATGGGCTGCAGCTGTGACAATTGGATAAGAGGATGGACATGCGTATGGGCGAGTGCTGGAAACAAAGCATGGAAATATCTCTAGTTTATTGTTCCTCTCTGAGTTTGGTGTCCTTCCCAGTGTGTGTTCTGATATCTGTGGACGTCTTCAAGCCCTTATGTTGCCTGGTTTGTATTGTTTTTTTACTCTTTATAATTTAAACGGCATTTCCTCCTTCTTGTAACTCCTTGTGTGGGAGTTTTTTATCTCCAGTCAAGGATATTTGGAGCTTGGAAGTAAAGTGAAGGAATAAAAGGGGCTTCACCTGTTTTTGGACTGTGTTTCTTTTGTATCCCACCCTGGGTCATCACAAATTGGTGGATTCCTCCTAACCTCGATCAGGAACCTTTCAAGATCCCATACAGAGGCCATTCTCAGCCTTGCCTACCTGAGATGGTCCCCACAGGATGCCTCATCTCGGAGGTACGATGCATGGTTTGCATGAGTGCGACTTTAACTATATGGACATCCCTTCTGAGCGCTCAAGTGATCTGCACAGGATTCCACTGAAGCATTGACCCAAACTGACCCAACTCCACTTAGTCTGAGCAAGATTATTAAGAAACTGAGTTGTTTGTGGTGCAGCTGTTAGAATGCAGTATTGCAGGCTAATTCTGCCCACTGCCAGCAGTTCAATCCTGATCGGCTCAAGGCTGACTCAGCCTTCCATCCTTCTGAGTCAGTAAAATGAGGGCCCAGATTGTTGTGGGCAAGAGGCTGACTCTGTAAACTGCTTAGAGAGAGCTGTAAAGCACTGTGAAGCGGTATATAAGTCTAAGGGCTATTGCTATTGACTCAGTCTCCCATCCTTCTGAGGTGGGTAAAACGAGGACCCAGATTGTTGAGGGCAAGAGGCTGACTCTGTAAACTGCTTAGAGAGAGCTGTAAAAGCACTGTGAAGCAGTATATAAGTCTAAGTGCTGTTGTTATTGTATGTTGGCCGAATAATATATATATCATCAAATATTTCTGTTTTGCAGAGTTTCAGATAGTTTCATGTAAGTTCAGAGAAGAGCAACTAAGATGATCCAAGGCCTGAAGACTAAAACATACGAAGAACGACTCCAGGATTTGGGTTTGGCTAGTCTAGAGAAAAGAAGAATTAGGGGTGACATGATAGCAGTATTCCAGTATTTGAGGGGCTGCCACAAAGGAGACGGGGGGTGTCAATTTATTCTCTGAAGCACCAGGGCAAGAAACAATGGGTGGAAACTAATCAAGGACAGAAGCAACCTGGAATTAAGGAGAAACTTCCTAACGGTGAGAACCATTAACCAGTGGAACAGCTGGCCTCCAGAAGTTGTAGGCGCTTTATCCCTGGAGGTTTTTAAGAAGAGACTAGACAGTCACTTGTCTGAAATGGTATAGGTGCTTTTACTCTAGCATGGGGCTGGACTAGAAGACCTCCAAGGTCCCTTCCAGCTCTATCCTATTCTCAACCATTCATTTAATAACTGTTCAAACTGACAACCATGCTGTAAAACAGTGACTTGCGACTGGTTCTCGCGCTTACGATCACCACTGCATCCTTGTGGTCAAAATTCAGGTGCTTGGCATGTATTTTATGACCGTTGCAACATCCCAGAGGTCACATGATCACCATTTGCAACCTTCCCAGCTGGCCTCAGACAAGCAAAATCAACAGAGGAAGCCCCCGATTCGCTTTACCAAATGTGTGATTCATTTAATGACTGCAGAAAAAAAGAAAGGCTATAAAATTGGGTGCGACCCGTTTAATGACTTCACTGCTTAGCAGGAAGTCCCAGTCCCCCACTGGGATTGTAAGTTGAGGAGTCCTTGTATTTTCATCCAGCTGGTACAAAGCCGAAAAAATACAGCTGGGATTCTAAAGCTCGAAGCTCCAGCCATTTCAGCTCCATCTAACCGTCTTCCTTTATGTTGTCCTTGGCTCTAAACAAAAGGGTTTGTAGCACCGATATTCCCAGCCTTAATCCCCAGCATGTTTGAAGATGTTTATTTATTTATTCTTCAGAAATGGCTTTGTGTCCGGGAGACACAAACTGTGGTTTAAACAAAACCCAACACAATACTCGAAAAGCAAGTGCCAACTCAAACAAACTACAAAGAGCGTAAGATAGTCTCCCTATTTAATATACTGGGGTGGGTTTTTTTTAAAAAAAAAAGAAGCCTTGGAGGGGGTTATTCCTATCCCTGTAGGACAGATCTACTTCTTGGTGAGTTGGCCCCCGCAAAATGTGCAACTTCTAACACCCCAGCAGCCCCCCCCCCCCAGATCCAAACAGGGATTCTGGGAAGTGTCGTCCCAACAACCTCTGGCAGGCTGCATCAGGTCTGCCTTGGCTAATTTGACGAAGAAACTTATAGCCTCATTGCTTCTGCAAAAAAAAAAAGGCGGGGAAAGATACAAATCTTCTTCCTTTCTACAAGAGACACCCTGTTTAATGTGCAAGAGTACCCCCCCCTCCCCGTTCTCCCCCTCCCCCACCCACCCACAGATCTCTCTGCAGAAGAAAGAGACAAAACCGAATCTAGTTTGGTAGCAGCAGGAAAGGGGGAAAAAAAAAAAGAACAATGGGAGAGCAATTTCAACTCAGAATCTGCTTTAGCGTTTGAGATGATTCCGTGGTTTTTGGTCCTTTCCCTTCAATTCGTTAAAATGCAAGCCCAAAAGTATTTGTGGGGTTAGGGGGAGACCGGGAGCTAGGGAAGAGAAATTCTGATTATTATGCCATTAACCCTCAAGGAAGAGAAAGAGGATATAGGCAGCAAGAGGAAAATGGGGGTGTGGGCATTGAAGTGATCATAGAACATAGAATAATTGAGTTAGAAGGGGCCTTGGAGGTCTTCTAGTCCAGCCCTCTGCTGAAGCAGGAGAACCTATACTATTTCAGAAAGGGGCTGTCCAGTCTCTTCTTGAAAGCCTCCAGTGATGGAGCAGCTACAACTTCTTAAGGCAAGCTACAGCTGTGTGAAAAAGTCCTGCATGCTTTACGGTTTATGACATTTTTTGGGATAGGCCATTGATTTTATGATATTTATGCTAACTGCTATGCAAATATTGTTATATTTAAATTAAATACTGGTGGTTTTTGAGTGAAAAGCATAAGCTTTTTGCAATTTGGTGCTGTTTAGATGGGGATTGGGAATTTTCTTGCATGCTTACAATGCATGCTTACAATGACTATGAAAACAGATTAACTGATGCATACCCAGTGGCATACGTGTTGCAATTACTAAGGCGGATGCTAGAGTTTTGTTAACATTATTGTTTGTGGCCCTGAAATGGACCGTTTAGGTAAACAAACATGGTTACTAATATGAAATTGGCCAGCCTTTATTGTTATCACCAGGCAGCATCGCTTCAGCATAGATTGTATAAGCCTTTGCACATGTTCTTTGGTGACAATATGGTGCTTTAAAAAGACTTTGGTTACGTTAACAAAAATTATGCATCTCAATCCAACTACAGAAATTTTCATCAAAGTACTAATTTTGCATGGTTTCTCTGAGTGAAAAGTTGATGAAACATGTGTAAATACAGCTTAAAACTGAAAGCGCGCAGGACTTTTTCACACAGCTGTAATTCCATTGGTTGATTGTTTCCACCATTAGGAAATTTCTCCCTAAGTTCTAAGTTGCTTCTCCCCTTGGTTAGTTTCCATCCATTGCTTCTCGTCCTGCGTTCTGGTGCTTTGGAAAATAGTTTGACCCCCTCATCTTTGTAGAAGCCCCTCAGATATTGGAACCGTGCTACCACGTCCTCCCTAGTTTTTATTTTAATCAGATTAGACATATCCAATTCCTGTAACCGTTCTTGATACCTTCTTGGTATGTTAAATTCTGCTTCCAGAATCGTTAAAGGCTCTGGCAGAAAGTATGCATAAAACATGCGCGCATCCCTTCCCTCATCTGTCTGTGCTCCATCTGCAAAAGCATGCAGGAGAGCTACAGCTTCATCCAGGCACATTGTGTGGAGTTCCAGTGCTCAGCTGGGGCAGAAGGCCAAGGAGACCGGAAGAAGATTGATGGGTTGACATGACAGCTCCAGGGAGGGTTCTGTGAAAAGCCAAGTTAAATGCCTTGCTTTAACTATACAGCCCATGATACAATACAGAGGTGAAGAGGCCAAGCCATCCAGGAAGGACAAGCATCCCTTCAAAATCTCTCTCTCTCTCTCTCTCTCTCTCTCTCTCTCTCTCTGCAGAATAGGCCTCTTTGGTACCCAGAAAAAGGCGGAAGATGCTGTTAAAACAGGGTTGCTAAGCAACCCAGCCTCCTGCCCTCAGAATCTTGGCTCAGCCAATGGCGGCACGCTCCAATGACATCATCAGCCTTCTTTAGAATGGACTTAACGGCGCGTGCCTGGCTGGAGTCACTTGGCCAAGCCAAGTGGACGGCTTGGCAAAACTTTGGGGGTTTGTCCTGCAAAACCATTTTCTCCTTCTCTCTTAAAAGGAGCAAAGAGGCTGGGCTCAGTTAAGGCATCTATTTGCTCAAAAAAAAGCACACAGAATATCCCACCCACCCAATCCAAACCCAAAGGTTGCTTTTATGTTCAATTTACTGGAGATCTTTCTGGAAACAAAATTCTGGAGAGAAGTGGGTTGATTTAATTTCAAAAATGTGCTCCCCAATTAACCAGACAGGGGACATCTGTCTTTCTCCCCAGCATCCTGCTGGGAAAGAAAGAGAAAAGTGACAACCGCCCACACCAAAACAAGTGTCACCTCACAACTGAAACTCCCCCCCCCCCCCCCACATAGATAGGTTGAAGGGAGAACAGTTTAGGATAGCAAAAACAGACCCATTTTCTGATTTAATTTGCTCCTTTGGTCTGAGTACAAGAACGATTCAGCTTTTGTTAGGAGCAGTAGTGCAGGCAGATTGTATGTTGTCCCAGACTAAGAATAAAATCCTTTCTCCGAGGGAAAGAGTTCATTGTGCCAAAATAGCAACGGAGAGATAAGAGGGATAACTCAGCCGAAAGCTTGTCTGAAGGAATTCAGTCTTCGGAAAAGAAGAAGGAGGGAAGGAAGTTAAGGGATGAAAAACAACGGAAGGAAAATATGCGCGACTAAAATCTGGAATATCTGAGGAGAATCCGGATTCTGCAGAAGCGATATAAAGGCACGTCCTTGAAAGCAATTTTTTTTTTCAAACTTGGCCACTTGAAGATGTGTTGGACTTCAAGTCCCAGAATTCCCCAGCCAGCATGGTCATGGGATCAACATTCGGATGCTTGACAGCTGTCATGTACTGATGACGGTTGCAACGTCCAGGGGTCTTGGGATCTCCTATTGATACTTTCTGACAAGCAAAGTTAACAGATAAGCCAGATTCATTTAACAACCTTCTGATTCACTTAATAGCTGTGATAAGTAAGGCCCTTAAACCAGTCAAAACTGATTTAATGACTGTCTTGTTTAACAATAGAAATTGGGCTCAATTTGTGGTCAAGGACTACCTATCTGCACACAAGAGTCTAAGACCAGGGGTCTCCAAATTTGGCAACTTTAAGACTTCAACTCCTAGAATTCCTCAGCCAGCATAGTTGGCTGAGGAATTCTGGGAGCTGAAGTCCACAAGTCTTAAAGTTGCCAAGTTTGGAGACCTCTGGTCTAGACAAATAAAGTTCCATACTAAATTGGCACCAGATAAGAGTCAACGGAATTCAAGAAGGTTGAAGGACTTGGGTTTTGGACTTGGAAGGTTTGTGGCAAGGTAAGGACTCTAAGCTAATGACACACTTAACTCTGCCCACCCCCCACCCCCCCAGCTCTGCCTACATCTCCAGAATTGTTGGACAGCTATGTTTCCTACCCACTTATTATAGCAAGGAGCAAACATCTGGAGATGGCAGAAGTGTTGGTTCCACACAATGGAAAGCAGGGGAGTCTTCTATCAGGCCAAATTTGAGACAGCTTTGCATAGAAGAACGTCTATTTTAAAAACCCTCGGTGTGATTTACAACCCCCTTGCCTGGACAAGCTGCATTTCCTGATTACTCAAAGGAAAATAATAATTATTTTTTTACTTCAGCAAACTCAGACTCTTCAGCCAGACTATCTTTGACAAACAGCTATTGAAATCCACTTTGTCTGTCTATCTGTCTATCTATTTCTATCTCTATCTATCTGACTGTCTATTTCTGCCTGCCTGCCTGCCTGCCTGCCTGCCTGCCTATCTATCTATCTATCTATCTATCTATCTATCTATCTATCTATCTATCTATCTATCTATCTACCTACCTACCTACCTACATTCTATCTCCATTTATTTCTGTCTGTCTGTCTCTGCCTGCCTGTCTGTCTATCTGTCTATCATCTACCTTATTCTATCTGTCTATCTCTATCTCTCTTTCTGTATCTGTCTGTCTTTCTACCTTTTTCTATATCTACCTGCCTACCTACCTATTCTATCTCCATCTCTCTGCCTGTCTATCTGTCTGTCTGTCTATCTATCTGTCTATCCATCTATCTGCATATCATTTTGATCTTTCTTTCTATCATATCCATCATATCTATCTATCTATCTATCTATCTATCTATCTATCTATCTATCTATCTATCTATCTATCTATCTCTTCCCCCTCTTTCTCTTCTTTCTCTATCTCTCTCTTCTCTGTCACACTTTTCTCTCTTTCTCTCTCTCTCCCTCCTCTCTATCTCTTTCTCTTTTCTCTCTCTCTCCCCTCCCCCCTTCCTCTCCTTCTCTCCTCTGCCCCAAAGGCAGGATCTCCCAGTGTTTTAGAAGGTTGGCATCACCGTCCAACCACTTCAGCTATTTGGATTTTACTTAAAGATGATGCCATGTTAGCAGCTTTATTCAGAAGTGTTCTGCAAATCTGCATGGCTTCGAGGACCTTGAAGGACCTCCTTCAAGGATTGAAGGAGAAAAGGAGGAGCCTTCATGCAATCCCCCAGCGAATTCTTCAGAAGTAGCAGCCCTGGTTCTTTTTTCAAAAGCCAGCAGGGTATTTTCAGCTATGCCCCAAATTGCTCAGCTGCCGAGAGACGAACGCCCTCCAAACACTTCACGCAGCCTCGCAGGCCCTCGGATCCAGCCATGAGGCTCTGCTCCTCCATTCTCTTCCCCCCCTCCCCCCTCCCCCCCTTGATCTGTATCAAACACAATTCGTGGAAATTGCCTACAAGTCGAGTGGGAGGAAGGAGGCCCAGGGTTCAGGCCAAGAGGTGAGATCAGAGGCAGAAAGACAATGCGCAGACAGGCTGGGTGCCTGGCTAAATAGCAACTTTACAAGCCCACCTTCCTTTTTTCCCTGTAGCACAAGATCATTTGAAAGCAGCCACAGCACCCTTCTGCCAACTCAAGCAAAGTTTGAGAAGTTTCAAAGTTCATGAGGCATCAAGGCAAAGAGTGAGTGATTCAATCTTCTAGTTGAGGGAATTCCTCCTCCAGTCATGTTAGCTCAGGAATCCTGGGAGTTGAACTCCACAAGTCTTAAAACTTGCCAAGTTTGAAAACCCTTGTTCTAGTATAACAACTTTGGCTGAATTTTACCTCCCCACTTTCTGTCTCTTATCCTAAAGAGATCAAGGGACGGTCAAATCTGAGACGCTTTTCCAAATTACATTTCTGCCCCAGATTCAAATTTCTCTTTACTGACAGTTGCTTGGCTGCAGCCCTTCCTGCTGTTCCTTAAGGTTATTCGGATAGAATAGAATAGAAAAAGAAACAGGGAATAGAATAGAATAGAATAGAATAGAATAGAGTAGAGTAGAGTAGAGTAGAGTAGAGTAGAGTAGAGTAGAGTAGAGTAGAGCAGAGCAGAACAGAACAGAACAGAACAGAACAAGAAGCAGGGAATAGGATAGGATAGGATAGGATAGGACAGGACAGGACAGAAACAGAAAGAGAAACAGAACAGAAACAGAACAGAACAGAACAGAACAGAACAACAGAGTTGGAAGGGACCTTGGATATCTCCTAGTCCAACCCCCTGTTTTGGCATGAAACCCTATACCTGGGGGGTGGGTCTCTTCAAACTGGACAGCTTTAAGACTTGTGGACTTCAACTCCCAGAATTCCTCCTCCAGTTGTGTTAGCTCAGGAATTCTGGCAGGTGAAGTCCACAAGTCTTAAAACTTGCCAAGTTTGTTCTAGTATAACAACTTTGGCTGAATTTTGTTTTTTAGGAAAGCAATGATCTCTTCCACTCAAGCTCAGCTCCTGAAGACCAAATGGATGTAGCCATTTTCTTTGGAAACAATATGGAGGTGATTGTCCATGTCTTCTTCTGGGGTGGTTCTCTCAACTTCCTGCTCTATAACTCTGGACATCATGGATTTGTTCCTTCATGGATGAGCCCATCCCATCCAGTTGAATTCTGCTCAACCTATACCAGTTGTGGAGTCCTTGGTGCTCAGAGACACCACAATTCAACCCTGAGTTGCAGATATTCTCTTCTATCGCTATACAAAGTTGGCCGGATATTTCTGCCTTGCTGCTGAGACCAAAACACACGGGCAGAATAACAACTGTGCTGTAGCTCGGTTAAGAATTGTATTCTTTTTAGGGAATCTACAGGATTTGTGGTAGGTGAGTCTGAAACAAGCCAGAGGGAATCAGAACAAGAGAGGGATTATCTACTGTACTTTTCCGACTTTTTTCCTTTTGTTATAAGGATATTTTCCTCCTCCTTAGCAACCAGATCTATCTTTTCTGCAAGGAAGACTCTTTCTGTGATCAGAAAGTTGTTCACCTTTTGTCTACTGATGTTTTTTGCCTACCACCTCCAGAACACCCAAGAGTTACAGCAACATGCTAAACAAACCCGATGTAGAAGGAATGCACATAACCCTTACATGCCCAGCACTGTAAACATCTCAGCTACACAAAAGGAGAGAATTTGCACCGGTGAAACATTAATCAGGGTTTTGCAATGTAACACAGGTGTCCATTGCAAACTCTCTGCTTTGAGACAGGTATAAAACACACACAATGATCTCCCAGGCTGGAAAAATCCCAGGCCTTTTGTCACAAGCAGATTGTAAAATCCTAAAGCTGTCCCCAAGGAGATTTGAAATAACTTTGGGCTTTGCTCTGATCTTAACTACAAGCAAAGAGATGACCTCACTCGTCCCTTTCTGGAGTCTTTGATCTTTTGCCACTGAAAATGAGTAAATTGGCATTTTCTCAACAGCGATTTCTAGCTCATTGAGAGAATCTGTGGTGCATTTTTAATTGCCTTTATCTTTTGCTCAAAGCAACGTAACATGTTGTTCCAACCACAACCCTGTTAGGTAGGCTGGGGCAAAAAACACTGCCTCATCCAAAATCATCCAGAAATCATTTGTGGCTGAAAGGTGGCCATAACTTTGGATTGGTCCAATCTTTTTGAACACTTTAATCACTGCGCTACACAGCTGTACTTAACACACTAGCCTCTAACAGCCCTAAAAATCCAGCACATATTTTTTTTTCATCTACTTTTTAAAAGCAATGTATCTTTTTAACGTTCATAGAAAACACTTCCTGAGAAGCGGCCTTCCTTTTCCCCTTCTATACAGGACGTAATAAATCTTTTAAAAATAATGTCTTTCTGCAGGACACATGTAGAAAAATATCTGTCTCTCTTGCTTTGGAACAATTGATTTTTATTCTCTGCCCGCGTAACTGAGGACTTTTAAAATAATCACATAAACTCACCCTTGGGTTTAAGTCTGGGCCGAGCAGATTTAGTACCTTGGAAACTGCCCAGAGAAAGAGTTACTCACTTAACACTACTCTGTGTATTATTTAAGTAGAAAAGCAGGAGGGATAGGTTTTAGCTTAAGACTGAATTCGATCTTTGGATTTAAAAATAAAAAAGCTTTGCAAGGGAAAAAAAAACATCAAAGAGAATTATTGCTTTTTCGATCTCCAGGTTAACAATGTATTCCCACCACGTTACTGTGCATGGTTTTTGTTGGTTCATGTTGTGTGAACCAAGCCCATGTGATCAATTTGAGGAATCGCGATAGACATACGGTTTAAGAAGATCCAGGATCCCGTTCACCAAGCATGCAACCCATCATCAGAGGAGCATCTTATCATCCCACTACTCTGTCCCTCACCCACCCACCCAATTCTCTCTTACCTGCTCTGTGCAAAGCCACAAGCAAAGATCCCGTCGCCTCCATAACCACTGATGCCCCCACAGGCTGCAACCACCAAGCATACACACTAGGAAACTCCCAATTGCTTCCCAGCTGCCTGCTTTTCGTAGCCTCCTGCCTTCCAATCTTGGCTTACAGCAAACGGGAGGAATATTGGCCACTGCAGCCCCCGTCCTAGATGGGTCACTCTCCCACCTCTGGAGCCAGCGAGAACCCGAGAGGGAGTTGCCCCTTTTGTTCCCTGCTGGAGCCTGTTCCAGGCCCTCCCCCACATTCACGGCCCCTGGCCGGAGAGAGGAAATTGCCAGGGCTTGGATGTTTGAGTCAACTCCGGCGTGCTCATTGTCATTGCCTTGTCCCCGTCTTCCTTTCTAGCGACCGAGAGGGAAGCAGAGAGCAGATTGAGAGCTGGGCAGAAAAGTCGGCTGCGATTTTGGACTTTCTCAAGTTTTGGAAAACACCACAGTTTGAATCTCGGAAGCATTCTGGGCTAAAGTGTTACTTTGCAGAGAGAGAGAGAGAGAGAGAAAACCTCAAAGAAATCGTGCAAGGTCGGAAGAAGTGGAGAAACTGTGGAATTGCCAAGAGTCCAACACGATTGAATGGATAACAGCCTAATCATCCGTTTAAGAAGGCAATGGATGCTGCTGAGTTGATTTCCACTAAGCCCTTCCCAGGCAGCTCCTTCCGTGGAGAACTAAAAGATCTGCTTTAGAAAGGAGTTTGGACTTCAGGGCCTCCAGCTGCCCACTAAAGGTAGTCCTTGACTTACAACATTTCTTTTACTGACCGTTCCAAGTTACAATGCCACTGGAAAAAAAGGGAGCGATGACCTTTTTTTTCACACTTTCACACACTTAGTTGCAGCATCCCCATGGACATGGGATTGACATTGGGATGCTCGACCCCGACTCACACTTTTGATGGTTGCAGCATCCCGGTGTGTGTGTGTGTGTGTGTGTGTGTGTGTGTGTGTGTGTGTGTGAGACATAATCTGCTTCTGCGACCTTCTGGCAAGCAAAGCCCATGGAGAAACTGGATTCACGTAACAGCCGAGTTGCTAATTTAACAACGCCCGAACAAACGTGGCGAGGAAAGTATTAAAATGGGGGCAAAGCTGACTTAGCAAATTTCTCACTTAGCCACCTATGTTTTGGGCTCGACTGAGGCCGTTGGTTGAGGACCACCTGCACATACAGAGACTTTATGTTTGAGCTTAAGCAAATGTGCCACCACATTAAAAGTTGCGTAAGGTAAAGGTTCCCCTCGCACTTCCGTGCTAGTCGTTTCTGGCTCTAGGGGGCGGTGCTCATCTCCATTACAAAGCCGAAGAGCCAGCGCTGTCCGAAGACGTCTCCGTGGTCATGTGGCCGGCAGGACTAAACGCCTTTGAAGGCACATGGAACAATGTTCCCTTCCCACCAAAGGGGTCCCTATTTTTCTACTTGCGTTTTTACGTGCTTTCGAACTGCTAGGTTGGCAGAAACTGGGACACGTGATGGGAGCTCACTCCGTTATGCGGCGCTAGGGATTCGAACCGCCGAACCGCTGACCTTTTCTGATAACAAGCTCAGCGTCTTAGCCACTGAGTTGCACAGACAGGCCAAAATACAAGAGGGCACGAAGGAGGGGATTTGGGGGGGGGTGGTCCTCACACTCCCAAGTTTTTTCTTCCTGCTTAACCAAAAATATGGTTAGGCTTCTGATGCCTGCAAGAAGTTCTCCATCTTTCCAGATGGAGGATACAAGCTAGTGCCAAGAATCCTCTTTCCAGCTGCTAATTTCCTCAACGGGCAGCATCCGGTAGAAGACAGTGGGAGAAGCCTTACTCAAGAATAGAAGGCAACGTCGGGTCAAAAGAAAAAGTCACACTCAGTGACTTGGCCTGCTGCAGCTCACACGAAGGGTCCCCAACACACCAAAATAAGTCACAATGAGTGGCTTTTGCGCACAAAGTTAAAAGTCATAATTCACGGTTGCAAATCTTCACGACCGCCTACATATAGATTGAGCTAAGGCCGTTCTGTGCGTTGTTGGTTTGGAGCTTTCTATGTTACACAAGTCTCCATTTAGCTCGAGAAATAATGTAGAAGCCAGCAAAAAAAGCTGGGGTGAGTTTGGCACCCAACAGGCTAGGAAAGGAGGAACTCTGGGGGTAAATGGATACCCCAAATGCTTCCTCTTACCTCTGCAACCGTGGGAGTCTACACAGACACACAAACACCCAGAGCAGATTCTGCTAAATGTAGACTAGAGGTTGTCCTCCAGAGATAACGAATTCAATTGCTGAAAACTTTCTTTCTGGCAATTGGGAGTTTAATCACTGCAAGGAAAACACCTCCCTGGAGCGAAGCCATTCCTTGAGTGCTTAGTAATCATGCATGGCCCAAGGGTTCTTAGTTAAAAAAAAAAAATGTCCTCCCTCCCACTCCACACCTATCTTTGCAGAAATGAATTTTGAGGTATGCGCCCAAGGCTGTAGCTATTTTGCAAAACAGCCGCAGAGCCACCAAAACAAGGATTTGCCAAAGCACTTGGCTCTACCTATGTGTTCAATCTCTCTCTCCTTCATGCCTTCCGACTGCTTGGAAATCCTACTTCATTCCAACTCCCCTCTTTTTCGGCTTCCAGGATTTCACCAGAAATGTCCTGCATGTGGGTGGTGGGTTTTGGGGGGTTTTTTTGGCTTGTTTTCACAGCCTTGAGGGCGAGAACCTTGATTTCTTTTTAACAGCGTTGACATTCTCAAGGAGAGATTCTAAACCCCGATCCCGTATTGGACACCTATCGTAAAAAAGGCAGACTCTGCTTTCCACTCAGTTGAGAAACACACATTAAGAGGAATTTGGGAAAGGGGGGAAAAATATCGAAATGGGAGCTGGAGATGATGGTATGAATTGCATTCATTTGGGTGTTGTTGTTTTTTTCCTGTTTTCTTACATGGAGACACAACGTCCCTGGAATGCTGCATCCCAACATCGCTGCAAAGTTGGACTCAAACAAAACGAAATTAGGAGAGAAAAAAAAAAGGAGGAACTATATTGCAAACCCCTCTTCTTCTTTTCAGCCCCTGGCGATCTGCAAAGGGTACCTGCAACACCCTTCATTCCTAAAAGATGAAGATGAAGATTTCCCCTATCCAGTCGTGTCTGACTCCAGGGCTTGGCATTCATCTCCGTTTCTTGGCCAAGGGAGCCAGCTTTGTCCGAAGACAATTTCCGTGGTCAGGTAACCAGCATGGTTATACGTAAAAGGTGCACAGAACGTTGTTACCTTCTCACCCAAGGGGTGCCTATTTATCTACTCGCATTTGCCCAGTTTTGAAACGCTAGGTGAGAAGGAGCTGGAGCAAGGAATGGGAGCTCACACTGCCTTGTGCTGTGCTCAAGTCTCGAACCCAGCTGCCATTTCTCCAGCTGACCAGCTCAGCGTCTTTAACCTGTTGGAAGAATTATCCTTCTGGGTTCAGTTCCAAGTGGGGAAGAAAGGCACTGGAAATATGCTGACTGCTGGGAAAGATGGCTTAATGGTGGACAGGATCACATGCCTTGGGTGAAGAAAGAAGGGCTAAGATGCCGAGAGACCTGGGTTTTATACCCTCTGTTTGGGCTTTGAATTTGAGCTTGTATTCTGATTGGTGCTCAGACTCCCATGGGGCCATGCAGGGGCAACTCTATAGGCTGTCCTGAGTCCCAGGCTTGGTTGAGCCTTGCTGGATGATGATGTAATGAAAGGGCGCTTTGGGCAATTCCTATTATAGCTCTACCTGGAGTAGATCTTTGTTATGTAAAATAGACTGGCCCAGGCCAGAGTAATAGTCCATTAACAAAGGTGGAGTGGGGACTGAGTTTCTGCCTCTGAGTTTCTACTTTTCTTTTAAGGGAAAATATTCTCCCTTTTTAATATATCCTAAAATATTTCATTTCCTAGGAGAGGGGTGAGTTTTAACTTCCAACAAACCTTCGTTCCTAAATCTCGTGGAATTAAAAGAAGGGTAGCCCTCCCAACTTTCCCAAGGAGGGGTTTGTGCAATTCCTTGGCACCAGAAGCCAACTTTGGCACCTCCAAATCCAACCGAAACTCTCTCTTCAAGCCTGGACAGACCAGAGAAAGGAGATCAAAATTCTTCCCTCCTGCGCTCTCTGCCCTGCATAGAAACCACCTTAGAACAGACACCTCCAATCTTGGCAACTTTTTAAAGACTTGTGCCCTTCAACTCCTAGAATTCCCCCAGCCAAGATCCAGATGATTAGAACACAGATTAGAACACTGGGCTGTATCTAACAAAATGAAATTCAATGTAGGGAAAAGTAAAGCCCTACACTTAGGCAAGAAAAACCAAAAGGAAAAATATAGACTGGGTGAAACCAGGCTCAATAGCAGGAACTGGGAGAGGGATCTTGGCGTCTTAGTGGACAAGCAGCTAAATAGGAGCCAGCCGTGTGCAGCAGCAGCCAAAAAAGCTAATGCAACCCTAAGTTGCATGAACAGAGGGATACAATCGAAATCAAGGGAGGTACTAATACCATTCTATAAAGCCTTAGTAAGACCACACCTACAACCCTGCATCCAGTTTTGGTCACCACACTAGAAAAAAGATGTTGAGACTCTAGAAAGAGTGCAGAGAAGAGCAACCAGGATGATAAAGGGACTATAGGTTAAAACATATAAAGAACGGTTACAGGAACTGGGCCTGGCTAGTCTAGTGAAGAGAAGGACCAGGGGAGACAGGATAGCAGGGTTTCAATATTTGAGGGGCTACCACAGAGAGTGGGGAGGTCAAGCTATTTTCCAAGGCACCCAAAGGCCAAACAAGGAAGAATGGATGGAAACTGATCAAGGAGAGATTCAACCTGGAAATAAGGGGAAATTTTCTGACAGTGAGAGCAATCAACCAACGGTAAAGAAATTGCCTTCAGAAGTTGAGGGAGCTTCATCACTTGAGACTTTCAAGAAGAGGTTGAACTGCCATCTATCAGAAATGGTGTAGGCAGGGTCTCCTGCTTGGGTAGGGGGTTGGACTAGATGACCTACAAGGTCCCTTCCAACTTTGATTATCTGTCATTAGCCGGAATTTGAAGCCCACAAGTCTTAAAGCTGCCAAAGGTTGAACACTCCTTCATTAGAGATTCTGATTTCCACCATAGGAAAATCTGGCCAAGAGCAGACGAGGACTAATGGATGGAAACTGAACAAGGAGAGATTCAACCTGGAAATTCGGAGAAACTTTCTGACAGTGAGAAGTTGAAAACCAAACTGAAGCAGCTTCCGGCCATCGATGGTTTAAAAAAAAAAAAAGGAGGGAGGGAGGAGGGATTATCTTTTACATCTTTCTCTGATTCAACATGCAAATATTTTTCTTTCCATAGCCTGACTGGTCTTTCCAGCTCTCTCCCCCCCCCCCCCCCCCCCCCCCCCCCCCCCCCCCCCCCCCCCCCCCCAAGGGTGGCTAAAGCTCCAACTCCTCCTCACCTGCACTGCAGGAGGCAGGTAGGAAAATAAACCAGCCAGCCTCTCCCCTGCCCAATCGACAGCCAATCAGCTCGAGCATCACTTCCGCCATCCTGCTCACACACCCCTTGTGATTTGCTGCCTCTGCCTGCTAATTAGCAGGCTAAAAGCAATCACCCGGGCACCATGGCAACAGCTTACCGATCTCCCACCCACCCACCCGCCAACCAATGCCCTTTTCAGATGAGTTTTGCTCCCAAAAGAGGCTTCTTAAAGGCACCGCCCCGTCTCAGAGATGGATGGGAACAAAAGGGAAGAAGGTGGGTGATTGATTTGGGGGGGGGGGGGGGCAGTTACTGATCCCCCCCTTCCTTCCTTCCTTCCTTCCTCCCCCACCCCTACAAGGATGGTGTGCCTCTGCATTCAGGTGGTGGGCCGTTCTGTTTGGAGCATCAACTTATTTGTGCCTTTGGATGCATAAAATCTAATCACAGTAGAAGAAATCACAACAACAGTGTAAGACAGTGAGGATTATCTTTGCATGCCACTTCCCACCCCCGAGGTCATTACTTAGGAATATTGGGAGAATCAAGGCGAATATTGGTAGCTCAGGGCTGAAATGAGGAGTCCTTAGTGTTCTCTGAGCTTGGTGGTTTTCTTACAAGTGATGCTAGGTAACATCATCTGTCGTAAACCCTACATCCTCCTAGCACTGGTGATGTTATCTAGTTTGGGTAATGAAACGTCTGCAAGAAAACAACCAAGTGCAGAGAGCACTCTTCAAATATCCTGGAGAGCATCTAACGTATCTTGGTTGATATTGGACAGCCTTTTGTCTGAAAGGCTAGAGGGTTTCCTGCTTGAGCAGAGGGTCGGACTAGATGACCTCCAAGGTCCTTTCCAACTCTGGTATTCTGCTAATTAAGCGGTGATATCAAGAAGAATATAGTTTCTGATTAGTACTGGGTGGAGACCACCAGGTGTTCACCCCGATGAATTGGAAAGAACTAATAATAATCTAGCAAGAGGGCAACATCAGTTCATTTCCAGTTGTGTAGACTGCATTGCTGGCTGGGGAATTCTGGGAGTTGGAAGTCCACACAGCTTAAAGTTGATGTGGTTGAGAAAAACTGCTCTATAGCTCCACATTAATCTTGGCTACTTGAATGTGTGCTGTTCCATTTCAGAAAAAAAATCAGTTAATTTAGCGACCAGGCCAAGGGGTTTTGCGGATAGATTCTTCCTTTGCACAGCTGAATTCTATTTCCACACCTAGTAAAACTCGCTAGATATTCTTTTCTGTCTTTTTCCGCCAGATATCTTGCCATCAAACCAATCCTAGCTTCACAGCAGAGAAAGCATGTTTTACAGCAGGGTTTCATTCTTGAAATCTCTCAGCTGGGCTGAAAAATCCCACTCAAGAGTCAAGGATATTCAATGGATGAGTCAGAATGACACTCGGTAGAAAACAGCTTCCTGTGCTTCCATTTCAATCCATTTTTCCCCCTACACTCCCCCTACACAGTAGCCTATATCAGGGATCTTCAACCTTGGCAACTTTAAGACTTGTGGACTTCAACTCCCAGAGTTCCTCAGCCAGCAAAGTTGAAGTCCACAAGTCTTAAAGTTGCCAAGGTTGGAGACCCCTGGCCTATATGACTTACTTGAGATGGAAATTTTCATCATAAATTATTGCTGTAACTGGACCCAATTTTATGACAATTATTAAACAGTTATTAAGTGAATAGGGTGGTGGTCCAGAGGTGACCCACCTCTCGCCTCCCAATCAGGAAGCTGTGGGTTCAATCCTAGATATTTCTCTGCCTGGGTGCAAAGAGAAAATATTTGCTCTGAGCTCCGCATAGGTGTCAGGAAGGGAATCCGGCCAGTAAACGCCTAGCTCCATTCTGTCACCCTGACTCCACCCTGATACACGGGGTTACAGGGTCCTTAAAAAGAAAAAAAATAAGCAATTGCTAATTGAATCATGCAGTCATTAAGCAATGGGAGTTTTCCCAATGATTTTTTTTCGCATTTCATTGTAAATGCGAGTTAGTTTCCAAATGCCCCAATTGTGATCAGGTGAACACAGAGGCAGAGCGATAATTGTAAGTGAGAATACAGGTCATAAGTTACTTGTTCCAAAGCTGTCGTGAGGTTGTGGTAGTTATAGGCTGAGGACTACCTATATTTGCATCCACCTGGTAATTCAGGGTTATTTCATTCATCAAGGAAGTGGATTTGGTTGCTTCTACAGGACCATGAGCACTGCGTTTGCACAACGTGTTGACGCATGGCCTTCTTTGTAAACTCACTCAACACAATGAAGTGTAAGCCAACAACACTGGCTAAATGGTAAACAGCATATTCAACTTGGTTGCTGAATTAAGCCATTTTCTGCATTCACAGAATATATTCAGCTTTAAATTTACCAAATAGAGGTTTAGGGCAACTTACTAAGCCATGAACCATTCCGAAAAATGGAATCGGATATTCTTTATTGGCCAAGGGTGATTGGACGCAGAAGGAATTTTTCTCTGGTACATAAGCTCTCAGTGTACATATAAACAACAAAGTGGTAAGTCATAGATCATTAAATCATAAGATACAATCATAAACCATAGGATGCAAGCAAGTGATAGATCCTAAGATACCAATAGGAGAAAGATGAAAAGATGAGAAGGAAAAACCTTCTCATCTTCCTTCTCAAAATACATCATTTTCTCAAAATACAGGAGGGGAAAAAAAAAACCCTTCCTCCTGCAGTCTAACCACTATCCCACACTATTTATCCTGACACAAAGAAATGATAGATGGAATGATGATGTCCCAGCAGGAAATCCTCACATCTATTCAGAATAAGTAGCTAGAATCTGCAGCAACCCTTCCTGTTCTAACAGATTTCAAGACTGAAGATTGCAAAAAAAAAAATCTAACATATTTTGGTACTGGTAGTCCTTGATTTACAAGCATGCGTTGAACAAGGGCTGGTCTTTGTTAAAAGTTTAAAAGTTAAAACAGGCTCAGAAAAAGTGACTTAGAACATCTAAGCTGAAATTATGACGGCTGCACCACCTTCACAGTCACATGGTCACGATTCAGGTGTCTGGCACCTGGCTGTGATCTGCAACCTTCCTAGCCAGTTTCCCCCCAAAAAGCAAAGTCAACTGGGTAAAGCTAGGTTGACTTGATGGCCACATGAGTCACTTAACGACTAGGTGATCTGCTTAATAACCATGATTTTGAAAAATGGTCATAACATCTGGTCCGATCGTTGTGATGACTTCATTGCTTCATTGCTGAAGCAACCAAAGTTCCACTCTGAAACTGTGGTCCTCTAAGCTGAGGATGAATGGTACACAACCTTCCTAAGCACCAGAGAAAGGGAAACGGTTACTTGCAAACAATCTTGAACGGGGAAGAAATTGCAAATGGAGGCGGGCCAGCAAGCGATTTCAGCAGTTAAGCAGAGTTTGGTGAATGTTTGAATGGAAACATTCAAAGGAAAAGCCCAGGACTGGAGGCTAAGCAAAGAATGTCAAGAGAAAACTGTTGTGGATAAGGCAGCCTCCTTTGGTGCTGCAGACAAAAAAACACCCCCCAAAATGACACGGCTACATTCATGAAACGATCAAGCCTCACCTTGAAGGAGACACCTGCTTTTCTCACAAGCAAGGCAGGGAATAAGTAAAAAAAAAAAAAAGGCAGATTATACACAGCTCAGCTCTCTAGTTTGCACAGAACTGCATTTTCTTTGCTACAAGGCGGAACTTATTCCGATGTACGTCCCAGGAACGATTGAATTCCCGTCGTATGTATCTCCTTAGATTTAACACACGAGCCAGCTTGGCGTGAGGGTTTAAAAGCACCCGGCTAGAAACTTGGGAGACTGTGAGTTCTAGTTTCACCTTTGGCACAAAGCCAGGTACGTGACCTTGGGCCAGTCGCTTTCTCTCAGCCCTAGGAAGGAGGCAATGGCCAACCACTTCGTGGGGTTGGTGAAACCTTGCCGTGGAAACTGTAGGGATATGTCTCTAGGCAAGCTCCAAATAGCAGACACAATTGAGCGGAGTAAACAGTGTATTCAACATAGCTTTAATCATTGTGTAGCAAAAAGGGACCGGTACTTAAATACCTATGAAATAATCGCTTTCCTATAGAAAGCAAGATGAGACTCTCAACCTGTTCACTCCTTCCAGACAAGAAGGATGGAGGCAGCTATGCAGATCAGCTCTGCGGGATATCAGTTTTTAAAAAAACAACAAAAAAAAAACAAAAAAACAGATTGTGGGCTGTAAAATCCGAGGAACATCTTCACAATTTTTTTCCAATCCTTAAAAAGTCTGTAGAAGTATCCATAAATTCAGGCATCACACAACAGATGGGCCATCTTCAGGACACAATGTGTTCCCATGTTACGGCTGCAGGGTGTGATTATTTTCAGGCATCGGAAGGGCAAGGGACATGCCAATCTCTGCTTCTTAAATTGAAAGTCCTATAGCAGCATTCACACAACATGTTAAGTAGGAAGACTCATAAACTGCGATGCAATAGTCCCAGGGTTCTAGATTTGCAATGCAATAGCCCCAGGCTTCTAGGTTTGGGGTACAATAGCCCCAGGGTTCTAGATTTGTACTGTTATAGCCCCCGAGTTCTGGATTCGGGATGCAATAGCCCCGGGGTTCGGGATTTGCAATGCTATAGCCCCAGGGTTCTAGATTCGGGATGCAATAGCCACAGGGTTCTAGATTTGCGATGCTATAGCCCCAGGGTTTTGGATTTGCCATGCAATAGCCACAGGCTTCTAGATTTGCGATGCTATAGCTCAAGGGTTCTGGATTTGGGATGCAACAACCCAGGGTTCCGGATTTGCAATACTACAACCCCAGGGTTCTGGATTTGCAATGCTGTAGCCCTGGGTTCTGGATTTGCCTAACACAGCCGACAAAACTAACTCACCCCCTTTTAAACTAGCTATTCCTAAGCTAGCTATTTTAAGCTATTTTAATAGCTAGCCAGCTAAGGCATCCGGTTAGGATTGGAACCTGATGGATCCCAGGTAGTACACCCCAAGGACCATTTCGCCTGGAGGAAAGAGAGGATTCTGGAAAAGCTTTTGGGGAAACAAGAGTTAATTCCCCCCCCCTCTTTTTTTTTCCTTTTTCTTTCCAGCATCTCCTCTCTGTAGCTAAGAGCCCTGGTGCCCAATTGGCCTTCAGGCCTGCAAGAGGCATCCAGAGGTGGTCCTTCCAGCAGCATCCTTCTTCCGACCTTCTTCCTAAAGGGCAAAAGCCTTTTTTTTTTTTTTTTTCAAGGCGGTCGAACCCATCCTGGTTTACTTCTGATTCTCACAACCGCTCCTGCATTCGGTCAGTCCCTTAGCCGGACAGGATTTGTGTGTGTGTGGGGGGGGGGCGGCAGGTGCAGAACTGTTGCCTTGGAAGTGGGGGGGGGGAAGCGCTGTGCACGGCGGCAGGTGCGAGCTTTAACCCCCAGCCAAATCCTGGCCCGCCGCTTGTGAACGTGCGGAGCGGCTTCGGGAGCCCCATCTTCCGCGATCCCCCTTCAACTTCTGACGCCCGAGAAAGTCGCTCATCCCTCCCTCCCTCCTTCCGCCGCCTTGGAGGGAAGAAGAAGGGCAGGGTCGGCCCTTCCCCAACCTGGGGCGTCGGATGATGGGCACTGTAGTCCGACCCCCCCAACACACACACACACACACACACACACACACTCCCGCAAAGCAAAGGCTGAATTCAGGCGGGTTCTCCACCCCCACACCCCACCTGGCTTTCCGGGTCGAGCCCGGAGGGTACCTGTTGGCGGCTCCGCCAGCGTAGCCGGCGTGGAAGAGGAGGAGGAAGGCGAGACGGCGGCGGTGCGCTGGGTTCGCTTCCCGCGCGGCGTCTTCCCCAGCATCACCGGCGGGGAGTTGCCCATCTTGGCCACGCGGGGCTGAGGCTGCTCCTGCTGCTGTTATTGCGGCGGCGGCGGCGGCGGCGGCGGTGGTAGCGGCGGCTGGAGCATCGCCGTGGAGCCGAGCCACCTCCGTCGGGGCCCCGCCGTCGAGCTGCCGCCCAGCTCCGAGCCGCCGGATTTGCCGCCGCCGCCGCCGCCGCCGCATCGCCGTCGCTCCTTGCCCCCGCCCGCGGGCAGGCGGGCCGGGAACCAACCGCGGGGGGAGGGGATCTCCGACGGCCCCACCCCTCCTCGGAAGCGGACACGCGCGCAGGGGGGGGGGGGGGGGGGGGGGGAACGCCCGGGGGCGGGCGCCGCCCCGCACCCAGGCCCCAGCTGGCTGCCTGAAAAGAGGGTTGCAGAGCACGTGCAGAGCGCTTTCCTCTCCCCCTTCCCCCCTCCCCCCCGCGGGGGCGGGGGAGCAATCCGGAGGGTGCTGTCCCGGGTGTCCCGTGCTGTGGCCATCCCCCTCGGGCAACCAAGGATGGCGATGCCCAAGAAGACCAACGAACGGCGCCTCATTCAATGCACCCGCGCAGCCACATCGAGATCCCCAAAGGTTTCCCTGGGAGGGACTTGGAAGTGGGGAAGGGGTGGGGTGGGGGTGGGGGTTGTTAGAATGGAAGGAGACAAGCACCCCCCCCCCCCCCCGCCCCATGAGTCGCGAGGGGAAAGAGTTCTTCAGGAGCCAGGCAGCTTTCCTCACTCCAACAGCACTTCTTCTATACGCTGCTTTACGGCCCGTCTCTAAGCGGTTTACAAAGTCAGCACCTTGGACCCAACAGTCTGGGTCCTCATTTTACCGACCTTGGAAGGATGGAAGGCTGAGTCAACCTTGAACCAGTCAAGATCAAACGGCTGGCAGTGGGCAGAATTAGCCTGCAACACTGCATTCTAACCACTGGGAAGGAAGGAAGGAAGGAAGGAAGGAAGGAAGGAAGGAAGGAAGGAAGGAAGGAAGGAAGGAAGGAAGGAAGGAAATGAGAAAGAGACAAATAGAAGACAGGAAGGAAGGAAGGAAGGAAGGAAGGAAGGAAGGAAGGAAGGAAATGAGAGATAGGAAGGATGGAAGGAAGGAAGGAAGGAAGGAAGGAAGGAACGAAATGAGAGATAGAAAGAAAATAGGAAGGAAAGAAGAAAAACAGCAATAGTTCTTAGACTTATATACCTCTTCACAGTGCTTTTACAACCCTCTCTAAGCTGTTTACAGAGTCAGCCTCTTGCTCCCCCCACAATAATCTGGGTCCTCATTTTACCGACCTCGGAAGGATGAAAGGCTGAGTCAACCTTGAAGCGGTGAGAATCGAACTGCTGACAGTCAGCAGAGGGGCAGAGTTAGCTTGCAGGACAACAGTCTACCCACTTAGCTACCATGGCTCTTCCAACGTGTTGGGCTTCAGTCCCCCATCAATCCCTGCCCGCATGGCCTTATTTATTTGCTCTTAGGGCTGCTGAGTTCTATGGGACAGCTCCTCCCTATGGCTCTATTCTAGCAGGAGTTCTCCACACCTAGTTGGAGTTGCTGGATAATCCGTTGGTGGACGTCCTTGGGATCCCAGGACCTTTCAGGGACTGAACCTAGCCTTCCACTTCTGAATTAAGGAATTTAGGAACCACTAATGTTAACTCCAACACCCCTACTGAATTTTCAGTCCGTAAAAAAACAGTGTTTCTCAGCCTTGACAACTTGAAAATACGCCCATGCTGGCGAAGGAATTCTGGGAGTTGAAGGCCACGCATTTCCAAGTTGCCAAGGTTTGGGGAAGACTGCCGTCAACAATTGTGATGACCCCCCCATCACTCTACATTGACCTGTTTGTCCTAGTGGCTCTTGCAAATGGCTCAGCTCCAGCCTCACGTGACTTGCAGGAAGTCATGGAGAGAGGCTGAAACTTCTTCCTACACCCCAGAACTAAAAGCAAGCAACTGAGCCCAAGAATCAGTCTTGCAGACCAGCAATCCATTAAGGAAACACTTCTCAGGGGAGGAAACCCATTATTCTAATACGGAGATGGTGCTGGGTTCAAGCCCCAAGCTTTGGTCTTCTTCCAATTTAACAGGAAGAATCAGTGGGGGGTATAGTGGTTAAGATGCTAGACCAGTGTTTCTGTTCTGATCCAAACCCTTTTCCAATAAAACAAACACGAACGAAAGGAAACAGACACCTTTCAATGATTCTTACGAATCCCCGGTTAAAAGGCTGCTGCAAACTAATTAACTATGATAAGCACGAGCCTCGCCAAAATTGTGCGAGGCTGCCAAGAATCACAGATAAATATTTCATAACACAGGACTCTTTAAATACCAACTTAAGATACTGTAATGTCCACAAGACTGAGTTTCAAAACATCTTTGCTTCCTGCAAAGAACGTTCGCTTCACAGCTGGCTTTTATCTTCCTGAAGGAGGGGCCATTACCTTGAAGCTTTACTCCCGAGTCGCCCGTGCTGCTGCAGCTGCTCTTTCCTGCGAACAACCCTGTGCACATGCGCACTTGGCACAGGCTCCTCGGGAACCTCCTCATCGCTGCTGCCAGCCCCCACAATCTCTGAAGGCAGCAGTCCACTCCCTAATGGTCCTGGCCCCTCATCTGAGTCCTCGCTCTCCTCAGCCATCCACACTCTCTGCCAGCTAACCACAACAGTTTCTCAACCTCAGGAAAGTTAAGATGCATGGACTTCAACTCCCAGAATTCCCCAACCAACCTTGCTGGGTAGGGAATTCTGGGAGTTTGAAGTCCACACATCTCAAAATTGCTGAGATGGAGAAACACCATCTCAAAACTCACCCTCCTAAACCGCCTTTGACAAATCCCCATTTTTTCAACCTCACCCCCTGTGGTTGTGGGTTGTGTCAATGAAATTGAAAAAAAAAAAGGACTTTTTTATGTGTGCGGTGTTAACCACCTGCAAGGAAGGTGACTGACACACCGCGTTTAATACAGATCTCACAGCAAGGATTTTCCTGCTTTGGTTCCCACTTTTAAGAAGGTGGCAAAGCTCAAAATTCAGTGGAGCGGTTGGGAAGTTTGAAGGTCTGCACAGACGGATTCAGGAGAAGCCAGATTGCCCATCTAACCTAGAACTAAGGAGAAATTTCCTGACAGTAAGAAGGGTGGAACCTGTGGAACACCTTGCCTGCAGAAGTTGTGGGATGCTCCATTACTGGAGGTTTTTAAGAAGAGGTTGGACATCCATTTGTCTGAAATGGTTTGGATCTCCTGCTTGAGTTGGACTAGAAGACCTCCAAGGTCCCTTCCAACTCTGTTATTCTGTTATCCCTCCTTTTAGGAGATAATTTAGGATTCTAAAAAGGGTGTGAAAGTGAGATTTTCTGAGCGCAGTCCTCGATCCCTGTGGAAGTGGTAGAAAATGCCTAGAGGGAGTTGTGCATCTCCATGGCCACGTGAGCCTCACCGCCAGGTTAAAGGACCACAATCACTGCAGGGAAACTTCATAAAAAGAAGCAAAAAATCCTCCTGGATCAAAATCAGCAGACGTGTTTTTCTTTACAGAAGTGTTCTTGAGAACTGTAATCAAGGAGAGAAGCAATCTAGAACTAAGAAGACATTTCCTGACAGGGAGAACCATTAACCAGTGGAACAGCTTGTCTTCAGAAGTTGTGGGTGGCTCCATCACTGGAAGTTCTGAAGAAGAGATTGGACAACCCTTTGTCTGAAGTGACATAGGGTTTCCAAGGTTCCTTCCAACCCTGTTTATTCTGCTTTGGGGTGATTTTCCAAAATGATTTCTAAATCTAGTTTTCCATCTTAGACTTCATGGTCTTCTGTGCAACGCTGATCAGCTCCAACTAGCTTTTGGGCTCAGTCAGGATGGACTGGATGTTGCCGCCCTTCCTTTAGCCCACATACAGCCCAGGTTTTAAAGACCAAGACGCAAGGGGTGAGGGAAGCCATCGTTCTCAGCATCTACAAATAAACCTGAAGGACCCATGATCTCATTTGGTAACAGGAGAGGTTTCATAGTCCTAGATAATGAGGAAAGATCAATCATTGGGGAGAAGATAGAACTGACGAGCCTGGAAGTTTTGAAGGTAGGAGTTTCAGACTGAAGGATACTTACCGATCTGCAAAAAATATATATATATGTCTGCCTTCGTTGATTCTGGTTTTCAAATCAGGAATAGATTCTCATTTTACCAGTCACTAAGATTCATACATTTCTTCTCTCTGACACATGAAGGGCGGAAGTGCTGGTCCTGTGTGGGAGGTAGCACAAAGATCGATACCAGCACACATTAACTGGGAAAAGAAGTTTTTTTTAAAAAAAAAAATGAGGCTTGGGTGGGTCAGCTTGGAGAAGTCTATATTGAGTTTTGGGGGTACTTATTCCTGGTTGGTAGAGAAGAGAGATGGTTCACCTAGAGAAAAAAAATAGCAAAGCTTTTCCCCCTTTTTTTCTTCCTTGCTAGAGGAAGCAAACCTTCTACCATCATCTGTGCTAAAGAAGATGGAGTATCAGAAAGCCCTGAGAAGTTGCTATGGAAACAGATGCAAATTGGATCAGTACTTGGCATCCTTTGGCAACACAGCTTCTTGTTTCCAGAAGCGTTTTGTGCTGCAGATTCTAGCCTTGGACCAGCTGCCAGCATCACACCAGCAACACAACATGAGACACAGAAGCACAATGGTGTGGAAAAGACACCAAAGCCTTGCAAAGGATGCATTTGTGCGAGGCTGTGGTAGCCTTTACAGGTAGTTCGATTGAGCATGGAATTACAATTGTAAGCCTGCACTTCTGCAATTGCACCAACCCACCAGGGGTGGGATGCAAATATTTATACTACCGGTTCTGTTGGTGTGGCTAGATGGGTGTGGCCATGTGACTGGGTAGGCGTGGCTTTTTGTTGCAGTACCAACTCCTTGTGGTCCCTTTCATAAGCCAGGCAAAGGACCCGTCCCTTCCTTTCACGTCATTTTCCCTTCGTCCAGCGAGATTCCACCAGAAGAAAGCCACAATGATCTCCACCAATTCCTCATCTTGCAGATCCTCCCTCCATCAGGCACTGAGGGATCCTACATATTCCAGCAGTGGATTCTGTAATCAGGCTTCAAAAGCTGAGATTTGGTCTGACAACAGTAGGCTCTGCCCTATCTCAGTAACCTGGTTTTATTTCCCTTCTCAAGCGGAAGCCAAATATTTCGAGAGAGGCTTCAGAAAGTGTAGAGGAGGGTTGTCCAAACCTCGTCAACTTTTAAGATTTGTGGACTTCCAACTCCCAGAATTCTCCAGCTGGCTGATGAATTCTGGGAGTTGGAAGTTCACAAGTCTTAAAAAGTTGACAAGGTTGGACACCTCTGGTGTGAAAGAACTTCTGAGTTGATGGTAAAGAACAGGAATGGATGGGGGAACAAAACTTGCTCTTTTCACTCTGTCCCAAATCTGCTGCCAATCAATTTAATTGGAAGCCCTGAATGGAAATGTTCTGACTGAACATCAACCCCAGCAAACTTGTCTAAGCCTATTTCTGTCCTCTGTTGGAACATTTTCTAAAGAAAGTGGTGGGTTTATTCTTTTTTGCTACAGAAACTGGTGGGTTTCTTACCGTGAAAGCAGCACTACTGTGTTTGGTACAATCTGAATTCTGGAAATTAATACCCTTCTATCTTTTACATATTTGAAAATGCTGCTAGCTAGAAGGTTTAGCTGAAGGTTTTTTTTTTTTTTTACATTGAAGACTCGGTGATAAAGATCCAAAGATAGCAGAGCAATATAGGTAGTCTTGTTTGTTTAATGATTGTTTAAACTTCAAAGTTACGGCGGCACTGAAAAAAGAGGGGTCTTACGACCATTTTTTTCACACAGCATCCCCATGGCCACGTGATCAAAATTCGGAGGCTTGGCAACCCTCATGTATTTATGATGGTCTAAACCAGGAAAAAGGGACGTGGTGACTCAGTGGCTAAGATGGTGAGCTTTCTGAGTCAATCAGAAAGGTCATTATGATTTATTTTAGTGCGTTGGGGTTAAAGAACCCTTAGCCTCGTGTGATGTGCAGCAGACCAGATCACTGAGCGTGACTTTTTCTTTTGACCCGGCGTTGCCTTCTATTCTTGAGTAAGGCTTCTCCCACCGTCTTCTACCGGATGCTACCCGTTGGGGAAGTTAGCAGCTGGAAAGAGGATTCTTGGCACTAGCTTATATCCTCCATCTGAAAAGATGGAGAACTTCTTGCAGGTATCAGAAGCCTAAACATATTTTTGGCTAAGCAGGAAGAAAAAACTTGGGAGTGTGGGAACCCCGCAAATCCCTTCCTTCGTGCCCTCTTGTATTTTGGCCTGTCTGTGCAACTCAATGGCTAAGACGCTGAGCTTGTTGATCAGAAGAGGTCAGCGGTTTGGCAGTTCGACGGTTCGAATCCCTAGCGCCGCGTAACGGAGTGAGCTCCCATCACTTGTCCCAGTTTCTGCCAACCTAGCAGTTCGAAAGCAAGTAGAAAAATAGGGGCCACTTTGGTGGGAAGGTAACCATGTTCCATGCACCTTTGGCATTTAAGTCATGCCGGCCACATGACCACGGAGACGTCTTCGGACAGCGCTGGCTCTCTTTGGCTTTGTAACGGAGATGAGCACCACCCCCTAAAGCCAGAAACGACTAGCACGTATGTGCGAAGGCAACCTTTACCTTTTACCTTTAGCCAGCAAAGCCAATAGGGAAGCCAGATTCATTTAACAACCGTGTTACTAACTGAACAAATTCACTTAGCAACGGCAGCAAGGAAAGTCATGAAACGGGGGGAGGCAAACTTATTTAACCAATGTTTCACTTAGCAACATAATTTTGGGGCTCAGTTGTGGTCGTAACTCGATGACTCCTGTACCCCCTTCCCCTCCCCCACCCAACATAACTTCTCAGGATCCTCGCAAGCTCTTGGAAAACAGGTTTACCATCCGTCCAAACAGGGTTTTATTTGTCAAAGCCTAAGATTCAAATAGAAGAGAGGAGGAAGGCTGGAAACAGATGGCCGCAGGGAGAGAGAGAGAGAGAGAGAGAGAGAGAGAGAGAAAAGGGGAGGAAAAAAAATAGAAGAAAGAAGGAGGGAAGCATATTTTACAGTTTGTACTTGTTAACACCTTCCTTGCCTCTTGGATGCACAAATCGGCACGCACGCGCACACACGCACATACACACACGTCCGATGGGTACAGATGCCGACAGAAAAACTTCCACATGAATCATCTGTCGCCGGCTCTCATTCCAGCAGCAAATAGCACCTTCTGAGCACCATTTCATAGATCTTTCTTATCGCTGTTCTGTTTTGTTTAGAACAACAGGGATATTTTGTCCGTTCGCAAATTAAACTGAAACGGCAATCTCTGGTTTGCTTGTCCTTTCTCAAAACCCTCATCGGTATGGGAAAATCTGGCCAGAACAGCAGAGGTGGGTATTCAGCCGGTTCTGACCAGTTCTGGAGAACCGGCAGCAGAAATTTGGAGTAGTTTGGAGAACTGGCAAATCCCGCCTCTGACTGGCTCCACCCACCCCATCTATTCTCTGTCTCCCATTGAGTCCCAGCTGTTTGTCTGGGTCTCCTTTTGTTGCCCTGCACAGGAGAACGGAGCTGGAAAACAGGTTAGTGGGGTGGGGAGGGAATGGGGATTTTGAAGTAACCTTCCCCCAGGAGTGGGGACAGAATGGAGATGTTACAGTGTCCTCCCACTGCCATGCACACCAAGCCACACCCACCAAGCCACGCCCAGAGAACTGATAGTAACAACTTTTTGAATCCCACCACTGAAGAGTGGTCTTTGCTAGCCTTTTGTGCTCTTTTCAGATGTTGAAGAAGTCTGGTTGATCGGGAAGACGCAATCTCAGGGCAAGTTGAATTGACAAAGGCGGGGCCGCAACAGTACCAAACTTTCAGGGCCTACATCCATTTTAATCTCCTGCGATGGATGGAAACTAACCAAGGAGAGAAGCAAACTAGGATTAAGGAGAAACTTCCTAACGGTGAGAACAATCCTCCAATTGCCTCCACAAGCTGTGGGTGGCTCCATCACTGGAGGCTTTTAAGAAGAGACTGGACAACCATTGGTCTGAAATGATATAGGGTATCTAGCTTGAACAAGGGGTTGGGCTAGAAGACCTCAAGGTCCCTTCCTTCCAACTCTATGTTCATATTCTTGGAAAGTAACTCCTACGAATGATGCCCAACACACTCTGTGTCAGTATTTCTAAAAATTGTTAGCTTTAAGATACGTGGACTTCAACTCCCAAAGTTCTCCAGCCAGCACGGGAAAATTCATCATCTGGTTGTTCATGAACAACTCAACCACAACCCCAAAGCAACCATATTTCCCTTTGAGATAAGAATAGCATCATTAAATAACTTTGCAGAAAAATATGTGCCTAAATTCTTATGGCTGCCTTATGGCTGTTTTTTCTCTCTCAATTTAGTTCCCTGAAGCTAAATAAAAGTGTGTGTGTGTGTGTGTGTGTGTGTGTGTGTGTGTGTGTGTGTGTGTATTGTATACTAGCTCTACAAACTTCAAGTTTGTAGGCTTTACAGTTGTGGAGATTTTGTGATGATGCGTGACTGGTATTTAGCTTATATATATAGAGAGATGCAGTAGTTTTATTCCTTTTGCGTCATCTGAATTAAGGGGTGCCAGAGCACATTTGCCCACCAAAGCCATCTTATAGGAATATTGCCATCTTGCTAATCAAACTTTTAAAATTTGCAATGTGCATTTATTCTGGAACGGAAGATCAGAAAAAGCATAACGGAAACGGTTTCCACTGATTTGATGACATTAAAAGCAAAGACACTTGAGTGACAGCACAACCGACTCCATTTCCCCTGCAACACAGGTCAACCAATCTGGAAGGTGTGAGGGTTTTTTTTTTTTTTAAATGATGCTCCCAACCATATTTTCCTTCTGTCCTTTGCCCTTTTATTTCACTTGGTACCGACTGTGCATAAGCCACCTTGTGTGTACTTCTAAAATGACAAGGGAATACATTGCATTACATAATCCTGCAAAGGAAGTTCAGCTTTTCATGAGATGTCAGAATGAAGAATTCTTGTCAGTTAAGAACATCGAGACATGACAACTCCGCGGCACGTCCTTGCTGAATGCAACATGACATGATGGTTTGCATTCACACAACCAGTTTAGCTAAGCTAAAATATGCATGAATGATTCAGCCTGTGCTAGGAATTTGGCACACGTTTTGCCAGGCTGAATAACCCAGCCATTGTATAAATAATATACTTTATCTGTTTGGGCACAATAAACAGTTATGACACATGAACATCTGTTCTGTGAATATGGCCATTATATTTTCACAACCCAGGTTTACAGTTTATTTTTAAACAATTCATTGAACAAGGGAACGAAGGGGGGAAAAAAAGTAGGCAAAAGGGAAAGATATAAAAAAAATATATAAGAAAAGGTTGATGGTTGTATGTATCAAACTTTAATTTTAACGTAGCTAACTAACACAGGACCGGGTTTTACAATTTAGGTCAATATTTTTTCCACCTTAGCCACTCTAAGATGTATGGACTTCAGCTCCCCAAATTTCCCGGCCAGGAGGGGAGGGAAAACATCTTAGAGGTGCCAAGTTTGAGAAACACTGGCTTAGGGTGAGGTGGGTATCCAGCCAACACTGCAGTCATATTTTATTTATTTATTTAATTAATTTATATTGCCGCCTGCTCACCCATGGCGACTCGAGGTGGCTTACACAATGTAAAACCATATTTAAAGCAAAAGATAAAAATAAAAACAAAAACAATAAAAACTGATAAAAGGAATCAAATAAATTAGTAAAGTACAATAGAACAACATTTGGGAAAACAAAAACAAAACAAAAAAAAATCAAAAATCAAAAACCAATTCACCTCCCCCTCCCCGATGACAGAAGATCACAAGAGCCACCTGATGGGCTCCATCCCTCCCTGGGTTCCCCCAAAAAACCAGGCCTTCAGTGCCTTTTGGAAGAGTGCTAGAGTGGGGGCCATTCTAATCTCTGGGGGAATGATGTTTCAGAGAGAGGGAGCCACCACGGAGAAGGCCCTTCTTCTGGATCCCAGCAGGTGTATCTCCCTCGGGAGTATATACCCTGTTTCCCCAAAAATATGACCTACCTTGAAAGTAAGTCCTGGCTTGATTTTTACATGTGCACACAATATAAGCCCTACCCCCCAAAATAAGCCCTAATTAAGATCCCGCCCACTCCAGAGTAGATGGGTAAAAATTAAGCTAAGGCAGAGAGGGTGGAGCTGCCCTACTTTTTACCTTTGGACAGTTGTAGCCAGGCCTGGCACACCTCGACACCTGCCTTGCTGGCCCATTTGATCTGAAGCCGGGAAGGCTGGCAAGGCTTTCCTGAAGGCCTCTGGAGCTGATAAGAGAGCTCTGGATCAATCCAGAGCTCTGTTATCAGCTGCAGAGGCCTTCAGGAAAGTCTTGCCGGCCTCAGAAGAGGAAGTTCCTGAAAGCCTCTGACAGCGAAAAGGAGGCCAGGGGTGACGCACGCAAGTAAGGTTAGTCAGTGGGTGACATCCCCCCAAAATAAGACCTGGTGCCTTTTTTGGTGGAAAAAAAATATATAACACAGGGTCTTATTTTTGGAGAAACACAGTACTACCACCTACCTGTCTAGAAGCTCTGTTTGTACAATGCTTTATGGAGAAGGAAAGTTGCAAACGTCTAAAAGGTTTCTGTGCCAAGGCCGAAGTAACTTCCAACCTTACTTTTGACAGGAGGCGGAAAGAGAAAAAATGGTATCAAGGCTAAAACAGGAAGTTGGGTTTTATATACCCTACACTGGGCTGCTTTTCTGGATTTTGGGCAGAAGCCCTACCCGAAGGTTTGCCTTCAGAAGTTCTGGATGCTCCATCACTGGAGGTTTTTAAGAAGAGGCTGGACAACCATTGATCTAAGGTCTCCTGCTTGAGCAGGGGGTTGGATTAGAAGACCTCCAAGGTGCCTTCTAAGTCTGTTATTCTGGAGATGCCCTGGACAAAACATGAATAGATTCTGCATGCTGAACTGGCAGAGCTGGATTAGAAGTCAGCAAAGCTAGCGGCAGCTTCCTAAAACCCACGCCATCAATCCCAAGAAAAAGGAAGCCATACAGTGGAACCAAACTAGGAGGACAAATCAAGGGTGAAAAAAAATACCGAACCAACCATACCTTCTCATCTCCAGTTTCTTCCCAGCTTGAGATCCCGCAAGCCTGGCTTCTCAGGCAAGGTTGCAAAAACAAAAAAACGCCAAGGCCATGGATGCCCATGGATCAAATCTGCTTGGCTCCTTCCCACTCGCAAACATAGCCAGCGTCAAGGACTCCAAGTCGCCCAACGTTGAAGGATCAACGTTAAAAATCATCCTCTCTAGCCCAATGAAAGAATTGGGCAGTCAAAGCAGAGCCTTCCATTTTCACATGACAAAGTTTGCTGGCCTTCCAACTGAGTCCTTCACCGTCTTGGTCTCCCCGCTCCTCGCCCCCCGCCCACCGTCTTCCAGGGTGAAGCTCTTTGGCTCTTGCCTGATCCTTGAGACCAAAAGAGACCCCACCTTCGAATGGCAGGCACGATTTCACTGCTTCAAGAAAGCCACTCTTTAAAAGATTCTAGTTAGACCCGCGATCCGGCAGCTGAGAAGATTCAAGAGCAGTTGTGGTGAGGCAATAGATCCTATCAAAGGGCTGGGAGGAAAAATGGAATTTGGAAAAAGCAGGGGGTGGGGTGGAGACTGCCTCACATGACAGCTGTTCCTGCAAGACTGGCCTCAAGGCAGATGGATGAAGTCCATACTTTCAAACATTTACTCAGCTGTGCATCATCCTCACTAAGAACGCCGAAGTTTCCAGACTAATCCTTTGTATCCTGCATTCCTACAGGCATTCAATACTGAAAATAGTTTATAAATCGTAACAGTGACATTCGCACGGCACGTTGCCCTAAATAAGACACTTTTTAAACAAGAGACACTCCATCCATTTTCCCCCTTCCTTTAATTCCATTCACCTCCTGAAAGGACTCAATTCTGTCTACCGTTTTTATTCCTTTCCCTTCCTAGTCCCTGTATTCACAGCCATGTCTGGTGTTTCTCAACTACGACGTGTCTCAAAAGTGGTTCTTTTTTTCCCAAGAGGCCACTGGACTTTCTGGTTTTTTCTTTGAAGTCATTTCGCTTCTCATCCAAGACGCTCCTTCAGCTCTGATTGGATGGTGGGGAACGGAAGGATTTATACTCCTTGCAGACAGCTGGTCATTGGCATCCTTTTAGAGGGTCGTTGAGGCCACCTGGAGATTTATCTGTGTCATTGGGGTCACCTGAGTGGTGCCAATGGGTGTGGAGCCTTCTTGGAACTGCTGAAAGGACTGGGTTGTAAATTGGAGATAGTTGATGTTGTATCCCTCCACCCTCTGTTGAGAGAGGACTGTTCAATTTTGACATAGATGGCCTCTTTAACCCCTCTTTCAAACCAGCGGCCCTCTCTGTCCAAAATATGGGCTTTGCTATCTTTAAACGAGGGCCCGTGTCTTTTAAATGCAGATGGACTCCTGAATCTACTCCTGATGTTGTGCCATGCACTTATGAAGTGAAATCCTTCCATTTCCCCACCATCCAGTCAGAGCTGGAGAAGCTTCCTGGATGAGAAGTAAAAGGTCTTCAAAGAAAAACCAGAAAGTCCAGTTGCCTCTTGAAAAAAGCATCTTTGGGACAACCAGGATCTGGATGACGGAGAATCTCCATAAATACTCAACCATAACATATTTAAGAATGTGTGGACTTCAATATCTGGGAACTCTGGGAGTTCAAGTCCATGTCAAGGTTGAGAAACATTGCCTTGCAGAAATATATTTAACAGATAATCAGAGTTGGAAGGGACCTTGTAGGCCATCTAGTCCAACCCCCTGCCCAAGCGGGAGACCCTACACCATTTCTGACAGTTGGCAGTCCAGTCTCTTCTTGAAAGCTTCCAGTGATGAAGCTCCCACAACTTCTGAAGGCAACTTCTGTTCCATTGCTTGATTGTTCTCACTGTCAGAAAGTTTCTCCTTATTTCCAGGTTGAATCTCTCCTTGATCAGTTTCCATCCATTATTCCTTGTCTGGCCTTTGGGTGCCTTGGAAAATAGCTTGACACCCTCCTCCCTGCGGCAGCCCCTCAAATATTGGAAGACTGCTATCCTTCTCTTCCCTAGACTAGCCATGCCCAGTTCCTGTAACTGTTCATCATATGTTTTAGCCTATAGTCCCTTAATCTTCCTGGTTGCTCTTCTCTGCACTCTTTCTAGAGTCTCAACATCTTTTTTCTAGTGTGGTGACCAAAACTGGATGCAGGATTCTAGGTGTGGTCTTACTAGGGCTTTACAGATTGGTGTTAGAACCTCACTTGACCTTGATTGTATCCCTCTTATAACCACATGATGCTCATTCTCCCTTTTCATCTCCAACATCAGTCCAGCCACTCTTAACATCTGATGGAATTCACGATGCTTATGCTTTTTAATAAAATTCGTTAGTTGGAAAAGGCACTACTAAATTTCGGAGGTTTGGCCACCATACACTAACACAATCCCTGCTACGTTCTCCATGCAGTCCCATTCACCTGGAATCATCCCATTTCTCCGTAAACGACTTTGTAAAAGAACGTCAGCAGGAAAACAACATTTGGCATCCACTGAGGTCTACCTTCCTCTCCGCTTTTTTGACAGAATGGCTGTCTACCTGAGGCAAAACCTTAGGAATTCATCGCCAACAGCTGGAGTGTTGGCCACCCATTTAGAAAGTCAAACAAATCCATGGAGGATTATACTTCTCAACAGCAGCTCATCTGAAGGGCTTACGATATTCTGAATCACGGGCTAAAAGGTCAGATTGCATCTCCTTCAAGGACGTGGCTCCATGTTGTTTCTTTGGCAACTGTTACAGAAATACTTTGCTGCTGACTTCTTTTGAGAAGATTTCTTCTCCAAGTTAGTAGAACCTCTAGTTGTGGTGGTCCCACATTCAAAAAAAACAATTCAGTTACCTCTGCTTATCTTCCAACCCTTACTTTGATGCCAGTGGAGGTCAAACCAGGGAACCACTTTCAGAAGAAACAGCTGGGAATTGCAGAGAAACCGATTTGGGGTCCACACTAGGAAAACTGTATTTAAAGATTTCAGCCAGTGGTGGGATTCTACCGGTTCGCACCACTTCAGCCGGACCGATTGTTAAATTGCTGGCTGTCCCCTCCCCTCCTCACCCCTTCCAGAAAGCACTTTTGCTCCCAGGGGGATGCAGGAGGCCGAGTGCTGCCTGCCACACCCCCTGACCATGCCCACCCAACTGGTCATTAGGGTAGAGATCCGGTTGTTAAATTATTTGAATCCCACTACTGATTTCAGCGCTTTGTTCTGTTCTGACTTAGGCTTCACAAAATCATGAAAAAAAAGCCCTTTTTATTTGACTAATGTGAATTCCTATCATTCACACCCAGCAAAGTCCCGGCAAACAGTCTTTCGAGGATGAATTGCAACCACAGACCTTATCAGTCTGGGAGAGTTGCCAGGCCGATGGCTTCCAAGGGCAACGCTGTACCAGGAAATACTTGGCAAGAAGTCTCTGTGAGTCATGAACTCAGATAAACAAATCTTCACACTAATTAAATGAACTAATGGTCTCCTGCAAACCCCACTCCCCCTTTTCTCCTCTTTATTCCCTATGGGAGGGGCCATTCACCGTCCACCTGTGCCTTTACTCCCGAGTCAACCCATGTTCCTTAACTGCTCCCTTCTCCTGGCAGCTCTGTGCATGCGCACACTGGGAACAGGCTCCAGATGTTCTTCTGCCCCACTGATCTCCAACTCCGAAGGCAGCTGATAACTGTCGGACGGCCTTGGCCCCATCTCTGCCTCTGTCGCAGAGCCCTTGTCAGAGCTTTCCCCAGACCCCAGGACTGGCCCATGTTCTTCCCCAATCTCCTCACTGCCCAAATCTGCCATCAGCTTTGCGGGCCACAACATGTCCTAAGAAACAGTGTCTTCTTTTTGGCTGGGGAATTCTGGGAGTTGAAGTCCATCCACCTTAAAAGTTGCCAAGGTTGGGTTATACTACACTAGATGGTGGGGGGAATGATCCAGTTTTCTCTAGATTTTTGCTGTCTACTAGTGTTTGCCTGGGTTTTTTAGAAGTTGCTCTAGACTCCTCAACCTTGACCATATTGCCTGGGGTTAGGAGTTGTTGTTGTTCAAACTATCGGGATGACATAAAGCCGGTGCAGGTTATAAACTGACTCTATCTCAGCCAATCATCTCTGATTCTCCTGGCCTCCTTATCTTTATCCCTTCAAGGGAGAGTACAGTAGAAGGTCATGTAGTCTTCTTGGGCAGAAGAGCTGAACTGCAGAAGTTGAGGTCAAGACCTTTGGAAGCAGCTCTCTTGTAGTACCACCTGGTGGTGCTTTAGACAAACTGCAGCTCTCTGACATGACCAGCTTCCCAATTCCTTCTGAGCTGATTATTTTTAATGATTTGTTAAATGGATTATTTAAAAGTAAACAGGAAAATGGAAAGCAAGATTCTGATTACGGGGGACTAGTGGGCAACGCACTAGTCAAAGTAACTCTGTGTGTCATTTTTGGTTTTTTATTTATTTATCGATATCTCGCCTTTATTATTTTAACAAATAACTCAAGGTAGAGAACATGTCCAACATACCTCCCTGTATAAGTACTGTGAAGTGGTATTATAAGCCTAAGTGCTACTGCTATAGTTAACTCTGCCCACTGCCAGCAGTTCGATTCTCACTGGATCAGCCTTCCATCCTTCCACGGTGGGTAAAATGAGGACCCAGATTGTTGGGGGCAAGAGGCTGACTCTGTAAACCGCTTAGAGAGGGCTATATAAGCACTGTAAAGTGGTATATAAGTCTAAGTGCTATTGCTATTGCTATTTCCATAGCCCATTCTGGCACCTCTTTCCAAGAACTGCTTTTCTGCTCAAATCAATCCAATTCAGACATGATGACAATGAGTGAACGTTGGAAATAAATCATTCTGTATATTGTTTCGAAGCTGCTTTTTTCTTCAAAAGGCAACTGGACGGTTTTTTTCCCCCTCGACGAAGAAGTGAACGTTTTGTTTCTCATCCAAGAAGCTCCATAAGTTCTGATGGTGGTGGTGGGGTGCTGTGTGTGTGTGTGTGTGAATGGAAGGATAGGAACTGATAATTGCAGCTGGTTGGTGGAGGGAGGGAAGGGTAGGTTCTGATAGGATGGAGGGACAGGGGAAATGGAAGGATTGTGTTTCCTTGCAGTCATCTGGTCATTAGCACTCCCCCTGAGAGCTCTTGAGAGTGCTGATGACCAGATGACTGCAAAAGAAAAAAAAATACAATCCTGCCATTTACACACACACTCACACCCCTATCAGAATCCATCCTTCCACCTCGCCGCCATCAGAACTGATGAAGCTTCTTGGATGAAAAGCGAAACATTTTCTTCTTCTTCCCTTAAGGAAAAAAACAGCCCAGTTGCCTTTTGAAGAAAAAAGCATCTTTGAGACAACCATGACCTGGATGGCTGAGAATTTCCGCAGATTATTCTTATATTCCTTAAATCACATTCCCGAATGAGTTATGCTCATGACAGCCAGTAGGTGGCAGCAGTGGCTTAAACCAATCCTCTTAATACTAGGATTTTAATTACCCTTGTAGAGTTATTTCCTATAGCTTGATTTTTAATGATTATTTAATTATTCTTATTCAATTGCTTCCTCTGCCCTACCTTTTAAATGACTATGTCGTGGTTCATTATTGCTTCATTATTTCCCATGCCGCAGCTTAGTTTTTAATTATTATTTCACTATTAATTATTGCCATATGTCATTATTTCCTACTCCTACACATCTTTAGCTGCCTTGCCTCACTTTCCATGAGTAATAAAAGCATGGGGGAAAAAAAATTTTTTTTTATGTGAGACCCAATGTCTTTCTTTATTTTTAAACATGCTTTTTTTAAAAACAACAACAACCCTTTGAATTTAGTATTTATAACCCCAATACACAAATATTAAAGACAGATCCATTTGGAAATAGAATAGAGGTCACCTTATATAAATGTTTGGGTAGTACTTTCAGTTTAGTTTAGTTTAGTTTAGTTTATCGTTTAGTTTATCGTTTCGTTTATAGCTTAGTTTAGTTTAGTTCAGTTCAGTTTAGTTTAGTTTAGTTTAGTTTATCGCTTAGTTTATAGTTTAGTTTAGTTCAGTTCAGTTCAGTTTAGTTTAGGCTAGGCTTTTGACCTTTTTATTCATGGTCCTCTCTTTGCCTGCTGGAGGAAAACTAAGGCTGGCTTCATGCCACAGGAGCCCCTCCAGGCATCACAAAGGTGTCGATACACAGTTCTATTGAAGAGCACAGAAAATAGGATTAGAAGGGACCTTCGAGGTCTTCTAGCCCAACCTTCTGCTCTAGCAGGAGACCCAAGACCCTACACCATTCCAGACAAATGGCCCGGAACGAATTCCAGTCTCTTCTTGAAAACATCCAATGAAAGAGCAAGCCACAACTCCAAAGGGGCAAGGTGTTCCGTTGATTCGTTGTCAGGAAATTTCTCCTTAGATCTAGGTTGGAATAGAATAGAATGGAATGGAATGGAATGAAGAAATAGGAATAGAAGTAGAAATAGAATAGAATAGAATAGAATAGAATAAAATGGAATCGAATCGAATCGAATCAAATGGAATGGAATCAAATGGAATGGAATGAGGAAATAGGAATAGGAATGGAATAATAATAGAATAGAATAGAATAGAATAGAATAGAACAGAATAAGGAAATAGGAATAGAATAGAATAATAATAGAATAGAATAGAATAGAATAGAATAGAATAGAACGGAACGGAATGGAATGGAACGGAATAAGGAAATAGGAATAGAAATAGGAATAGAATAGAATAGAATGGAATGGAATGGAATGGAATGGAATGAGGAAATAGGCGCAGTATAAGGCGATACTATCACTTCTCGTGGTCTTGATACTATCCCTCTGGGCAGTGGTGGGATTCAATTATTTTTACTTCCGGTTCTGTGGGCGTGGCTTGGTGGGCATGGCAGGGGAAGGTTACTGCAAAATCCCTATTCCCTCCCCCCCCCCACTAACCTGCTTTCCAGCTCCGTTCTCCTATGCAGGGCAGCCAAAGAAGACCCAGCCGATCAGCTGGGACTCAATGGGAGGTGGAGAATAGATGGGGGTGGGGCCAGTCAGAGGTGGGATTTGCCGGTTCTCCGAACTACTCAAAATTTCTGCTATCGATTCTCCAGAACTGGTCAGAACCTGCTGAAGACCACCTCTGCCTCTGGGGATGGAACCTAGGACCACAGAGGCATTTTTGAAAAACAGCTGCAGTTATCTAAAAAACACACTCAGAAATTACGGGTAGAAATGTAGTTTGCTCTATACATACTCGTGCACATACACACAATGGCATCACTTTTGTGCTTTTAATAACCCCACAGCCCACCGAAATTCAGAGGCCATTTTTAACCCCTGCATCCAGGAGCAGAAATGCAAAAGCTTCACCGCTTGGAATTATTTCTTGCAACGAATCTGTTCTTTTTCAATGTGGATTTGAGATTTGTCGCCCCCTTCGGTCATTTGCAACTAACATTATATTACCAGAAGACACTCTTATTTAAGAATTGCTATTAGCATTATTATTATCTTTAATTTACAGCTGTGTTCTAAGTTTTCCTCTTTTCCCCCTCCCCTAAGATCTTTCCAATTGAAAGATCTTGATTGCAAACGGATTGAAAATTCTTTCGGGGTTAATTGTGTATCCTTTTCACAAAGCCGAGCCTCTCTAGTTAGTCCTATTCCCTGTTATAAATGCCAGCACTCTTTTGAGAATGGCTTATTATGTGGTTTTCTTGAATATGGCTGAGGGCTAGACTAAATTCTCTTTGCAGTCCTTTCCAACTCTTCACTTCTAGCAATTCTGGGTATCCACCTGTCTGTCTGTTCAAATGTTTAAAAAGCCCACTTAAGAGGAAAAAATAAGCCAGCACTCAGCCAGAGAGACACAGGGTTAATGCAGAGAAATTTCTCACCTGCTTTTCCAAGCTTAACGGCTTCGATTCAGGGACAGCTTTTAAACACCACAACCTCTCGGATGCCACTGGCCAAGCCAGGTCTGTGGCTTGAACTGGTCCAAGATCCCTCTTCGGAGAAACACCTGCTCCGTTCCAGGCAGTGAATCTGAGAAACGTCCCTTTGCAAATCGGAGCCCTAGAGCAGGGCGCACTTATTCCCTTAGAATATGTGCCTAAACACCCACACACATAATGCCCCTTCTTTGGGCAAGCACACTCAGCTCATTCAATGAGCATTAGGGCCAGGGGGCACCCAAACCCAGGGACCAGCCTCTCTGTTCGAAAATCACTTCGTGCCAGCCTGGCATTGGTCTCTGTGTGTGGGGCCCTCGCTTGGCCGGCTGGGGCTCAGCCAACATCCCCGCGTGCTTGGTACTTTTGGGGCAACGTTGCCAGGAAGAGTGGGGCTGGGAAGGAGGAGGCATCTAAGAATAAGTTTCCTTGGATCGCGATATGGCCGAGCTCAATGGAGCCCTTGTTTCGTCCTGGAGAAGGCTGGGCCAGCGAGCTCCATCTGTAGAGATACCATGCAGAGGAGCGATTCTGATACAGCCTGAGAACAGTTCCGAATAGAGGGTTACGTTAGGGTGGGAGCAGAGGACACTCTCTGCAAATTGAAACACTTGAAGGATTGTAAGGTGCCTGCGGTTCAGAGCGCCTGAGCACTGGCATAAAGATACAGATTAACACAGTTGGAAGGGACCTTGTAGGTCATCTAGTCCAACCCCTCCACCCTGCACCATTTCTGACGAATGGCAGTCCAATCTCTTCTTGAAAGCCTCCAGTGATGAACCTCCCACGACTTCTAAAGACAACTTCCTAGCCCTCCTCCACTCAGCCCTAGTCAACTTAACTTAGAGCGAGGGTCTTCAAACTTGGCAAGTTTAAGACTTGTGGACTTCAACTCCCAGAATTCCTGAGCTAACATGACTGGAGGAGGAATTCTGGGAGTTGAAGTCCACAAGTCTTTTTTTTTTTATTTAATTTTAATAGACAAACACAAAAACAGAAAAGAACATTAAAAACAATGAACGTGGTGCAATCTTCCTAACCCACACAGTTGTCTTTCATTGCTAAATCATATATAAAAATAGTGCACATTACATTCTATATACATAGCATATAATATACACATATAATCATTTCTTATTATCTTGATCCTTCCTCTTTTCTAACCAACAATAACAATTATCCCATACTTTGTAATAATCCGATTCATCCTTATTTTTTAATTCTTTTGTCAATTTGTTCATTTCTGCACACATCCAAATTTTCCTAATTATTTCTATTTCACTTGGAGTTTCTTTACATTTCCACTGGTGTGCATAGCCCAATCTTGCAGCAGTAATTACATGAATTGTTAGGTATATAATATCTTTGTCGTATTTTCCCACATTAATTCCTAACAAGAAAATTTCAGGTCTGTATTCAATTTTGATCTTACACGTCTCTTCTAACCATTTCTGAATTTTCTGCCAAAATGGGCAGAAAATTCAAATTGGGTTTCTTTACAATTCCACCATAAATGATAATACCTTCCATTTTCCTTATTGCACTTCCAACATGCAGGGGAAAGATTTAAGTCCACAAGTCTTAAAGTTGCCAAGTTTGAAGACCCCTGACTCAGAATAACAGAATTGGAAGGGACCTTGGAGGTCTTCTAGTCCAACCCCCTGCTTAGGCAGGAAACCCTACACCCCTTCAGACAGTCCTGCAGCATCCCAGCCCATCCCTGAGCCGTGTGTTGTTGTTGTTGTTGTGTAAACTATTTGCATACACACACACACACACACACCCTGGGTGGCACAAGTCCACTGTGGGCAGAACCAAAACACAGCAAAAAAAGAGGCCACCCACTGAGTGGGATTCATTTTATTTTTAATTTTCTTTTTCTTTTCTTTTTTTTGCAAGATGATTCTGGCGCAGCTTGGCACTCGGCTTTTCCTCGCTCCCACACCGGGCACACACAAATCTGAACTCTTCTCTTGCTTTCATCTCTTTTGGCAGAGTTGCCAGTTCTCTGCTGTTCTTTCATATCTCCAGGAATGCGGCCGCCGCAGCCTCCTCCTTCCAAATAGCAGCAGCGGGGAAGAGGGAAGTAAATGGTGGATCTAATTTCCGCCAGATCACCTCTCCCGCTGAAGGATTATGGGCTTCTTTTTTTTAAAAAAGAGCTTTTAGAAATGCTGGCACCAACCTGTTTTTTTTTTTTAACTCTGGGGAGGGGGCTGAGAGGGGAGCCGCTAAATCTTTGGAGGAAACCCTGAAGTGTCTTTCTTCACTTGCTTGCAATCAAAACATTCCAGGAATGAGAGAAACAGGAGGTTGGGTTGGATTAAAGAGGGGAAATAATAAATATAGGGAGGTTTATCTCCACACATCCCCCCCGTCCCCAAAAAATCAAATGCAGGCAATCCTCAAATTACAACAGCTCATTTAGGGATCATTCAAAGTTACAGCGGCACTGGAAGAAGTCACTCGTGACCGTTTTTCACACTTACGACCATTCCCCATGGTTTACGTGATTTAGGATTCAGATGTCCGGCATATTTACGACAGTGCCAGGATTCCCGGAGTGACGCAATCCCTCTTTGGCGACCTTCTGAGAAGCCAAGTCAGTGGGGAAGCAAGATTCACTTAACAACCAGATTATTAATCTATTAACCGCAGTGATTCACTTAACAACTGTAAAATGGGGTAAAATTCTCCAGAACTAAAAGTATATTTACTTACTAAGCTTTTGTCAGCCTCTGCTGACATTGTCAGAGTATTAAGCTACCATTACGGAGATCTATGCCTTTATTAATCAATTTAGCCCTTGCGCGTGTAAAATAGCTCCTTCCAACCGCCTCCCACCTGTAATTAGCCCTGTTCTTTTTGCTTCAGTCATGTTGGTCATGTCTTTTGTTGTTGTTTCCAGGAAAGACCCTGTAGGTGGAGCAGAGACCACTTCTCATCGGGAGAACAGGGACAGATGTCAAACCCCCCCCCCCGCAAACCCTGGCATGTGGATTTATCCTATGAAGGCACAGCCAGGCCTGTTCAAATAGAGAGGAGCTTGGCAGAACTACTTCAAGATATAACAGACAGGAATAATGAAGAACGAGCCAGACCAACCACCAGGTCATGAGCAAAACAACAAATTGCAATAGCTGGCAGGTTAACATCACCTTTTAAACAGGGGTGGGATTCAAATTTTTAACAACTGGTTCTGTGGGCGTGGCTTAGGTGGTGGGCATGGCTTGGTGGTCATGTGACTGGGTGGACATGACTTGGTGGTCATGATTTCCGCTGGGCGTGGCCAACTCAATATCACTCACATTGAGCCACGCATCTCCTCGCCTGGCCTCTCATGACTGTGGGGATGCTGCAACAGTTGTAAGTGTGAAAAATGGTCATAAGTCATTTTTTTTAAGTGCCATTGTAACATTGAATGGTCACTCCACACGAGCAAAGTACCAGCAAAGAAGGGGAAAAAAACTCCAGAGAAGTTCCAGAGACAGGAAGTCTAGTCCTGCCAAGAATGGAATAAGGGTTAACGGAGAGGCAGTTTCTGTAAGCAACACCAGAATGTTTCCTTCCTGCCTTCCTTACAGGATTAGGTCAGTAATTTCTTCTAGCAACCAGTTCTCCAAACTGCTTAGAGTGTTAACAACTGGTTCTAGCGAATAGGTGCGAACTGGTAGAATCCCACCCCTGCTCCAAAGTCCCTTCCAACTCTGCTATTCTGTTTTCTTCTGTTCCTGTCCTGTCCTGTCCTGTCCTGTTCTACTCTACTCTACTCTACTCTACTCTACTCTACTCTACTCTACTCTACTCTATCCTACCCTACCCTAAACTATCCTACCCTACCATAAGTACCAGAAGTTTGGAAATGGGCCTGTTTCCAGCTTCTGGGAGCCCAGGGGACGTTATTTTTGCCCTCCAAGAGGCCTGGGGGAAGTCTCCAGATCCTTGGGAGGGCAAAAATGGCCTCCCCAGGCTCTGGAGCCTACCAGAAGCTAGAAACAGAAAGTTCTCATAAGCCCCGCCCACCATGGCCCCAGCCACCATGGCTTTGCCCACCCGGCAACCCGGCAGTGAACTGGTTGCTGGGATTTTTTCCCACCCCTGTTAGCCCTCAGCCACAATAGGAATTGCCCAACAAGACCTTTCACTGCATCAGCCCAATCTTCGACCAAACTTAGCTCAGCCAAACTCCTAGGATTTGTACATGGCGCCACGGGAGTCTGACAGCAGCCAATAGAATACGTGTTCTTGCACAGGAACAGGAACCTCAAGTTCAAAGCCCAAGAGACAGCATAAAAACCCCTCACTCTCAACTCCATGTGGTCAGCTGCCCAGAACCATGGGCTTGGTGGTTCTGTTCATCGTTAAACCACCTTTCCAATCAGCCTCCAGCCTCCATTTTGTCTCCAGTGCCTTTCTCCCGGCTTGGACCTGGACCTGGATATTTCTTCCACCGAGGAGAGGAAACGGCGGCTGAAGCTCCCCTGCAAGGTTGTGTGAGCTTAAAGGGAAAGCGAAGGGTTTCCCGAGAGGAATTTCTTTCCAGAATCCAGCAGCTTTTCTCTTGAACCAGGCCCAGCACATCTCTATATTTGCTACCTTTGCCAGGCCTGCTTTTTTCTCTGCCAAAACCTACACCCTGGGCTGCCCTCTGGATCGCAGCCTGAAATCTGGAAGTGATTTTCCTCCCTTCGAGCATCCTGGCCTGCTTGGAAGTTTAGGAAAGCCTCCAGGCTCATAAATCTTGCTGAGCTAGAAGCCATTTCCCAACCCCCAGACTCTTGTTTTCTTTCGGATCCAATGCACCCCACCCTGCGTTGATAGTCTCTCGTTTTTCCACCCCAGTGTTGATCTAAGCAAGATTGTCTCCTGCAGAAAGAAAAGGGTCCACAGAACCTAAGATGATAGTAATTCAGAACAGCCTCTCTCCTTTGAATGCTTTCATTCCGTAAGGCCAGTTTTTTCCCCCAATTTTAATCCCGTACGGACTTTGTCAGGACTAGAACTCCCAACACTGTCCAGCCATCCACAAACCATTCCCACAAGGAGGTTCCATCCATTTGCAACCGCAACATTATCATCTCTCTGCACCAAGGGAAAACTTTTGAACTTAACCAATTATGGGCCGATGTCCAAATTCTTGTGAATGGGGGGCATTTTAACGAAGTCCAAAGCAGAATGGAAAGACACACGAAGAGGATCCTTATCTAGATAGCTAGTATTGTTTACATCCTTTTTTTAAAAAAGAACAAATCCCAATCCGGATGACCTCTTGAAGTATGGATTTCAAGTTCCAGAATTCCCAAGGCTGTATGGTTCAAGGCTGAGAATCCTGATAGTTGGAGCCAGGTCTTTGGAAGTTCCCCAGGTTACAAAACGCCTGTTCTATATCATCTACCAGCTGCAACTTGCTTATTTTTGAGTGGAGAGGGTTTGTCTTAAACTGAAACTGAACTGAAGAGCGTTGTTAAATTAACCTCTCACTTTTCTTAAGAGAGCTTACATGGGCCTCACAAGAACCGTTCCATGAGCTAAGTTGAAAAGAGAGTACGTGCGGTCACCATGACCATGCATGGATGTGAATGTGGGGCTCTACAGTGTCACCAAAGTGGGACGTGGCGCTCAGTAGCTAAGACGCTGAGCTTGTCAATCAGAAAGGTCAGCAGTTTGGCAGTTCGAATCCCTAGCACCGCGTAACGGAGAGAGCTCCTGTTATTTCTCCCAGCTTCTGTTATTTCTCCCAGCTCCAGTTCGAAAGCATGTTAAAAAAATGCAAGTAGAAAAATAAGGACCCCTTTGGTGGGAAGGGAACAGCGTTCCATGCGCCTTCGAAGGGATTTAGTCTTGCTGGCCACATGACCACGGAGACGTCTTCGGACAGCGCTGGCTCTTTGGCTTTGTAACGGAGATGAGCACCGCCCCCTAGAGCCAGAAGCGACTAGCATGTATGTGAGAGGGGAACCTTTACCTTTACCTAATGTCACCAAGATCTTGGACACGTGGCTGTACTGGCACTCATATAAAGATGGTTTGCATTTAAACGTGCCATTTTCTGATTTCACACCTTGCAATCAATCATCGCTCAAAACTGGCAATTCTGCGGAATTGTGGCAATGCGTTTTGCCAGAGAAACACACTTGAAAATCAACAAGACCTCAGTGAAAGCCTATCTATTACCAAATGCCCGTCTTCGTGAAAATAAGGGACTCCGGGGACTCTGGTTTGGCCAAGGCCATTAAGCAGTGGGAAACGTGTTTCTGGAACACCGTATTCCTTTCAGCCTCTGGGGTGAACACGCTGTCCTTTGGACAAGGCCCAGCCAAGTTGGATCCCAGGGGCAGAGCAGCTTCCCTTTTCTTGTGGAACGTCAAGGGCAGAGGTCCTAATTTATTCAACGAGGGATGTCTGTCTCCTCTTCCCTGCCCAGATTCCACAGAAATCCATTTTGCTCCTCCTACTGGCTGGGGAATTCTGGGAATTGAAGTCCACACATCTTAAAAGGTCCGAAGTTGAGGAACTGGGGTGTAAATAGCTCCGTGAACTGTCCTCCTTCGGTGGTCCTGATTGAGATTTTGTTGGGAGAGTAGCTGCAAGGGGAAATAGGGGGTGAGTCTGGAAGGAGAGGGGTGCTGGCCCTGGATAGCGGGGGCTGCAAGTCCAGTCTAGCTGCCTGACAATGTGGTGGAAGTCATCTTTTTTTCTTGTTATGTTTGGGGAGGGGACACGGAGGATACATTAAGGGGATGGAAGAAGTTCGCCTCCCCAGAGACTCTCCTTCCCATTCCTGACTGTCTCAAAATAAAGCAAAACAAACCAAGAAATGTTGACTCCAATCTGTCCATTTGGCTCAGCTCCTTCCTTGGGCAAGGAATGGAGATGGGCCTTCGCTTCCCAAATATTATTCTTAGCTCAGCCGCAGAAAACACAACAGCTGTCCACGCACCCAACTCAAGGCACGGAGTCGTTGCCTACAAATACAGGGACCCTGCTTCCTTCGTCATAAAGGACAGTTTTTTTTATTTCAGAAAGTTGTCCTTGAGATAGATAGATAGATGTTAGTTAGACAGACAGACAGACATGATAGAGACACACACAAATATATAGAGATGATAGAATAATAGACAGATATACATATATACAGAGATGATAGAGATTAGATAGATGAGATAGATAGATAGATAGATAGATAGATAGATAGATAGATAGATAGATAGATGATAGATAGATAGACAGAGATGAGATAAACATACACACAGAGAGAGACAATAGAAAAATTAAATAGATAGATAGATAGATAGATAGATAGATCGATAGATAGATAGATAGATAGATAGATAGATAGATAGAGATGAGATAAACATGCACAGAGGGTGACAATAGAAAAATTAAATAGATTAGATAGATAGATAGATAGATAGATAGATAGATAGATAGATAGATAGACAGACAGACAGACAGACAGACATTTATATGTGTGTATATAGAGAGATGCTAGAGGGATGCTAGAGATATAGACAGATTATATATATGGATGTATATAGATAGATAAATGATCAGATAGATGATGGATAGATGGATGGATGGATGGATGGATGGATGATAGATAGATAGATAGATAGATAGATAGATAGATAGATAGATAGAT
>NW_020769328.1:6117890-6137720 GCF_900518735.1 Pseudonaja textilis | reverse complement strand
ATAGATAGATAGATAGATAGATAGATAGATAGATAGATAGATAGATATTTTCTTTTCAAAAACTCACTTTATTTAACTTTTGCTACACAAAAGTTCAAGCACAGCCTTTCATGTTCAGGTGAGATATATGGAAATGGGATTGTTTTTTTCTCAACTTAATGTAGACACATAGTTTGATTTTGAGATATTATTATTATTATTATTATTATTATTATTATTATTATTATTATTATTATTATTTGGTTCTGGCAAAGATGGTTTTATATGGATGGTCTGCTTCTGAGCTAATTTGAAAAGATGCTAAGTCCTTTACTTGGTGCGCTTCCGTCGCCAGCAGCATTATACAAGGAGAAGCCAATTTCTCCTCCTTTTCAAGAGCAACACTGAGAATATGTTTAAAGAAACACATACATGGAGTCTGCTGCTTCTCTCACAGGAGAAGTATGGTCACAAATCGAGAACTACCTACACCAACTTTAAAACAGTAACTATTTGCATTAATTTCATCAATAAGGGCTTTAAAATGGAGTGGAGTGGAGTGGAGTGGAGTGGAGTGGAGTGGAGTGGAGTAGAGTAGAGTAGAGTAGAGTAGAGTAGAGTAGAGTAGTTGGAAGGGACCTTGTAGGTCATCTAGTCCAACCCCCGGCTCAGGCAGGAAACCCTACGAATTTTCTAGAAAGCTTCAGCACCTGCCATTTTAGAAACCTCCCCCTTTGCCAGAGTGAAATGCTGATCATTCAGATGACAGGAGAGAATTGGACGCCAACATCTTTCCCCAGGCAAAATTCACCAGGATTTGACGGAGCCCTTTTTCTCATCATCAGTCCTGCTTGACATTATTCCCATTTTACAGATGAAACCTCTCCAAGGCCCAGCTTCCTTTCTCCACATGTTTGGCTTCAGAGTTTTGCAGAGGGACATGGAGGCAAAACTCGGGGGAATAATAAAGAGTTCATTGACTCTGATTTCCTGTCGTTCTTTCCCACCCTCCAGCGGTTTAAAATTTTTGATTCTCTGCCAATTTGGCAAAGGTTCTCCTGCGAGGCTGAGGTCCAAACCCGGGAAGCATCTGGACTCCGCCCTGTGGCTCCTTCCTGCGTGCCGAATTCAATTCTAAACGATGGTTCTGGGTTTAGGTTTCATTTATTCTCCCACTCCTAATTCCCTTCTATCGGGAACGCCAGCCGATGAATCATCTCCAAACTTCTTGCATCCCAGAATACGCTACAAAAAGCCGAATCCAATTGCAGCAGGAAGTGATATCCCCATAGATACACAGCTTCAGTCTAAGACACGACGCTTAACTCTTTACGGCCGTGACTTTGTATTAACCTCAGAAGCCTGAAACCAAAATGAGTCAGGAAAGCAGCCAACTACGACCAAAGAAGCTCATATTTTAAGTTCTTCCTTGGAAGTGAAACTGATTAGATGACCTCAGGGCTGCCTAAATAAGTCCTAGAACAAAACAAAGGCCTTTGAACACGTATTATTGTCATCATGAAGTTTACAATGCTTTAGGCTTCCTCCGCCTGCTGTGATGTGCAGCGGGTTCTGTGTTGCCACCAGATTGCTATTATTACCTTGGTTGTACCCTTGTACATGTACAATGAGATTGGCTGAGCCTCCCTTGGTGCACCCTCCCCTCCGACACAACTCACAGTGAGGACAGAAGTCCCGATCCCAGATGAGTCCCAAGAGCCACGATAGCTCAGTGACAAGGATTCTACCGGTTTGGACTGGTTTGAGCGAACCGGATGTTCAAGTTACATCTGGTTTGCCAAACCGATATTTCAACTGACCGGCTGGCCCCACCCACCCCGCCTCGCCTCTCCCAGGACTCTCTACATGGCCCATTTTCGATGCAGGGTCTGTGCGGAGGCTCTAGGAGGGGGAAAAATGGTCCTTCCAGAAGTCTGGAAACGGGCCTGTTTCCGGCTCCTGGTGGGCCTCCAGAGCCTGGGGGAGGCTGTTTTTGCCCTCCCAGAGGCCCGGGGGAGGCCTCTGGACCTTGGGAGGGCGAAAATGGTCTCCCCTGGGCTCTGGAGGCCCACCAGAAGCCAGAAACAGGAAGTTCTGGTAGGCCACACCCACCATGACCACACCCACCTAGTTAGCAGGCAGTAAATCAGTTTCTGGTTTTTTAAAAAAAAAATAAGAATTTTTATTTTTAGACAAACGTACACAAACAAAACATAAAACCATCTTCCAGTTACATACATACAGTGTGTTGGTTGATTACAAATCTTTTGTGCATCCTCTCCATAGTCCTCACTAACAGTTTGTATAAATTCTCATATTATCAATCTAACATATATGCATACCTTATTATCATTGTTAATCATTTATTTGACTATAACTATTATTCCATCATTTTATACGAGATATTCAAAATTTTAAATTAATTTATATTATAACAATTCCTTACTTCATCCTAAATCCATCCAATAGTAGTACGTCTTTATATTATATTGTGTATGATTCTATTATCCTTGTATTGTAAAATTCTCTTAACATATTTCATTTCCATATTTTGTGTCTAACCATTGACAAAGATAAATCCCATATCTTGTAAAATTGTTTATCTTCTTGTTCTCTAATTTCAAATGTCAATTTACTAATTTCGTCACATTCCATTATTTTCTTAACAACTTCCTCTTCAGCTGGTGGGATTTTTGAAACCCACCCCTGTGCAGTGGGTAGAATGCAGAATTGCAGCCTGACACTGCCTACCGCAAGGAGTTCGATCTTGAACGGCTCAAGATTGATTCAGCCTTCCATCCTTCCCGGGTCAGTAAAATGAGGACCTAGATTGTCGGGGGCAACAGGCTGCCATTGTAAACCGCTTAAGAGAAGGCTGTAAAACATTATGAAGCAGTATATAAGTCTTAGGGCTATTGCTATACTTCCACACACCTGGAGGACATGCAGGTTAGGGAAAGTTGCAACAGGTTGGCTTCCCACGCTGGCTGGGGAATTCTAGGAATTGAAATTCGCGTATCTTCAAATTGGCAAGGCTGAGAAATATTGCCCTGTGGTGTATTGTCTGATGTTTTCATATGCCCGGTCGGCTTGTTACTCAGAAGAAAGAGGCGAATGCTTCCATAAGCGCAGGAAACATGAACTACTAGTGCTGAATATGATTTCCAAATAAACAGCAACTCTGAAAGGGTTATGCTTGGCCAGATGAAGGTTACGTTTGGACACAGGAAGCTATCATTTGTACATCCACCACAAATCTCTCTGCAGCTTCTGCTCCCAAGAATAATTTTCCTTCTGCCTCACTTATGTGGCTGACCAAATTCCAAGGCTGCTTTCGGGCTGCCTTGAGCAGAGGAACTAATAGCTAATGTCAAAACCAATCCAAACTCTCCCAGGATATGAACTGGGATTGTCTGGAAGGAAAGGCAGCTCTTACACGTTTTACTGTACTTCCTCAGCTGAGAAATATGACTCCAGGATGCCGCAACCATCATAAATTCAGGCGGGCTGCAAAGCACTCTCCGATTTTGATCACAAGATCAAAACACTACGGGGGGGAAGGGGATGCTACATTGCTCATAAGTGCCATGACCTGTTGTAAGTTACTATTTTCACACTTATGCAAATACACACACACACACACACACACACACACACGTTTTCCGAAAATAAGACCTGCTCTTATACTAATTTTTGCTCCAAAAGATGCATTAGGGCTAATTTTCCAGTTAGGTCTTATTTTGGGGAGAAATATGGTTCCAAATGCATCATTTCAATGATCCGAAAAGCAGATCCTGCACCTGCACGAACATGCTAGGAAGGAGAAGGAGGAGAAGGAGGAGGAGAGCAGGAGGAGGAGGAGGAGGAAAGAAGAAGTAGAGGAAGACAAGGAAGAAGAAAAAGAGGGGGAGGAGCGGGAGGAGGAGGAGGAAAAAGAAGAGGAAGAAAAAGAACAAAATAAGAAGGAGGAGGAGGAGGAGGAGGAGGAGGAGGAGGAGGAGGAGGAGGAGGATAACAACAACAAGAAGATGTAACTTTGAACAGTCGTTAAATGAATAGTCATAACTTGAGAACTATCTGTATCAGAAAACAGCAAAAGGTGCCTCACTGGGTAGCAATAACACCAGAGGTGTCATTCAGCAGGTTCTGACCAGTTCTGGAGAACCGGTAGCAGAAATTCTGAGTAGTTCAGAGAACCGGCCAATCCCACCTCTGACTGGAGATTTTGCAGTACCCTTCCCCTGCCACGCCCGCCAAGCCACACCCACAGAACCGGTATCAAAACCATTTGAATCCCACCACCGATATAACTCCATTCACACAACCTTGTAAGAGGAACAGAATCCGACGCTCTCTTGCCCGGCCGAAAGAGGAACGGGTTGGGCACCTTCTTTGCAGAGGCATTCAAATTCCACACCCAGGAGCATCTGAAGGTAAAACTTAATTAAGCTGCAAACATCCGCCTGATCTAATTAGCTGTGGTCTCAAGTCTCAAGCCCATCATGGAAAGTAGAGCAGGTCTTACAGCCCCTCCCAAAAGGATGCAGAACTTTATTTATTTATTTTTGTCAATTGCTTACAAGATAATAGGTATAAGGGAAAACATAGTTCTGAATGCATGGATACATACGAGAAAAATAAAAATAAAAGAAACTTACAAGCAGGATGCCTCCCCTCCCGCTTGATGGGGGGGGAGGGAGGATTCCTCCCTTTGTTTCCTTCTCCCCACCCCCCCAAAGACCTTTTATCCCCCCCCCTTCTGCAGGAGACCACCAAGGCTAACCAAAAACGAAGGGAAGGAACCAAAGCCACGCGTGATCTGTTCGCCGTCAAAACCTCGGAAGGGGAAAACATCGAAAAGCCTCTGAACATAAGCAAAGTGCTGTCATCCCTGCTCCTTCCTCACTGAAGAGCCAACTTAGGGAGCTGCACCAAGGTGGGTATCAGCATAACAGAGCTGGAAGTCTGGAGAAGGCAACTGGAGGTTTCCAAGTAGACTTTGAAATGTCTTCAAAAGGAAAAAAAACAACAACCCAGAAAGTCCAGTTGCCTCCTGAAAAAAGTGCACCTTTTGGGACAACCAGGACGTGGATGATTGAGAAATCTCTAGATTTTTTTTTGCTATACAATTTGGGATGAACACCCTTGGAATAGAGTGGGATGGATTTCCAGAAGAAAAATTGCAGACTGCAGGAAGCAGTTGCACTAACTCAGCTGACCCTGAGGACACAGATAAACCTCCAAGTGGCCTCAAGGACCCTCCAAAAGGATGCAAATGACCAGCTGTCTGCAAGGAATATCAATCCTTTCATTCCCCACCATCCAGAAGAGCTGAAGAAGCTTCTCGGATGAGAAGCGAAAGGCCTTCAAAGAGAAAAACCAGGAAGTCCAGTGGCCTCCTGAAAAAAACCACCTTTAGGACAACCATGACCTGGATGACGGAGAATCTCTACAGACTTTTAGCTATACAATTTGGGATGGACGCCCTTGGACTGGTGTGGGTGGGAGTAGAAATGGATTTCCAGAAGAAAAACTGCAGACAGCAGGAAGCAGTTGCACTAACTCAGCTGACCTTGAGGACACAGATAAACCTCCAAGTGGCCTCAACGACCCTCCCAAAGGATGCAAATGACCAGCTGTCTGCAAGGAATATCAATCCTTCCATTCCCCACCATCCAGTTAGTGCTGAAGAAGCTTCTGGGATGAGAAGTGAAACGTCTCCAAAGAAAAACAAGAAAAGTCCAGTTGCCTCTTTGCATCTTTGGGACCACAGAGTCTGAAGGGGCCTTGGAGGTCTTCTAGTCCAACCCTATGCTCATGCCAAAGACCCTATCCCATCTGAGACAACTAGCTGTCCAATCTCTTCTTGAACATCTCCACGGGTGGTTGGGGATTTCGGAGAAAGTCCTTAAGCCCACCGCCCTTTCTTTGCGCTCAGTTTTCCCTCCTTGCTTCGCTGGGTTTGCAACGTCCCCCTTTTCCTCGGGAGGGGTTGCCCCCTCTGGCTCCCCCTCCCCCCTCCTGCTCCTCTTCCTCCCCCCTCTCCTCTTTTCTCTCCCCCTCCCTCTTACCTGGCTCCGAAGAAGCCCCCGGACGGAGCAGACGCCGCACGCGGTGGAGGCGCCCCCGCAGGCGGTGGGCGCGGCGGGAGAGCTCCAAAAGGCGCCCCTCCAGGTCGCCCAGCAGCGCCGCCGAGTGGCCGCACAGGTCGGCCAGCTGGCGGAGCAGGGCCAGCGTCGTCAGGCCGCACACCTCGTGCAACTGGGCCAGCGGCAGCCCGGCCAGGCGGGGAGCAGCAGCCGCCGAAGGGAGCAGCCGCCGAGGCTCCACCGTGCGCTTCCAGAAAGGCATCGCGCCGCCGCCGCCTTTAGCCAGGAGGGCTCCGCCGTCGCGGCTCGAGGGCCGGCGGGCCCCAGGGTCTGCGGGGGCCGCAGGGGGCGCCCCGTCGGTTCCTCGGTCCCTGGGAGTCGTCCGCTGAGCAGCCCAGAAGCGCCTCGCCCCGTCGGAAGAGCCGGAGGAGGCTCTGCTCCCCGGGGAACCCTCGACGGTTCTCTCGGGACGCGCCTCCTTCCCAAGCGGGGAAACTCCGGAAAGCGCGCGCGGGCGACGGTTGGAGATCCTGGACCGGTCCGCAAAGGCGCTTTTCCCCCTTGGGCCTTCCGAAATCGCGCTTTCGGTTCTCCCGGGCCCCGCTGGAAGGAACGGAGAGGAATCTCCTCGGGGCCAGCCCAGGCTCTCTGTCAATGCGCCAAGCCGCCAAAGAACGCTCCCTTTGCGGCGCGCTTGGACGGCGCGGCTCTACTTTTAGGATCGCGGCTCCGTCCGGGGCGCAGCTTACCCAGCGCCAAAAAAGGGAGATCGACCGGAATGGACCGCTTTGGGGAAGGAAACGGACGCGGAAAAAAAAAAAAACTAAAACACACACACACACACGAAAAAACCCGCCTCTCCCTGGCTGGCCGTCAAAAGCACTCAGGAGCGAGGCGTGCAAAAGGGACGCGTTTTCAGTCTATTGCTTTTCTCCCCGGCCCGCAAGGTTTCCGATGTTAGCCTACTCAGCAGGGTTGTTGTATGGACTTAATGGGGGTGGGGGGGAATGGGAGTCATGCTTGGGAGAAAATTGGGAACCCCGCCTAAAAAGTAAAACTGAGTCCAGGCAGCTAAAAACATAACTTTAAAAAAAAAATTGGATGCCCTGTCAAATCACAACATACTTTTTGTACATGCTCAGAATTACTTTTTGAAACTCTGAACTCTGTCGCGATGCACCAAGTACTTGAAAAGTGAATGAGAACAATATATTTAATATGTTAATGATTTATTTTCCAGCCTGGGCAGAGAGTGAGTCATCTTTCATTTGTGGAGATTAACTGATCGTTTCTTTTTCGATCAGATCTCTTTAATGCAACCCCCTCCCCATTTGACCCCGGAATTTCAATAGAATATATTAAAGTAATTTTTGAGTCAAGTTCCGTCTCAGAGACGTTCCTCTGTACTGTGCGTGGGTGGTGGTGGTTGGTTTTTTTTGCATGATACAAATTCATTAAAGCTCTATAAACTTTACAGTTACAGAATGGTACTGGAGCTAAATCTACACGGTTGTAAAAAAGAGAAAAGAATTTGTAAAAATAGGTTGATGGGGACACCTGATGGCCAATGCATGAACAGCATTAAGAACTTGATGAGGTGTCCTACTGTATCACATTTCCAAGTTCAATTCAAAGTTGCAGAAGTATGCCCAGGTTTTCGCATAACAAATGTCATTGTTTCCATTTGAAAGGCAACACATTATATCTCTTGTTGATTTCAATGCATGTTGAGTCTCAAAAGTCTAAAACAACAAACACTAAATACAAATTGTGTGTCAGCACACATTGACATTGTGTTTGTTTCAATGGCCTCAACCGGTAGCCAGCTGGAGACCTTGGGTGGATTCAGAAACTAAGAATCTTGGGAGATTTGTAAAAGAAATATCAGGGCCACAGGAAATATGGATTATTTCATGGATTAGATGATTAGATCCCCCCTGTCACATGGATTAGATTAGATTAGATTAATAGAGTTTGAAGGGACCTTGTAGGTCATCAAGTCCAACCCCGCACCAAAGCAGAAGACCCTACACCATTTCTGACAGATGGCAGTCTAGTCTCTTCTTGAAAGCCTCCAGTGATGAAACTCCCAAAACTTCGGAAGGCAACTTCTGTTCCATGGGTTGATTGTTCTCACTGTCAGAAAATTTCTCCTTATTTCCAGGTTGAATATCTCTTTGTTCAGTTTCCATGCATTGTTCCTTATCTGGCCTTCAGGTGCCTTGGAAAATAGCTTGACCCCTTCCTCCTCTCTGGGGCAGCCCCTCAAATATTGGAACACTGCTATCATGTCTCCTCTGGTTCTTCTAGACTAGCCAGGCCCAGTTCCTGAAACCATTCATTGTATGTTTTAGCCTCCAGTCCCCTAATCATCTTGGTTGCTCTTCTCTGCACTTTTTCTAGAGTCTAGAGAGTTATGGATGTGTCCATAAAGTCACCAGGAACCCAATCAGATGGAGACTATCCCATTGTGTCTACTTATTTAAGTAAAGTCAAGAGTTCTGTTGCATCGAAGTACAGTACTTTCTCACATTGATGAAGGTTCTTAGTCATCCGGGTGGAATTGTCTGGAAGTACTTTGTAGCTGTAGGAAGAAAAACCCATCTGGTTCAGTTCCAAGCTGAGAGGAAGACGGTGGAAATAAAATGAAGGCTGGAGGCTGATTGGAAAGAAGGCCCATTTATTGATGAACAGAACCACATACAGAGAGTGCAGTTCTCGGTCGGCTGAACAATTAGCTAAATGAGTGCCAGGATTTAGATACAGGTCCTGAAATGCTGTTGGGAGGGAGGGAGGCGGGTTGTGCAATGAAGGGGCTTGTATTCTGAAAGGGTGTTGGGCAATTCCTATTTGTGGTGGATGGCTTTTGTCCTATGCTGCTTCTTGGGTGAAGGGCTGCTGTACTAATCCTACCATTCTGCTTTTTGTTAGCTGTCAAACTTTGCTGCAAGGAGTTTCGAAATATCCTGTCTTGAATGATTTTTCTGCCTGCAGTATTTGCTTTGCTTATGAATGGAGATAGCTGGCTTCCTCTGTCAATACGCTCTTTATCTCCTTAAGTGCTGGCGTCTGCTGTGGGATATTAACAAAGACTTGGGGGGGGGGCTGCTTTCTGCCTTTTAAAACACGTTTCTGTGTTTCCCCTTTAGGAAAATATAATATTCTGCCTTTTTAAAAATAGTATTTCCCAAAATATTTTGTTCTTCAGGTGGTGGTGGTGGGGCCTTCCAACATAACTTATTTCACACAAATCATCAATAGAAACCCTGCAGTGATTGGATTCACACATCAGCTAACCCAGGAGTCACCAGCCTTTGGGACCTCAGGGACCACCAAACTCAAAATTTTAAATCCCATGGACCAAGAGACCCTGGGAAAATCCCCCCCAAAAGTCTGCAGGAAAATTCCCCACCCCGTTTTCCTACCGATTGATCATTCTTTATTTGGGATCGCAGGATATCATCTCCAGCTCCGTTCTCAGGGGGAGAGAGAGAGACTTTTGGCTTCATGCAAGGAAAGCAGCAGAAGCAGCAGAAGTCTTTCTTTCTCTCCCCCAAAATCTGCCAGAAATGAGCCTGGCACAGCCTCTGGAGCAGGATGCCTTACAGGATCCCAAAAACTCATTTCTGGCAGAATTTGGGGGAGAAAAAGAAAGACTTTTGCTGCTTTCCTTGCATGCAGCCAAAAGCAGAAGAAGAAAGAAGCGGAAAGAAGCAGCCAGGTGGCCAGGCCAGGCGCGTGGGGTGAGTGGGGCAAGTTCCCCCCCTCCACCCTTTCCCCCCTCCCCTCACTATCTCATGTTGTGCGCAATGCAAGCGATGCAAGCCTTGTGTTCCCACGGGCCATGTGGGCGGCAGAGCCTTGTGTTCCTACGCAGCCTGGATTAATTGTTTTTTGGGGGGTGACATTTCTTTGCGGACCACCAAAATTTTCTCGCGGACTACCAGTGGTCCCCAGCCCACTGGTTGGCGACCACTGGCCTAACCCACAGTTTGGTAAAGGACAAGTGCCGTTGAGCGAATAATCCAGTTGTTAAGCAAATCAGGCTTACCCCATTGAGTTTGCTTGTTGGAAGTTGGCTGGCAGGGTTACAAATGGCAACCACATATCCCTTTGTGAATGGGTGCAAACTGGTAGAATCCCACCCCTGGTCATAAGTTCCTTTTTTTCAGTGCCGTTGTATCTTTGAACTGTCATTAAATAGTTGTACGTTGAGAACCTCCTGTAGTAGCAATACAAACCATTGGACCGTCCTTAGGGCAGTGACAAGATGTCCCCTTAGATCTATTCAAACAAGCTGGTGGGTGGATCTGCTACTACTGTGGCATCTGCTACTAACTTTCACAGTTTTCATTCCAATTTAACTTCTGTGGATTTCATCCCATATTTAGGAGGTTCCTAAGGTGTGCGTGTGCGTGTGTGTGTGTGGCATAAGTGCACTAACATGCCTATCGCCCTGTCACATCATCATCTTCTTTTAATGACCCCATAATCCCTTGAAGGATGGAGTCTGAGCAACTTGAATGGAGCTGAGTATTTACTTGGCCGGATGCCCTTCTTGTTGCCAATGCAGAGTTATATTCAGCAGATATATTCTCATCGTGCTCAGAGAGAGAGAAATATCTGCCTCTACTTAGGATCGAACTCACAGGCTCCTGATTGTGAGGCGAGAGCTTGCACCTCTAGGCCATCGCACCACCCCCTATCCCCCACTGTCACATTTTAGTGTTTTTTTATTGTTGTTCATTTGAATTTGTCATCTTTGTTTGATAAATAAACAAACAAATAAAAAGTTTTTATTTGGCGTCCCCTTGAATTCAAGAGCCAAACTCCACAACTTCACCGTTCTTTCATTACAATTCATCTATTTCCATCTCCTCCTGAGGTCCTGCCCTGCTCAGCAAAACACACTGAATTTCCCAAAATCCGCTTTTGTTTGGATGTCCCGGGGCAAAGCCCCCCCCCCCCGCCCCTATTTAGAAAGTGATCTCTGCTATACACAGCCTGGATCCCAACTCAAAACTTGCTGAGCTGTTGTGGTTCCAATTGATTTTCTTTCATTAGCATGCAGAGGGGAAAGGGAAAATGTCACTCAGCAGCAATCAATCAATGTCAGTTCCATTTGGGATGACAAATGCCTTTCCACACTTTAACTTGGTTGATTGAGGTGGTAAAATACCTCGGTATTTTTTTTTTTAAAAAAAAGGCACTCCAAGGGCATATTTCAGGGGCTGGGCTGCTGCCCTGCATGTAGTAAGGAGTTCTCCTTGAAGAATGGCTAGAACAACTCAAACTATGAGAGAAAGAGAAAGAGAAGGGAAGGGAGTAAGATGGAAGGGAAAGAGAAAAGGTGGAAAGGGAAAGGAAAGGAAAAGGAATGAGAAAGGAATGAGAAAGGAATGGGAAAGGAATGAGAAAAGAAAGGAATAAGAAAGGAAAGGGAAAGGAATGGGAAAGAAAAAGGAATTAGAAAGGAAAGCAATGGGAAAAGGAATAGGAAATGAATGGAAAGGAAAAGGAATGAGAAAGGAAAAGAAAGGGAAAGGAATGAGAAAGGAAAGGAATGAGAAAGGAAAGGAATGAGAAAGGAAAAGGAAAAGGAAAGGGAAAGGAAAGGAAGGAAAAGGAAAGGAAGGAAAAGGAAAGGAAGGAAAAGGAATGAGAAATGAAAGGACTGAGAAAGGGAGAAAAGAAAGGAGGAGAGAAAAGAGAGAGCGAAAAAAGAAACAAAGCAATTTGAAACAGCAGTCCAAGACTAGATGCAGCTGTCCATCATCTGTTATTCTCATTTACCATTTGGGACTATCCGTGTGTCAGAACCCTGGGACAGAGACCTGCAACCCACCCCTAATCTTCCGTACTTTCCAGATCAATATTCTGTGATCGTTCTCACAGATTAACTTCTCTTTGGGAAGGCTGCTGTGGGCACCCAACTCTGGGCATCATCAATATCTATGGTTTTCAACATCCTGAACGCAGTAGACCAACTTGCTGGTTCCATTGCCGCCTCTCTCTTTGGAAAATTTCTTAGGTGGTGAAAAAGAAAAAGAAAAAGTCAGAACTCTTCCTGAGAACAATGATCTCGTTTCAGAAAGTATAAATTTAGATTTTTACACAAGCAGGCCAGCAGAGGGTGCGGGACGCCAATTCAATGATGATAGCTTGTGTATATCTGTGCCTATCTGTGCATGTACATTTGTATACATATATATATATATATATACACACACATGCATAAACATACATGCATACATCAACAAAAATTCTAACTTGGATCCCCCCCCAAAAAACAAGTTGGAAAAAACATTTTCCCCCCCTCTGCTGGACAATCTCAAAGTTTTGGAGTTATGGCAATTTCTTTGTTCTGTTCCCCAGCCATGGACATTTCCCTCTTCTGTAATTTATCCTACTCATTCTTTTCCTAAGGACATCTGATTTTCAAACCAAAGTTGGGGTGCGGGGGGAAGTGCAAACATGAATGTAGGTTCAGTTGACAAATCCAGCTCATGGCTGACCCATTTCTCCATCAAGTAGTAGTAGAAACGTCAAAGCAACCCACCTTCGTACTAGGCAGGGCAGAGAATGGCTTCCTCTCACTTCACCCATCATAGGGTTACAATGATATACAGACTATTCCTAAATAGGGAGGTTCCGTTCTTGATTCTGGGGATTAAGAGCCATTGGTAAAAGGAACTGGAGAATGAAATGACAAGAAGCAAGGATTGAAAAATAGACTGGACAACCATTTGACTGGGATAGTATAAAGTCTCTTACCTTGGCCAGGTAAGAGTTGGACTAAAAGACCTTCGAAGTCCATTCCAACCTTATCTATTCTATTCTGTTCTGTTGTTTTGTTGTTCTGTTCCACTCTACTCTATTCCTAATTCCATTCTATTGCTTATTGTATTGTACTGTATTATACTATATTCTACTCTACTCTTCTCTACTCTTCTCTACTCTACTCTACTCTACTCTACTCTACTCTACTCTACTCTACTCTACTCTATTCTATTCTATTCTTCATTCCAATATTGTATTGTATTGTATTGTATTGTATTGTATTGTATTGTATTGTATTGTATTGTATTGTATTGTATTCTGTTCTGTTCTATTCTATTCTATTCTATCCTATCCTATCCTATCCTATCCTATCCTATTCTACCCTACCCTACCCTACCCTACTCTACTCTACTCTACTCTACTCTACTCTGCTTTGATAGAATAATAGCTAAGGAGAAATTTTCTGACAGTGAGAATAATTAATTAGTGGAATAGCTTGCCTCCTAGAGTTGTGGGGACTCCATTGCAGGAGGCTTTCAAAAATAGAGAGGAAAAGTATTTGACTGAGATGGTAAAGTCTCCTGCCTTGATCAGGGGGTTGGACTAGAAGACCTCCAAGGTCCCCCGCCCAGCCCTCCAATTCTATATTCTAAAAATGAGAGTTAGGAAACAGGGTATCTGGTAGCATCAACGTTACTTGATGTCTTTCTGGATATGGTGTACAACTCTTCCCAATATAGAAGCATGTGATGGTTATCTTCAAATTGAATAGGACTATGTCAATCCTCATTAGCATTTGGTAATGAGAGATTATGCAAACTCCTGAGTTCTCTAACAGGAAAGGGAAAAAAAGGACTATTTTCTTTTATTTTCCTGGCTTTTTATTCCACACACACTCTCACACCCACACCTCATAGCCATTGCTTTCTGGCAATGAATTAAAAAAAATGTTATTGTTTCTTCAATCTATTCTGATTCTATTACAGGATGCTAAATTATCTTCCTTCCTTTGATCAATTCCCAGGCCTAATGAATTCTAGCCAATGCAGCATACAAAACAAGTCAAACTAATCCCTACAGGGTTAGTTTACTACCTGTGTGGGCTTTGGGGAGCCCCAAATTTTAAAAAGTGATTACGATGATTATTTTATTCTTAATCTAGATTTCATGTCTGTATCTCCTGGCGATTTCTCATCCAAGCCCTAAGCAGTTCGCTTTCCGCTTCCTTTTTGAGATTTGCCAAGGTCGGTGAGGGTACTGATGATCTTTGCTGAATTAATCATTTCCAAGACTTGAAGGACCAAACCCACCATTTCTGTTAATGGATTTGATGAGCAATTGGATCAAAGGAATCACACAGAACATCAGACCAAAAATATAGAGAGATGAGAGGAGGAGAAAGATGAGAAGAGGGATGGAGGCTAAAACATATAAAGAACATTTGCTGGAACTGCAGGGCTGGGATTCTACCAGTTCGCACCTATTCGCTAGATCCGGTTGTTAACATTCTAAGCAGTTCGGAGAACCGGTTGTTAGAAGAAATTACTGGCCTAATCCTGTAAGGAAGGCAGGAAGGAAACATTCTGGTGTTGCTTACAGAAGCTGCCTCTCCGTTGACCCTTATTACATTCTTGGCAGGACTAGACTTCCTGTCTCAGGAACTTCTCTGGAGTTTTTTCCCCTTCCTTTGCTGGTACTTTGCTTGTGTGGAGTGACCATTCAGAGTTACAATGGCACTGAAAAAAGTGACTTATGACCATTTTTCACACTTACGACTGTTGCAGCATCCTCACAGTCATGAGAGGCCAGGCAAGGAGATGCGTGCCTTGTGTGAGTGATATTGAATTGGCCACGCCCAGCCAATAACATGACCCCCAAGTCATGTTCACCCAGTCACATGACCACCAAGCCATGCCCACCACCTAAGCCACACCCATAGAATTAGTTGTTAAAAATCTGGATCCCACCTCTGTGGAACTGGGTATGTCTAGTCTGATGAAAAGAAGTGTTCCAATATCTCAGGGGCTGCCCCAAAGAAGAGGGAGTCAAGCTATTGTCCAAAGCACCTGAGGGCAGGACAAGAAGCAATGGGTGGAAACTCACCAAGGAGAGAAGCAACCTAGAACCAAGGAGAGATTTCCTGACAGTGAGAACAATCAACCAGTGGAACAGCTTGTCACCAGAAGTTGTGGCTGCTCCATCACTGGAGGTTTTTAAGAAGACACTGGACAGCCAGTTGTCTGGAATGGTCTAGGGCTGTGATGGTGAAACTATGGCAAGAAAACCAGCACGCACAGAGAGCACCAAGGACCCCACAGTTCGACCCTGAGCTACAGAGATTCCCTTCTTCAGGTCCTACTGTATTACAGGATTAGCTGTTATATTCTTCCTTCTTCCTTAGTGTAGGAAGAAATATCCTTCTGGGTTCAGTTCTAAGAGGGGGAAAAGACACTGGAAACATGGAGGATGTTTGGAAAGATGGTTTAATGGTGGACAGGACCACATGGCTTGGAGCTCCAAAGTGAAAAGGACGATCACATGCTTCAGGATGTTGGGTGAAAGAAAAGAAGGGCCGATATGCTGAGAGTGCAATTGTTTTATACCCTCTGTTGGGATCTGAATTTGAGCTTGTATTCTGATTGGCTGTCAGACTCCCAGGGACGGAGGTCTTGGCTAATTTTGTAGCCTTTGTCTGGACCACATGGCTTCACCGGAGTGCTGGCTGATGCAATCTTCCCAGGCCAGGTGGTGAGATGGGCAGAGGGCTTTGTTATGTAGAATACTCTGGCCTTAATGGCCCACCCATTAACAAAGGTGGGGGTGAGCTTCTGCTTCTGAGGTGATTTTCTGCATCCAAGTTTCTACTCTTTTTAGGGGAAATATTCTGCCTTTTAAAAAATATTTCCTAAAATATTTTATTTTTCTTGGCGGGTGGGTGGGTTTTAACTTCCAACATTAGAGGCAAAATTGTGGCTGAACTCTTGGGAGAGGTTGAAACCTCACGAGCTTGTGAGACAGGCTTTGAGTATTTTCACATCATTTTACAGTTTTCTGATATTTCAGAAGCTGAGTTTGTCCGGGACTAAACAAGATTGCCGATCCTCTACCCAGAACAGTGAAAATCTAATCCTATGGTCTTCTGGCTTGCTTTTGCCATGTCCAATGACGTTCTGAGAAATATATGATTATTATTATCATCCTCATCAATATAAGCACCTCTTCTCATTGTCAGAGAAAGCTAAGCTTTATTTACTTCAGCAATACTCCTGGGCTCAAGGGAGTCTTTTGAACCAATATGATGAATGTTTCCTTGTGATATAAGAGGCCAGTAAATGTTTAATGCTAATATTAAAATGAATAACCTCCCTATTCATGTGCTTCACCAATTTGATTACAGCATGCTGTTATGATGGGGTGGCTGTTGACTGAAATATTGCTGGAGTTCTTTTTTGCATATGGAAATAAGAGTGGGTAGGAATCTAGAAACAATTCAAATTCAAATTTGATCTCTTCATAAGATCTGGGCATTTCTTACCCTCAAGACTTGCCTTCCTGAGTGCCTATGGTCACAAGGAAGCACCTAGGAACATGAGATACACATCACTTGGTTCTGTGTTGCACAAGTGTGTTGATCACGTCCTGGTGTTGATGATGCACGACACTGTTAGGAGTGACAGTTAAGACCAAAAATCAGCCAAAATATCTACTTATGTCTGGACCATTCTCACCACACCCATTGTAGAAGAAAAGCAAGCAGAGCTAGGGGTGTGTGGTAGCAGAGTTAAGTGGGTCATGTCAACTCATAAAACATTTTGTATATACATTTTATAGTTGACAACCGAAAGAAGGGAGGAAGTTTCAAAGAGCAGGCAACATTGTGGAATCGAAAGTACATTCCATTCATATTTTCTTCAAAGACTGATTAGATGACTGAAGCTTCTGCCGGGCAAAAGTCTAATTGGAGAGCCTGATTGATGACTCTTGGCTATGGATGTGTTTCATTGGATGATGCACCCAGAGTGATGGTGGGGAAAGCAGGATCAAGGGTGATAGTGAATTATGTATCTCAGAGTTGGCTATGCCCAAATTAATGCAGGACGTAGAATGTTAACTTCCAATTATTATTTTTTAGTTTGGGGAGTGTGGCTTGAGGCTCATGATTTAATTGGAGTAACTGCCAAAATCCTGACAGGTCATTAATTTAGAGTCATTGTGTTCCCACAAATGCTCCAATTCCAACTCCTCCTGAATTTTGTTCTTCATCTTTGTATAAAGTTAGCATCCACTCCTCTCCTAGAAGAATGAAACAATTTAGGAAATATTACAGAGGCAGAATACAATATTTTCCCCTAAAAGAGAAATTAAAGAAAAATCTTAAGGGAGACAGAAACTCAGAGCTCCAGCTCCCTGCCCCCAAGCAGATGCTGAGCTGGGGCAGCTTTTAGAAATGCAGATTTGTAACATCTGCAGCGAAGTCTGAACAAAGGCAGAGTAATAGGATTAGCCGTCACTCAAGAGCCAAACCAGGACAAAACCAATAAGCCATAATAGGAATTGCCCAGCACCCCTTCAGAACACAAGCTCCTTCCTTGCATCATTTTAGAGCAGACAAACTTAGCTTGAACAACCTATAAAGCCAGCTATGATCCCTACATAACCCCTACAACAGCCAATAGAATACATGTTCTCGCACAGGAACAGGAAGCTCAAGTGCAAAGCCCAAGAGAAGGTATAAAAAACAACCCCTCCCCCTCAACTCCATGCGGTCAGCTGCACCAGAACCCATGTGGTTCTGCTCCATTAAACCATCTTTCCAATCAACCTCCATGTTTCCAATGTCTTTCTCCAGGGCTTGGAACTGAACCAGATGGACATTTCTTCCCACACCCTTATCTGGTGCCAATTTAGTGTTGAACTTTAGTTAACCAGATTCTTGTATGTAAGCTTGAATAAATCTTGTGTGTTGCAATCTTACAAATGGCCTTGATTCTTTGTGCCTGATACACATATCACTGGATCAGTGGGATACTATGTTGTGAAAACTCCAAAGAAAGGATTAGTGTCAAGTTCCAAAAACCAAGACGCACATACACACACCACTGAATCAGTTAAATACTATCTTTTGGAAACTCCAAAGAAAGGATTAATGTCAGGTTCCAAAAACCAAGAGAGAGATTCTTCTAAGCAATTTCTTTGCCCAAAGATGGAAATCTTGCCAAACTAAAGCAAGCAACTTACAGCAATAAACCTACATTCTGAGAATTCCTAGGGAGAAGCCATCTTAACTCTCTTCTTCCCACTCAAACTATCTAAACTTCTCTGTCTTTTGCTCTTCTGGAATGCAGCTCCTCTCTCCTGGGAATCCAGACTGCATTCCACCACAATTAGCTAACTCAAGCCACCATTCCTAAGAATTAACACACACTAACACAGAGACTCAACGTCATCCTAGGGGGACCTCTTAGGCCAGTCAGTTGACCACTTTTGCTTAACTGGCCCTCTCCGGAAAAAAAACAACCCTATCACAAAAAATACAGAACAGCATAGGAGACACCCTCTAGAATTGGTTGATTATTGAGGCCAAGCTACGTATCTACCCATTCATGAATTTTTCAACTATGGTGAGCCATCAAGAAGCTTTCAATATGGCAGCAGGTTATAAGTCTAATGAATAAAGTAATGAGAAAAAGATGTTGCCTTGCACATTTTGAGAAATGGAGTGCGGATGGCATAAAATTTTAGAAAAGTTTGCTTTCTCAAATGAAACTCAGAGGGCAATTGATGAAGGGGTTGAAACCGATGGGTGAAACTCCAAAGAATCTTAAGGCTTGGGCTGTCCAGACAGTATATAGGTAATTGGGAATTGAGATAGTTAAATTAGAATTGGGAGCTGTCCCCTTAAGAGAATGCCTCATGGTAAATGTAGATAATGCATCCTGGGAAATGTAGTTCATGTCATGTGGTCACATCTGTAATCCTGATTGGTCAGTGAATTGACCCTTGGTTGGGTTGGGGGAGTTTCCTTCACTCTTGCCTGGACCCCAGCAGCGTGCTGATGCCTCACCCCCTTGCTCCTTCGTTACGGGATGAAAGTTCACTATGCTTTTATACTATGAAGACATCTGTGCCAAGAGTTGGACATTAAGATGAATCTCAACATTACCGTGAGTTTTACCTTGAGGATACCTTGTGATTCCAATAAAGAAACTTTGTATGGAAGCCTTTGTAGAGTTGCCTGTCTGTCTTTATATTCAGCCAACGATTTAAAAGACAGAACACCTTCCGTGCTACAATTTTCCATCCTGACCAAAGGAGCTTCTCGGAATCTGCTCTTTGCCTTTGTCCTGGGACCCAAATAGCTTTGCAAAAGAATTGTTTCCAACAGTTACAAAAGGAAAAATAAGAAATAAACCCTTTGACCCTCTCACCCCTCCTCATCTCTTGGGAGTCTAGTAGTTATCCCCCTTGCGAGAATGAGTGATATTTCTATACTTAGTATTTCTTTCTTTCTTTCTTTTTTAAAAAAAGCTAAAAATGAGACATCAATAAAGCAGTTAATGTCACGGCTAATCTGAGTGGAGAAAAGGTGTGAAGATAGGACTCCTTATCTCAGCCCACCTCTGGTTGCAAACCTTTGTCCAGATGGGCATGGAGAGGAAAAAAGGGTTGCAAAAAAGCTTATGGATGAAGAAACCATGCAAAAAGGAGGAGGAGGAGGAGGAGGAGGAGGAGGAGGAGGAGAAGAGGAAGAAGGAGGGGGAGGGGGGGGGAGGGGGAGGAGAAGTAGGAGGAGGAGGAAGAGAAGAAGGAGGAGGAGGAGGAGAAGAAGAGAGGAGAGGAGGAGAAGGAGAAGGGGGAGAAGGAGGAGAATGAGAAGAAGAAAGAAGGAGAAGGAAGAAGTAGGGGGAGGGGGAGAGAGAGAAGAAGAAGAAGAGGGAGAAGAAGAAGAAGAAGAAGAAGAAGAAGAAGAAGAAGAAGAAGA
>NW_020769328.1:6084366-6098796 GCF_900518735.1 Pseudonaja textilis | reverse complement strand
CTCATTCCAACCCTGAGCTACAAATGTTCTCCTTTATTGGCATTTGGATACTTCCGGCTTCCAAACATGGAGATTCCATTTGTATGTATAAATTCATTCTATAGGCCCATGATGGCGAACCTATGGCATGCAGAGCCCTTTGTGCGGGAACGCGAGCCCCAGCCAAACTTACCTGCACTGCGCATGCGCGCCTCCCAGCTGATTTTTGGCTTCCCAGAGGCTCGAGGGAAGCTCTTTGGAGGCCGAAAAACAGGCCCATTTCATCACTTCCGGTTTCATCACTTCTGGTATTTGGATGCCGAAAAATGGGCCCATTTTTCAGCCTCCAAAGGCTGCAGAGGCTTCCCTTGAGCCTCTCCGAGGCCAAAAAGGGCCTCAAATGGGCCAAAAATCAGCTGCGAGGTGCATGCATGCGCAGTGCAGGTAAGGAGGTGGCAGGGTGTGTGTGTTGTGTGTGCATGCACAGGGGGGCAGGGTGCATTGCATTGTGGGTGCCGGCACACAATCTATAGGCCCATGCTTTTGACACACAATGACAAAAAGGTTAGCCATCACTGCTATAGGCCATTGCTTGCCTAGCATAACTTACCCAACTGAGGCCATAGCTGTGGTCTTAATACTGCATAATCCAGCCTCCTTTGTACAAGTCAGGCAGTAATTTGTTTGAATCAGGATTTGGAAGACAGATTCTTGGAAAGTTATCCAAGTACTCAGGAGCTCCATTAATGATTTTTTAAAAAATACAATGCACATGTAATTCTTTAAAACATACATTTCCAAGTACAAATTACTACCTCCAATGGATTTATGGCTCTTTGTCTGGACAAGATCGTGTGATGCTTCCAAGATCCACCTAAATTCAAGAATGGGTTTAGATATTTTTTTCCCTGGTCTAACATTGATAATATATGCTGGTTGAACTAGATCAGGGGTTGTCAACCTTTTGGACCTCAGGGACCACCAAACTCATAATTTAAAATCCTGCAGACCAGAAACTCTGGGAAAATCCCAAAAAGTCTGCAGAAAAATTCCCCAGCCCGTTTTCCTACCGATCGATCATTCTTTATTTGGGATCGCAGGATACTATCTCCAGTTCCATTCTCAGGGGAAGAGAGAGACAGAGAAAGACTTTTGGCTTCATGCAAGGAAAGCAGCAGAAGTCTTTCTTTCTCTCCTCCAAACTCTGACAGAAACGAGTCTTTGCTGGTGCAGCCTCTTGGAACAAGATGCCTTGAAGGGTCCCAAAGACTCGTTTTTGGTGTAGTTTGGGGGAGAGAAAGAAAGACTTTTGCTGCTTTCCTTGCATGCAGCTGAAAGCAGGAGAAGAAAGAAGTGGAAAGTAGCAGCCCGGTGGCCAGGCAAGTTCCCTCACTCTGCCTTTTTCCCTCTCCTCTCACTACCTCATGTTGTTTGCAATGCAAGCGACACAAGCCTTGTGTTGCCATGGGCCATGTGGGCAGTGCAGCCTTGTGTTTCCACGCAGCCTGGATTAATTGATTTGCGGGGTGCTTTGGGAGTGACATTTCTCTGCGGACCACCAAAAAATTTTGCGGACCACCAGTGGTCCCCAGCCCACTGGTTGGCAGCCACTGAACTAGAGAGCTTTTAAAGAAACTACTGCTTTATACCAAGTTAGATCATTAACTTATGTAGCTTAGTCTTGTGTATAGTGGCTGACATTAGCTGTTGAAATTTTTAGATATGTCTTTCAGCAATACCTGGAGATGAAACTGGGACTTTCTTTGTGTAAAAGACATGCTTTACTAACAAGCTAACTGTCAACTCATAAAATATTTCTATGGTTGTTTTAGAGTTGCCAAGCAGTGCAGCAGCTTGGAAATCGAAAGTACATTCCATACATAGTTTTTCAGAGATAGTAACTAGGCGACTGAAGTTTCTGCCAGCAAAAATGTAACTGGAGAACATGATTGATGACTCTTGGCTGTGGATGTGTCTCATTGGAGAATGTGAATGATGATACACCCAGGGGTTAGGGGGAAGACAAGGGTCAAGGGTGGCAATGAATTATGTGTCTCAGGGTTGGCTGCATCCAGGCAGTGCCAGACATGTTAACTCCCAATAAATCCTTTGAAGTTTTGGAAGTTTGGCTCAAGACTCATGATTTAATTGGAGTAACTGCTGGAATCCTTACAGTAACATCTGCTAGATGTTCAGTGGAGTATTCAATCATTTGTAACAATGTGTAGAGTGTACTTATTTGAGAGGACATGGCTTGCTCAAAGTTATTACCCATCAAAAATATTAAACTCTAGAAATCTGAAACATGGAAAAGGTAGTTCTAATCATCCAGCCAATATTCTGTTCATTGTTATCACGTGCATTCATTAGGCTGAAAGAACCTCTAGGTTTCCCCAAGTTCTCACCATGTTATCACAGGTTCCTCATAATCTCGTGTGATATATAACTCTGAGGTCTGGCTCCTAATTCTGTATTTTTTCCCCTGTCATCTGGATATGATTCCTGATTGATATTGGACCTGGAGCATATATAAATCCAGGGACACAGCAATAGCAATAGCACTTTGGAAATATGAAGGCTGAGTCAACCTTCAGCCTGGTGAGATTCAAGCTCCCAAATTGCAGGCAGCTGGCGGTCAGTAGAAGTAGCCTGCAGTACTGCGCCCTAACCACTGTGCCACCCAGGCTCATAGAAAAAGAGTGCTTTCTTTCTTGCAGAATAGTAATCAAAATAATAATATTTAGCAGGGAAAAGTAATATTGCTGAACTATTGTTCTCAATATCCCTTATCACCAATATGGCTGATCAAGACAGGTATAAATTATGGCACAAAACCTGGAGAACATAATTTCCATTCCCAGTGACTTTACCAGTTCAGAATCCAGACTCCATCCCTGTCAGAATGCAATGCAGAATTTTAGCTAGGAAGTGGACAGTCTCTTGAATTTGTGCAGAAGCCTTTATGCCTTTCAGTTGAGTAACTCTTGATTGTTAAATCAAAGCATAAGGTCTCTTACCCACTCTTATTTTCAGGGAGGAAACTTTGGGAGTTCAATATCAAATTTGGAACATGAAGAATTAAAAATAAGTAAGACAAAACTGGACCAGATTCTGGGCAACGCATGTTAAGACTACGATATCTTGGATAAATTGCCAAAGGATGTTCAAGAGACTGGAAATTAGATTGTGCGATGAGATTGAGATAATTATGTCTGATCAACTTTGAGAAGATGGAGAGATGATACACTTCAGATGTCATCCAAAAGAAGACCAGTTCTCTGTCACAATAGAACAGAAGATACAGGATAATGGACTAAAGCAGATTCTGGGTCAACATTGGAGAAATGTTCCTAACAGTGAGGTCAGCTTAATAGTGAAAACAACTTCCTAAAGAAATGAAGAATATTGTCTGTTGGCTATGTGTTTCTAGTAGAGGCTAGACATGGATCTCTCATAGATATTTTAGTTCAGATTCCTGCACAAAGCGAGGGTCAGTTTTGATGGCCTCAGTGATCCCTTCCAGCTCTACAAAACTATGAAACTACAATGGAGAAGCATTTATTTCTCCTTGCAAAGTAGGAAGCTGAACGTCCATCTTCTATTAGCTTCACTCAATATTGGTGGGTCATATCTCTCAAGATTAAGCAAACATAGTCTGTTCTTGGCCTGATTTCAGCATTATGTGCAAGCTTTAAAAATGCTAAAAGTTCGTCCTATTGCCAAGATGAACGGCTGATGGGAAAAACCCCTAAGTAAAACAACATTAAAATAAATCGTTTGATTTTATAATATTGGCTTGCATCGTATTTTCTCTGCCATGAATATTTTACAAATGTGTACCCAACGAGGCTCATGTTTCATCAAGAATCTACTTTCCTCATGACAGCCCAGACATCAACTCTGCTCTTGCTTCCTATACTATAGAGATAAAAGAGAATTACAGCTTGTTGTTTTCATTGGTATCGTTGACATTCAATGTGATGTATTGGTGAAGGTGCTGAACTGGGAGATCTGGATTCTAGTTCTAGAAGCTAATATGACTTTGGGCCACTCTTTCAACCCAATCTACCTACTGCAGTTGTTGTGCATATAAATAGGACAAGGGAGTACTGTGTAATCCACCTTGAGTTCTGGAAGGACAGGTAAGATACATAAACATGCAGGATCCAATATAAGCGGGTCACCAGGAGTAGAGGTTTAGTCTTCCATGCTTTCAAGACTCATTCTGGAATCCACCCGCAGGGAATTTCTCTCTCTCTCTGGAACTCCAGAAGGAAGTTCCCTGAGGCTAGGCTCCAGCACGAATCCAAAGCTTCAAAGAATAAACCAAGGAATAATGGATGGAAACCGAACAAGGAGCAATTCAACCTGAAAATAAGGAGAAAGGTTCTGACAATAAGAGCAATCAACCCATGGAAGAGAAGTTGCCTTTAGAAATTGTGGGAGCTTAATCACTGGAAGCTTTCAAGAAGAGATTGGACTGCCATCTGTCAGAAATGGTGTAGGATCTCCTGCTCATGCAGGGGGTTGGACTAGATGACCTTTAAGGTCACTTCTAACTCTGCTCATCTGTAAATCTCTGGTCCTGGTGACTGACTCAGATTAGATCCTGTAACATTATCCTGGGACATGTATATTTGCCTTCATTCGTGAGACATAAATATCACCATGTCTCCAACATTGCCTTGGGAACAGTCTCCTACAAGAGACAATTAAGCTACTTTCCCAATATCCAGCTTAACAGTTCATACCTGGGTCTGCCAAGTCAGGGTGGAAAGTGGTGGTGGTGGGGGGACAGAATGACACGAGCAAGAGAGTTGACAAGCTGAATCTGACTAAAGACTGACTTGGAATCTTCTCACCTGTCATCCAACTGGATTCACGAAACCTAGAGCTTAGTGTTCTAAGTGGACCATTGTCCAATCTCCATTTGGAAATCTCAGATCCAGGAGAAAACAATACCCTTTCGTCGTTCATCTTTCTCTCCTCTCAAGAATAGCAATAGCACTTAGACTTATGTACCACTTTACAGTGCTTGCCAGCCCTCTCTCAAGGTGGTTTATAGAGTCAACATATTGCCCCTGACAATTTGGGTCCTTATTTTACCCGCCTTGAAAGGATGGAAGGCTGAGTCAACCTTGAGCCAGTCGAGATAAAACTGCTGGCAATGGGTAGAATTATCCTGCAGTACTGCATTCTAACCTCTGGGAAGGAAGGAAGGAAGGAAGGAAGGAAGGAAGGAAGGAAGGAAGGAAGGAAGGAAGGAAGGAAGGAAGGAAGGAAGGAAGGAAGGAAGGAAGGGACAATAAGACTTAGATACCGCTTCACAGGGCTTTACAGCCCTCGCTAAGCAGTTTACAGAGTCAGTCTATTGCCCCCAACAATCTGGGTCCTCATTTTACCCACCTTGGATGGATGAAAGGCTGAGTCAGCCTTGAGCCTGGTGAGATTCAAACTGCCAAATGGCAGGCAGATGGCGGGCAGCAGTAGCAGCCTGCAATCTAACCACTGCACTACCAAGGCTCATCAAGAAGCCAGTTATACACTCAAAATATAGCCATTCTTGCCCCAGACACATGTTTAGCCATGCTTGCTTTCATTCCAATTTGACTCCCTTCTGGGTGCTTCTGTCTAAAACCTAATCATAAATCTGGAAGTTTCAGGAACTAAAGTAGAGGCTTTAGCTCTGTGGAGACACACAGTTGCTTCTTGAATGAGAAAGAGAACACACTTATGCATCTGTTTAAGTGCAGCTATTATTACAGTGTTGGTGGCAGGCATATTTTGACTCTTTTAAGAATCCTAAAGCCTTAATGCTTTTAGTGCTGTCAGCTTTGGTTTCCTATCAGTTTCATCCCAGTAGAAAATCAACCCAGCATATACAAATAGCCGACATATATTTCAACAGCAAACCAGGGGTAACAAAGCAATGCTTATATCTGTAAGATTGCGTGCCATGTTCCCCCACTCCCCAGACAAACATTAGCAGAAACAGAGGGAACCACTTAAGCAGCATTGAAGTATAAACTAGATAGAAGCTCTTGTTGAATTGCAAGATTGTGAGGCTATTGCTGGAGCAAAGACATGGAAAATGAAAACAATGCACAGCGGAAAAAAAAAATCCCACCTTCATTTCTAGGATAGTTCCGACCCTCAGTTTCTCTCCCATACTTTTCTTGGCAAAAAAAACCCCCAAAAGAGTGCTCCTTGCTTGCAGCTTGAATAAGATTCCAATAAGATTCCGAGGGATTTCTGAACTCACAACTTTGTGTTGTGCTTTCAGAGACCTTTTAAGATGACTGTAACACAATCGACGTTCAACTACAGAGACACATTCAACAACAACACATTGCCGGAGGGAAGCATTTCCTTTTCAAAAGCGCCAACTCAAAAGAGGCTGTTGTAATCACACATTGTGATATTCACCGTTCTGAACAAGATGAGTTGCTAATGGGTAACAAAGGATGTGGAGATGTTTTCACAGCCTGCCTAGAATTCCCAAGGGAAAACTGGCTAGCTACAGGGTGGAAACGGGATGCTGGACTTAGGAAATCTTTGGTTTGATCTAACGGGGCTCTTAAAGTGAGCGGGTGGAAGTTTACCACAGAATTTGAGGGTTCACAATAGGAAGGGTTAAATACATCCCCCAATATTTCACTAAAAGAATGCACTGGGATCTTGGCAGGGTAGATGCACCCCTGGTTATACCTACCATTGTTGTACATTGGAGGGATCTATCTATGTTCAACAGATTCCAAGTTTATGTAACTTTTCCACAGGTCAAATGTATCCACCAAGAGCACTGACAATAATGGAAGACTTCATTCACTGGAGTCGGTTCAAACATTCTTTCAGGGCAAAAGATCAACGAACCACCTAATAACTCCCTTTTTACGACCCCGTAATCCCTTAATTTGGGGTAGAGTCAGGGCAGCTGGATGGAGCTGAGAATTTACTGGCTGAATGCCCTTCCTGACTCCATATGGAGTTCGTAGCAAAAAAAAAAAAATTGCACCCTAGGAGAGAAACACCTGCCACTATCTAGGATTGAATTCTCAATTTTCCGAGTGGTAATTTTGGATTACAAGGAAAGCTAGCTTGGTTTTGTTTAGGCTGGTGGTTTAGGGTTGCCCAAACATTATTGCCATCTATTAAACTCCCAAATACCTTTCAAGCACCAGCTTCAGGCAGACTGTATTTTGAAAAACGTTCCTGCCGCATTTCTTTAAACGCCAACTATTTGGTGAAAGTCAAACCTCACATTCCAGATGTGCATATGGGATCCAGATGGTGAGGGATCTTGATCCTCTCTCTTCTATCTTCCCTTCTGCTACTTCTACAGCAGCCCTTTGGCACTTGAGGCATGGATTCAGGGGTGGGATTCAAAAATCCCAACAACCGGTTCTCTGCTCGGTTGCTGGGTAGGCGTGGCCATGGTGGGTGTGGCCTAGCGGAACTTCCGGGAGGGCCATGTTTTGCTCTCCCAGAGCCTCCGCGCATCCTGCACTTACCTGCACCCAAAACAGGCTGGGTGGAAACTCCTGGAAGGGGAGGGGAGGGATGAGTGGGGCCAACTGGTCAGTTCAACTAGTAGTCCAGCAAACCAGATGTAAATTTAACATCTGTTTCACCTGAACTGGCCCGAACCGGCTAAATCCCACCCCTGCATGGATGTTTACCCTCACACACATCCTACCAGATTTTTTTTTCAATTGCAAATACCAGATGTTGGATTTTGGAATAGTTTGAATGTGTAGTTAGTGCTCTACCATGAAGTGGGTCTTCAAGTGACACCCAAATCCATTAAGCATTACCTGAAATGATTTACATTGTTTATGAGTGAAGTCAGTTAAGAGACGGCTGGGTGGTTTGCACACCAATATTTTTCTCGGCAGTGGGTGTGGTTAATTCTGCAACTTGGGATCTTTGATCCAACTCTTCATAGATGTCCTCTTGCCCTGTTGGCAGAGCAGAAGCCAGCGTACAACAATGAGGACCTTATGCTTCCAGAAGTCAACCCTGGTGCTCTTCAACTAAAGCAGAATGCTTCTCCTTTTCCCCAAGTGCCACGTGTTTCTTTCTCTCTCATTCAGATATACAATTTTATAATTCCTCAGTGGTTGCAACATCTTACTGCCGTGATGGCGAACCTATGGCACATGTGTCACAGGTGGCACACAGAACCGTTTGTGTGGGCATGTGAACCCCAGCCAAACTTACCTCACTGTGCATGCATGTTTCTCCCAGCTGAATTTTGGCCCATTTGAGGCCTTTTTTTGTCTCCCAGAGGCTCGAGGCAAGCCTCTGCAGCCTTTGGAGGCCGAAAAACAGGCCCGTTTTGTCACTTCCTGTATTTCTGGAAATACCAGAAATGATTAAACGGGCCCATTTTTCAGCCTCCAAAGGCTGCAGAGGCTTCCCTTGAGCCTCTGGGAGGCCAAAAAAGGCCTCAGAAGGGCCAAAAATCAGCTGGGAGGTGTGCAGTGCAGGTAAGGGAGCAGATCTCATGTGCATGCTCATGGGGTGGGATCCCCCCGCACGCATTGCCTTCTGGGTGCTGGCACGCAAGCACATGTGCAATTTTTAGCATAGGAGCCCAAAAAGTTTAGCCACCACTGCCTTACTATGCCTTCAGTAAGGCAAGAACTGAAACAGACAGTAGGAGAGAAGGAATAGCTCAGGTTCTTCCTGGTCAATCATTCCTGGTCAACTCTTCCAACCAGTGCAGCTAGAACAGCAGTTCAGTTGATGATGTTCATTCCCTGTTGCTGGGACTTCTTTGGTTTTTTGCCTGAGCTGGACTTGGTTGATCCTCTCCTCTGAGAGCCAGACCCTTGATCCCCGGGGAAGCACTCCAACTTTCTACAGAAAGCCCCAGGAGGAAAATCCCTGAACAGCTGCACAGGCAGGGCAATGCGCAGCCCAGAAGCAGCTGCACAGTCAGGACGATGTGACAAGTGGAAGGAAGGAGAGGATGGCTGGAGGCCTGGCACAAACATCTGCCAGCTGGAATCAGAGGTCAACGCAAAGGGGGAAAACAGATAATACGAGATTGGCCTGGCTGGTTGTGTAGGGTGATGTGAGGACACTGTCTGGAGATGTCAGATCAGAGAAAGGGATAGGAACAGCTGTCCTATAAACCCCTGCAAGGGTTTCTCTGCAGAGATGCCTCACTCTCCCTCCATTAAGGTCACTGCTTGGAGAGACTTCATGCTGCATAATATTTATTCAGCTCATCAAAATTTAGCAGAATACTCCATGGCTTTTTAAATAGACTTCATGCCATTCTCTTCCAAACACCTCTCGTTTCTTGGCAGGTCATTTAAAGATGGGCTCATCAGACTTCTAAAGCATCATTCTAACCCACGGACAAGCTCCAGCTTTGCCTCCAGACCCCCTTTTTATGTAGACATATGTTTCTTGAGACAAGCCAGGCTGGACAGATTCAAAAAGAAAAGGGCAATTCTTAATTCCTCTTTAATTCTGGCCTTTAGGATTACATGATGTCGTTCCAGGCCCAGCCACCTGGAGAAGGATATACCTGTAGAACAGGGGTCCCCAAACTTGGCAACTTTTTAAGATTTGTGGACTTCAACTCCCAGAATTCAACTGCCAGCTATGTTGGCTGGAGGATCCTGGGTGTTGAAGTCCACAAGTCTTAAAGCTGCCAAGTTTGGAGACCTCTGCTATAGAAGGTGTGGGGGGAAAAAAATAGGAGCACAGTTGATGGGGCAGAATATCGCCAAGCTGACATAGGTGGTAGAGCACTTTTGGCAGAAGCAGGGAAGCCAGCAGAGTTGCTGTCCAGTTCTCTAGATGAGGAGAACCCGAGGCCCTTCCAATATTTTGGGATGCCATTCCCCTAATCCCCGGTGTTTAGGTTCACAGGCACTGAATATCACGATGCCTAGAAAGCACCAAGTTACCAATCCCTAACCATAACCTAAGCTCCCTGTTTTATTTCCATCTGGAAGTGTGTGCAATGAGGTAGTTCTCATAGGAGAGAGGGAGGGGTGGGGGAGAGAAGGGAAGGGAAAGAAAAGGGAAAAGGGAAGGGAAGGGAAGGGAAAGAAAGGGAAGGAAAGGGGGGATGGGAGGGAAAAGAGGGAAGGGAAGGGAAGGGAAAGGAAAGGAAGAGAAAGGGAAAGGGGAAAGGGGAGGTAAGGGAAAAGGAAGGGAAGAGAAGGGGAGAAAGGGAGGGAAGGGAAAAAGAAGGAAGAGAAGGGAAAGGGAAAAGGGGAGGGAAGATAAGAGAAGGGAAAGGAAAAGAAAGGAAGGGAAAGAAAGGGAAGGAAAGGGGAGAGGGGAGGGAAAAGGGGAAGGGAAAGGAAGGGAAAGGGAAGGGAAAGAGAGAAAGGATTTAAATGCTACAGAAGAAGGCATCTATGACAAGCCCATGAAAACAGAACAATGAAACTTGTTCAGTGTCCCTCTGTGCTGTAGGAATATAAGTTCCCCCTCCCACTCAACATCAAGAAACTGCATTCTGAAATGAGTGCAAATCATCAAAAAACATTGGATTCATATTTTGCATCTTGCATAATAATGCCCCGTCTTTGCCTCTCTACCGGTTGAATCTGAGCCCTGTGGCAGGCAGAGCAAGGAGGAAGTGGGGAAGCAGGTTCGTAAGAAACACAAGCAGTGAGAGATGGGGAATGGAGATAGGTCAGAATCCCGGGGGTAAGACGAGGTTGTTTACAGGCACAGGACACCATTGAGATGTGTGCGTCAGAGGAAGGAAAATTATGAAGAGCTCATATTGTCCAACGTTTAATTGCAGGGTCTTCTGAAGATGCCTTTGCTTCTACAATTTGAAGTCTCTCCGTAGCCATAAAGAAAAGCTAGGGATCTAAGCATGTTTTTTTTAAAATGATGGCTGAGATTCTCAGAGGTTTATGTCGGGCTACTGAATTCTGTGCAATGAATGCATGCTGAAGTTGGTTAGAAATACAACAGGAAAACCACTACCACATCACAGTGATACTGGACTTGGATATTCGGGCACAAGCTCATTGGGGGTGAGGATGCCCTTTCATTTATTCCAGGCCACTCCTTTAGATTGACCCATTTTTTTTTTAAAAAAAAAACAACCCTCACTCTAAAACAATGAGCCATTTCAGTCATGCAACTTGAAGGAAATCGATCTTTGTAGCTGACCTTACAGGTTTAGGAGTGACAAATTTAGCAGCAATCATAAAAGTCTTGACCATTGCTGTAGAGGAAACCCTGTAGGGCATCCACCCCTAGATACAGAACATCAAAATACTGTGGTATGATGGCTACATCTTTGTAACAATGGCTGCCCATTGAAAACTTCCAAAGGCATTACATTTGATCTGCCAACATCTCAATTAACTTCTCCCTGCATCGTAGGACAGGACCTGAGGGCAAACACAATACAAACCTGAATAATATCATGCTCTCCCCATGTTTTTTTTTTCCTTTGACCCCACCCCCAAAGCAAAAGAAACCACGTTCCCCCAAGGAAGAAAATGCCCAAATGTTGAGCATACTGAACCAAGAAGAAAACCAAGACATTTCCAGCTTTCTTCCATATGACAGTTAGTGCCATTTTGTCACCAGACACGGAATGGTCTGGTATGACTTTTCTGGAAGTCGCAGCAATGGGCTGCAATCTAAAACAACTTTCCCCCTTCTGGGGCAGACAGTTAGGGGACTCCAGTTCCCATCTTTTCCTACATCACAAGTGGGCATTCCATGGGAAGCCTGCCATTTCAGGTATCCAAGCCATGCCAAGAAATTCAGCAGTTAAAATGGCCTATGTTCTGCAGTGCAATTTTTAACGATTTAGTGGGATGGGGTTACATTAAAAGCCAAGCCAAGTGTCACATCTCTAGGAAGTTTCCTATATGCATTTTGGATCTTTGCAATGCCTCCCCCCACCCCACCTTCCAATAGTCTGCCCCTCCTGGGACATAATGGAATCAGCTGACTTGCTTCCACTAGGACAGGAAGTTCTAGAGGAGGAAGCAACAAGGATGTCTTGTCCCAGAAAAAGGAAGGACAACCAACCTCAGCTCAAATGATCAAATGATCTGAACCAGGTGATGGAACCAATGGAACACCAGCAATTAGAATGGAAGAATCCTTTTGGGTACCACCACTCTGGGATGCTAACCTTACCAAATAAATTGTTGGTTCCAAGGTGGTCCTAAACTGAAATCCTTCCTCTTACATTTCCTGCATTGAGTTGGGTTGGGTTGGGTTGGGTTGGGTTGGGTACTGCTCTCTTTTCCTCTAATAAAATCTGTGACCCAAGGAAAAGAATCTGTTGCATCTCAAAAGCCAACATCCTGAAGTTATTCTAGCTTTTAGGCCAGCACCACATCACCCATTTCTGAATAAAATGCATTCCTTAACAGCTCTTGGACTTTCCACTTGTTTGCAAAATTCGCTGCCCAGAAGGCACTTCTGGGTAGGAAGAACAGTTAAGTCTGCTAGTAGCAGCAGGATCCCACTGTGTGTAAAAGTGCACAAACAACGCTTCAGTTAGCCAAGCTTTTGCAACATCGTCACGCTGGATGCATAGAATAGGTCGACATGGATCTCACCTCCTTTCGTACAGACCAGGGTTTGGGAGAAAGCGGGCTATATTTACGGAGCACCAGATGCTCTCCTCATGCCTCTACATGTTCAGTGTTAACATCAGCCAAGGGGAACTGACCTACACGCAGAAGTCTACGGGCCAATCCTTGTTTACAGACACTGTGCTTGAGTATATGTGATCTGGAAGGAATTATGGCTGACAACAAAATTTGGGGATAGGGCTTTGGGAAAGGAAAGGGCCATTACATATGGGCTAACTCCCTTTTTCATACATCTGTTGATGTGCAAGAGGAATAGTTGCAGAGTTCTAAATTCATGTACAATTGTTATGGGAGTAATAGGGGACCCGGATTTTCTGTGTTTTCTAGGCAATGGCTTGGGTTCCGATTTCGTTTGGTTCCAATTTTCCCCAAATGATAGCTTAGAGACCTGATGGGGCCCCTCCACCTCAGACTCCTGCGTCTGCTTTACAAAACAAAACCCATCTTGCATTTTGGATTCCCATGCAGCAGAGATGGCACGACCCCACCCCGCCACCATCTCCATCCCCTGCCATGGGACCCGTCCTCTTGTCAGGAACGAACAAGACAAGCCAACTCCATTGGAGACCATTCAGTAGTGCTATCATAAAAATAATAAAATAAAATAAAATTAAGTTTTAAAAATCCCAGTCCATGAAATGCCACCCACACTGAATGCAACTCGAGGGATGCACCACAAGCAGTGGGCTTTCAGTAAGCGAGAGGCGTGCAGGCCGCCCAACTGCCTCCGAAACGCACACAAGGTCTTTGCCCCACCTAGTTGCACAGAGAACTTGGCTGGAAAGGCAGGGCTCCGTGGGTCCTCAATGGCAGGTTTTCATTCCTGATACGTACGGGGACTCTTGAGGCCGGCAGTTGCATTCCTGCTGTTCTGGGTAGTCTATGAAGTCTGGAGCAGGAAGACCCGTGACCACCATTAATGATTTGTTCCAAATGGTGAAGGTAGGGCAGACAGGCAGGATGAAAGCAATCTCAAATGTATGGAGATGGAGCGAGTTGGCAGGGTCGTAGAAGGAGAGGACGTTATTGTCATAGTCCAGGAGGACGCCCAAGCGCTTCATCTGGGGGTGGACGTCAAGCAGCATCTCCTTGTTGTTATGCCGCACCACAAAGCTGTTGTTGCAGCGGGAGAAAACCCAAGAGGAGGAGTTCTTGCCGACCCACTCGTTCTTGGGAGCTGATTTGTAGGCAATGCCGATGGCGTACCTGGGGAAACAGGGAGGGGACCGAGAGTCATTTACAGGAGATCAGCTGCAATGAGGCAAAAATGGAATGGAATGTGCAACTCGGTAGCAGCAAAGGGGGAGGATTTGGCCAACTCACAGCCTTCCCGGAAGAAAAAGACTGGTGCTTTGGCCTAGAGGTGGAGCTCTCGCCTCACAATCAGGAGGCTGGGAGATCGATCCTAGGTAGAGGCAGATATTTTCTTTCTTTGGGCATAATGAGAATATATCTGCTAAAAAAATCTCCACATTGGTTGACAGGAAGGGCATCCGGCCAGTAAATTCTCAGCTCCATTCAGTTGCCCCCCACATTGCTAAAAAACCCTCCACATTGGTTGACAGGAAGGGCATCCGGCCAGTAAATTCTCAGCTCCATTCAGTTGCCCAGACTCCACCCCACAAGTAATTATAGGGTCATTAAAAGAGGATGACAGCCTTCCCAGAAAGAAGCCCACATCAAGAGAATATGCAGTCCCAAAATGGGTGGTTCAGTGGGAAAACGTTCAGGATAACCACACTAGAATCTCTCAGGATATATATCTACTAGGCTAGAAGACTATTGCTTTAGTCTGGCAAGATTCTGTCCATTAGGTACAAGCAAATAAAGGGTTTCTCCCAGG
>NW_020769328.1:6057476-6084356 GCF_900518735.1 Pseudonaja textilis | reverse complement strand
TCCCAGGATATATATCTAGTAGGCTAGAAGACTATTGCTTTAGTCTGGCAAGATTCTGTCCATTAGGTACAAGCAAATAAAGGATTGGACTCAAATATATTTCATTGCCTCATCTTGGGGTTTGAGCTTGATGCAGAAAGACAACATCCCTTCATCCGTCTGAGAGAATGACTTAAATTTTGGACATCCACAGGGTTCAAACTTCATTCAACTAAACCACATCCTAGCTAACTTTATTTTAGTGTGCCTTCAAGTCAGCTCCTGGCAACTAAACAGACCAATCCATGCAGTTTTTAAGCAGAAGTGGTGTGCCTTTGCCTTCTTCTTCCCGGGGTTAACAGAGAAGGACTGGCTCAGAGTAATCCAGGTGGGTTCATGCCTAAGGAAGGACTGGAATTCCCTGTCTCCCGATTTTTAGTCTGGTGCCTTTAGCCACTACATCAAAGTGGCTCTCAGCTGGCTCTGTGCTCACTGGTGTTTCTTTGCTTCAAGTCTCTCTCTCTCACACACACATAATTGTTTTGCAGATCATAATGAGGAACACCCAACCTCACTTTATGAGAGTAAAAATGAGCCAATCAAGTAAATCTTGGAAGCAAAGTCTACTTTTACTTCCCCCAGACTTTTAAAGTCATCATCATCTCCTTTTAATGACCCCATAATCCCTTGCAAGGTGGAGTCTGGGCAGCTGAATGGACTTGAGTGTTTACTGGCCGGATGCCCTTCCTGTCACCAATGTGGAGTTTTTTTTTTCAGCAGATATATTCTCATCGCGCCCAGAAAGAGGAATATCTGCCTCTACCTAGGATTGAACTCACAGCCTTCTAATTGTGAGGTGAGAGCTCCACCTCTAGGCCACCACACCACTCCCCCCAGACTTTTAAAGTACCCCACACAATTTTTGCACAGCTTTGTGTTTCGCATTCTACAGCCCTTTTACGTTGTGCTGGCGGCTTCCAAGTCCCTGCATTCGTTCTGCTCTCGTGGTAATGTTTTGTAAGCTGCTGCGGGAATTTATACATTGCTCAAACAAAAGAAAGCGTGGTTTTGTATGCACAGAGGTAGAGGCGTGTTTGTGTATTTTTTGTGTGTAAGTGGGGGAGCGGGGATAGAGGTGGGAGGGAGGGAGGGAGTGCAGAGAATTCCCCCATCATAAAAAAAGTAATTGCCCAGCTATGCCCGTCAACCTCTAGATGTTGTTAAAGCAGGTGTGTAGAATTCTTAATTTCATGCTGCGTCAAATGCAAATGATGAGAGAATGCTGAAGTGTGCTCTCCTCTTTCACAGCCCGGCTATTATGATGGTGCATTTCACTATCTTTAGCTCTTGCCTTGCTAAGTTGGGTGTTTCTTTTCAGGCCTCCTGGGTACAGAAGCTCCTCCCACCTTTCTCATCCACCACATACATCAGGGGAAGCAGAAAAGGGTGGTATTTCTATAACGGAGAGCCTAGGAACAGGGGTGTCAAACACAAGGCCCATAGACCAGAACTGTTCCACAATGTGGTCGGATCCAGCCCGTGGGGCCATCCTGGAAAATGTCAGGGGCTGGCCCGCGTCACTTTGTCCAGGTCTACCCGATGCGACTTTGACCGGGTCTACCCAATGTGAAGAGGAAACATCGGGCCAGGGGGGCTTCTCTCTGGTCTATCCAGAATGAAGAGGAAACATGCGAGTAGTTGGGGGAGTGGCGTCAAGCTGGCCATGCCCACCGAGTCAGCCACGCCCCCTCCAGCCCCTTGAGGTCAACCACAGCCCTGATGCAGCCCTCAAGGAAATTGAATTCGACACCCCTGGCCTATGAAATCAGGATTTCCTTGTGAGATATCTTAAGGGTAGAGACGAGACGCTGCCTCTTTGCTCTCTCCTGCAGTCTGTCCTTCAGACTCATGATGGAACTCATCCTTGGGAACTTCTCTCTTATCAGAATGTGTGCTAGAGACCCAACCCTAAGGACAGGCTCCAGCAGGAGGCCAAAAACTTGGAAGAGTAAAAGTCTGGTCCCGCTGACCGACCCAGATTGGATCCTGCAACATTATCCTGGGACCCAGTGGGACAGGTATATTTGTCTTCTTCAACCTGCCTCCAGGATCCCTTTCAAGGTGAGAGATACGATCCATAAAGTCGAACAGGCATTAATTCCCCTGCAATTTCTAATTTTGCTACACACGGAACAAAATAAGATGACTAACGATGCTGACAAGAGCTTTTGTTTTAAATACTGTCCTCAGGAGATGCTTGTTTAGAGTACAATGACAGAATTTACATGGTCTGTGACATTATGGCAAGGAACTGGAGTCCTTGTCCGTGTGAAAAATCTTACGAGGAAATACAAATTTGCAAGGCAGTTCTATCCTAGAACTCTCCTCGAGGGGCGAGTCTCCAACGAACTGCTGCAATCAAGAAAAAATAGTCTACTCTGAAGTGCATTAAATACACAGGACTGTAACACTCCCTGTGACTATCAGCTTTCCAAGATCACTCTCGATTATCTAATTGCAAAAGGTTGCTCAGCAGGGAGAAACAGGGCCAACATGATTACAGTGTATTGATCATCACAGCTAAAAAGCTGGCTATTTTGGACTCTTCTCAATCCATCAACTAGCTATTCGCCATCATTTATTTGACCTGCTTTTGATTCCACAAGATAAGAATTCATATCTAAACTTGCTTTCTCTTCCATCCTTCCATATCTTTTTTTCCTTGCGTGTCTTATTATTTTGCTTGTTAGGAGACGTTGTCTCCTCAGTTGCACTGGCAAATTTGCAGCTTGGCAAATGTTTGTTATAATACAGGGAGTTCTTGACGTAGAACCAGGGATGGGATTCTACTGGCTTGGACTGGTTCGAACGAACTGGTAGTTCCGGTGATCATTTGGCTGTTTTACTCACTGGGGCTGCAGTAGAAGGTGAATCTTAGAGCTGAAAATGGGCATTTTTCGAACCCTGCGCACCTGCGCAAAGCGCAAGCTCACAGAACGGGTTGTTACACCAGTTGAATCCCACCACTGCATAGAAACCATTTGTTTACTGACTGTTCAAAGTGACAAGAAAGCATTGGACAAAGTAACTTATTTTTCACACTTATGATTGTTACAGCATCCCCACAGTTCACAAGGTCAAAATTTGGACACTTGGCAAATGACTCATATTTACGATGGTTGCAGTTTCCCAGGGTCACATGATCCCATTTGCGACCTTCGGACAAACAGTCAACGAGGGAAACCAGAATCACTCAACAATTATGACATTAACAACAATTGCAATGATTCACTTAACAACTACGGGCAGAAAGGTTATAAAATGGGGCAGAATTCACTTAACATATTGCTTAGCAATTGAAATTGTGAGTTGAATTGTTGTAAGTCGAGGACTACCTGTTACAACTAGTAGTTACAGGTAATTACAACTATTACTACAGTAACAAGATTTACAACTATAACTAACAAAATACTACTACTAATAGTAGTTGTATTACTGTACAAATACTGTTACAACTATTATTATAGTAATAGTAATTAGTTACAACTAATTACTACTATTAGTAATAGTAGATATTATTGTTGTACAACAACCACAATAGTTACAACTATTACTACAGTAGCAAGAGAATTTCAAGCCTTGAATGTCCAAAAGAATCCGCAAAGGCCTGTTTAATTTTTTTAAAAGAAGCTCAGTGCAAAAAATGGAGTCACCACTTCTCGGCATTTAGTAAATGTTTTGTGTTTATTGAGCATTACAGTCCTTTCTAAGCTTTGCTTTGCAAAGCAAAGTAGCTCAACCTTTGATCCGCTACTCCTGTTCTTCCAACGAAAGGGAGTCTTCATTAACGGTGCGGTGAAAACACAATGAAAGACCCAAGGAACCGACAAAGTATTTTCATGGACACCTGATTTGAAATAACTTCCCGAGCTCCGTGGGCTCCCAAAACAGCTTTCTCTTTAAACCGGTCCGTGGCTTTGTGGGAGGAAGACAAAAGAAGAATGGAGCGTGGCTTAGAGAAGGGCAACGACAACTGCACGCAGGAGATGGGAGCTGATGACATTTCAATTGCGACCACCGAAAGCCGCCAGTCCCTGCTGGGCCTTTGATCTGTGCATTTCTGTATGACACATGCCCGAGGGCCGCTTTGAATCACAGCCGTAGCCCAGCTCAATTATTCCTGCCCTCCTTCCCTGCAGCGCAGAGCGAGTGGGTGCATTGCTCATGAACCTTGGAAGAGCACACACAGCCTGTGTGCCGCTCCTGCTGCCAGTGCGTATTTTTAAATGAAGCCCTCCAGCGGAAGAGGCTGAATGGAAATGACTCTCAGAGAAACACGAGTTTCAAAAAGAGTGTGTGTGTGTGTGAGAGAGAGAGAGATAGAGGGAGGGAGGGAGTGTGAGTATGTGTGTGTGAGAGAGAGTGAGAGAGTGTGTATGTGTGAGAGAGAGAAAGGGAGAGGGAGGGAGGGAGGGAGGGAGAGTGTGTGTGTGACAGAGAGAGACAGTGAGAGAGTGAGTGAAAGAGGGACAGTGTGTTTGAGAGAGGGAGAAAGGGAGTGAGTGTGACAGAGAAGTGAGAGAGAGCGTAAGTGAGAGAAAGTGTGTGTGTGTGTGTGAGAGAGAGAGAGAGAGAGAGAGGCTGTGTGTGTGAGAGAGAGAGAGAGGGAGAGAGGGGGAGGGAGGGAGAGAAAGAGGGAGAAAGTGAGTGTGAGAGACAGTGAATGAAAGAGTGTGTGTGTGTGTGTGTGAGAGAGAGAGAGAGAGAGTGGGGGGGGGAGGGAGGGAGATAGTTTTTCTTCCTGAAAACCTACCTAGCAATGAAATCTCTAATTCTGTTGCAGTGAATGTGGGACAGATTCTTCCTGTTACTCTACTGGGCAAGGGTTCAACAGCTTCTTTCCCCCCTTAAAAACTCTGTGAGAGTTTTCTATCAAGGGATGGTGGTGAACTATCCTTAAATTCAGGAGGCCAAAAAGGCCTACAGGAAAATGAGTGCTAGGTTGCCCAATTCAAAAGAAGTGCTCAGCGTACCCAATTCTTGCAACCATTCTTCACAGGTTTTAGACATTTCAGATGTTTTATGTTTAACCTGGGGAAAGTTTAAGACTTCAGAAAGGGGCACAGCTTTTATCCTGAACCAGCAGCTAGCAGGAAAGGAGTTGAAGAGTCTTCAGCTTCCTTGAGACCTTTGTGGTGAAAGGCCAATACTAAAACAACAGCTTCTTCAAATTTAAACTATACACCCTTCCATACAAAGAGCTCTCCGTGGTCCTGAAATAATCTTGCTGTCACTTTGTAAGGGTTATTTACACCACATACTGAACCACAAAGTACCCAACTCCACTTTAGCCTAGTGTAGAGTTAATTTGGTTTATCATAACTAAACACATCATACAAACATCATTACTGAGTAGAGTCAATAGCAGGAGGAGAGAGGCAACTAATAGAAGCTTTCCTGAAAAACCCTAACCGTGGGGCTGTCTGACCCCATGAGAACCCCTCCCCCATTTTGGAATGTTCCACCTTTTGAAATGTTATGTTATTTTTTTTATAATTCTAAAAGTTTTTTTTTAATATTAACTTATTCTTATTTTAATGTTCATTTTATTCATTACGTTGTACACCAGCCAGAGCCCCTCTCTGAAAAAGGTGGGTAGTTAAAAATATGATAAATAAATAAGCAAGAAAACAAATTCTCATTGCTATGAGAAGAGGCATTAACCACTATCTTGCTATCATTTTGAAAAAGTCATACTGACACTCCAATCATCAACAACTAAAGAAACAAGAGTCTCACGGCCTCTGAAACGCCAGCCAAATGCTTTCTCCCATCAGCTTTCATGGTCACGGTCCACTTAAGGAAGCCTTCAAATTCAAATTATACTTTCTAATCTAACATTTTGGTGATAGAAAACAGAGGTACCACTGGATCTACCACTGATGGCCTTGAATCTCTTGCATTGCACTGGTTTTCTGTACACTTTTGAATCAACTTGGGGAAGGGAGAGAATACGGAACCTTGACCTATCCATGCAACCCATTAGGGGAGCCCACTCTTACCCAACACGGCCCACTTACCAGGTGGAGGTTCCTAGGGTCACCTCCCAGTAATGACATCCGCTGTCAATGAAAACATTCCCCGTGACCCCATAGCAGCCTGTTCCACTGAACCTCTCGGGGGTGTGACTCTTTTTCAAGGAGCTTTCGTCTTTCTCCATCTGAAGTCCATCATTGGATATCTTCAACTTCTTATGAGCCATTTTAGGGTCCAACTTGAAAGGCTGGCCTGCAGGAACAGAAAGCAAAGATTGAAAGTCAACCCAGTCAAAATCATTTCCCCTCCTCACCCCCCCCACCCCCCAAATTTCCCAGGTTCTTGTGCAATGATTTGTTTGTTTTTTTCAATTCTATAAAGGAGCCCGATTCCTTAACAATGACAATAATAATTAAAGCAACTGAAAACATAAAAAAAAAAAAAATAGGAGTGACATAAATAAGGCCTGTGAATTCGGGCTCTCACCACCAAACTCTAGCTGGACAAAATCCATGTTAATTATTTTTTTCTGCAGGAAAAGAGGGAAGGGTTTAAATGAGCAATAGAGGGCAGGAAGCTTCCAAATTCTTATTTTCTCTCATTAGGAGTATAGTCATTTCCGAGAAACAAATCAGAATTATAAAAGGGTACATAAATGTAAATGAGCCTTATGAGAAAACTGTTTTACAAGTAATCCGTAATTTATAACCTCAGTTGAGACTGCTATTTCTATTGCTAAGTGATGCAGTTGCTAAAGTGAGTCATTATGTGAGCAGATCCAATTTTACAACCATTTCTACAGTGGTCATTAAGCAAATCTGGCTTCTCCAATTGAGGCTGCTTGTTGGGAACCAGCTGAGAAGGTTGCAAATCGTGATCCCATGAGCTCAGGAGGTTACAACTTTTAAAGGAGAGCTGGTCGCAAGTTTTATAATATGTTTGTTCTGCTTGGCATTTTGGTAATGCGAAATATTTAACTTTTTTTAAAACCCCTAGGAATCAAAATCTGCCTTTGCCTTTTTCCAAAAAAAATTTTTTTTGAAAATTTTATTTGGGTTTTCACAAAAACAAAATACAAATAAAACATCTTTTCTGAAAACAGCATGGTCCCAGGTTATCACTTCTTCATGCAGACACAAAACTCAATTTCATGCTCATTTTTATATTCTATTCCATATCTTATTACCATTTTATATTTTCTACATAGTTTCTCGCAGTGACGAGGTTTCGGTCTGTCGCCAAAGAAGCTCAAACCGGAAGTTGCCTTTTTCCAAATTTTTGTCCTTCTGCAAAACAGGCTTCTGTTTCCCTACCTTGTTTCTCAGGAGGCTTTAGAATTCCTTCAGGAGAAATACTTAGGTTTTATGTTTTACCGTGAAATGGATCTGCAATGGCTTCTTTGTGTTTTAATTACAGCTCTTAATGTAACATTTTGCTGTTTGGTACCCCCCAGCTTTTATTATTATTTTCTCCTCGGGTTCTGGCGGTGAATACAGGTGTTCTGACCCAGGCTTTGTCAAACGTACTTAAACACAAACTTATTTTAAAAGCAAAACCTATTTTATTGCAACACTGGAAATTACTTTCATTCCCAGTCAGAATTAATTATAAATAGTCCCCCAAGATAAGCACATGCCTTTCAGTGCTGTGGAATGTTGCCAAATATAGAAGTATCCAATTATAATAGAAACTAACTGAAATACCAGAAAAAAAACCAACCAGAGCTTGAATGAGGACTCGGAATCTATTGAACTACTTTGCTTCCTGCAAAGCTTTTGTCATTGAGGTCTGACTTTTATCCCTTATGGGAGGAGCAATCACCTCCCAGCCTTATTCCCGAGTCACTCCTTCTGCTTCAGCTGCTCTCACCTTCTAGCAGCTCTGTGCACACATGCACTGGGAACAGGCTCCCCTGGTTCCTCTTCCTCACTGCTGCCAGATTCCAAAGGCTCTGGAGTCAGCCCCCCACTCCCAGATGGTCCTGGCCCCAGCTCTGCATCAGATGCAGGACCCTCATCCAAGTCCTTTCCAGACTCCCAGACGGGTCCCCTTTCTTCCTCACTGCCTGATTCTGCTGCCGTCTGCACCGGCTGCCGGTGAACCACAACAACAGGAGCGCTCCACTTACAACCACAACTGAGCCCACAATTTCCATTGCTAAACAAGACAGTTGTTAAGTGAGTTTTGCCCCATTTTATGACCTTGCTTTCCACAGTTGTTAAGTTATTAACATGGTTGTTAGTTGAATCTGGTTTCCCTTTTGATTTTGCTTCTTAGTGAGTCTCAAAAGGAGATCACATGACCCCAGGACATTACAACTATCATAAACATGAGTCAGCTGCTAGTGTCTGAGTTTTGATCGCATGACTCTGGGGATGGTCATAAATGTGAGAAATAGCCATAAGTCCCTTTTTTCAGTGCTGTTGTAACATCGGTCACTAAACAAATGATAGTAAGTCGAGGGCCACTTAAATTCCTCTGAAAAGGTTGGAAATGACTGAGTTAAACTAGAAAAAAATGTTTCTATGCAATTCTCTGGCATATTGGGGGAAAAAAATTACTCCAGAAGAACCCACAATGGCTCAAGAAAGCTCTCAGATCATCTACATCGCTAGAAGTACGTGGACAGTAAGATTTATGTCCCTGAAGTGACCCATTTTTCTCACCGACGTGTTTCTAAACCGGTACCTACCCTGGCTTGCAACATGCAATTAAAAGGAACTTAATTCTCCAAACAGCCCTTTGAGATTTCAGCAGAAATGGTCCCGCTGGAAACTGGGCTTAATTTCCCGATTAACTGGTATGCCTCATATTCCAGATCAGCTCGAAGACAACCCAGGTGAGGTTTTGAAAGAGGCAGAAATGGAAGAATAAGACCTGGCGAAGCAGGGAAGACAATAAGGGAATCTAATTCTGTGAATTTTTCAGGCATACTGTAGGGGAGAGCTAACTCCACCTAAGCGCTGGTATAATAACCTGATAGAGGTGCAGAAAATAACAGTGTAATATTTCATCTTTTTCCCCACAGCCTCAATGCCAGTCTTTCCGCACAGCAAAAACACTTATTATTTTAGAGGAAAGTGTGCTCTCGTGGCTTCAAAAAAATTTTGTCCACCACTGATGGATGGTTGGATTCAAGGGCCTTTTCCTCACACGGACGGCTCTGGCTGCAGACACCAATCAAAAGCTGTAAATCAGTTTTGTTCCATGCTGACAACGACATGGTGATCTCCGGGCTGTAGGGCGAGGAAGACGTGGCCCTGGAGGGGTTGTCTGTATCCCATGCTCACCCACCGCCAGCTTTGCTTGCCCTTCAGTGCATTGGGGTAAGTTTGTGTGTGTGTGTCTGGCAAAGGAAGGTGGGCAGTTGGGTCGATCCCCTCCATGAGGATGGGGGCTGCTATGATGCCCCCTCCCCCATGGGACATTGTTGTGGGGGGAGGGGCAGAGGAAAGGACGAAGCCCCCTCTCCTCCTGGGTTGAGGGAAGCTCTGCCAGGCTGCAGTTCAACAGGCAGAATCCCTTCCTCTGATGGAAAAGGTCAAACTTTGGAAGTTGTAGGAGCTTCATCATCCCTGGAGGCTTTCCAGAAGAGACTGGGCTGCCACCTGACAGAAACGACGTAGGATCTCCCGCTTGGGTGGCGGGGTTGGACTAGGTGACCTCCAAGGTCCCTTCCAACTCTGTGAATCTGTAAAGAACAGAAGTTGTGGGAGCTTCAAAATCCCTGGAAGCTTTCCAGAAGTGACTGGGCTGGCACCTGACAGAAACGACGTAGGGTCTTCTGCTTGGGCGGGACAGTTGGACTAGGTGACCTCCAAGGTCCCTTCCAAACTCTGTGAATCTGTAAATTTGTTCGTCCCAGTGCACGATTCTCAAGACTGGGAAAACTTGCCCAGAAAAATCGTCTCCTTTCCTCTAAGCCGCCCATCATCCTCTGATGTTACTTAACAGCATCAACAACCCAAGCTCTATTGAATCATCAAAGTCCAGACAGATCTATAATCTGCACAAGAAATTCTTAGCTCCACTGCAAGGTTGTCTCAACCGTACGAGAATCTTTGCATCGTTGTTGATGGAAGGAAGTACAGAGAGCTGAAATCCACTGTCAATCAGCTTATCGTGGACATCAAAAATGGCATTAAAAGCCAGTTCTATGCTGCTCTATGGAGGCTGAGCAAGATATTGTCAACAGATGTATCAAGCTGCATTCTTTCTGTGCTTCCACTTACGAAAAGCTGGACACCGCCGGTGTTTTATTTATTTATTTATTTATTCATTCGCAGAAAGATCCCTTTCTAATAGGTGGCCCGCCATGATTTATTTCACAATGAAAGAGGCAAGGGAAGGGGAAGAATTGTTTCAGTTGTAGTTAACTACTTAACGGCCATAAACTGCAATAACTCAAGGGGGCTCTTGGTATGCCAGGAGTCAGCCTAGTTCAAACATGGATTTCCCAGAGCATTGGAACAGCTACTGCTGTGAAAAGAAGACAAGGAGATTCTGCACGGAATTGTAGAACTGGAAGAAATCTTGCAATCTATCTAGATCAGGGTGGGTCAAACTCAAGGCCCGAGGGCTGGATCCAGCCCGCAATGCAGTAGCGGAATTGGAATAATTCAACAACCGGTTCTCTGCCCTAATGATTTCTTCCAACAACCAGTTCACAAAACTGCTTAGAAACTTAACAACTGGTTCTCCTGAAGTGAAACATTAACTCCGAGACAGGCATAATCTCAAAGCTTTATTCAGAACAAAAAAACACTGGTATCATCTGGTGGAATTTCAGTACTGGCATACCTCCCACAAAATTCCACCTACTTCCACCCACTTTCACACCTCATTACTCACGTGAACCAATTATCTTGCATGTACAATTTTTTACTACGCCACTCTCTGTGTCCTTGACTTTCAAACTCATTTTTTTTTTCATACTAAAAACTATGCCATTACATCACTTCCCTCCCAGCACTGATGACAGCAATGAATTTCAGAGCTGACAGTTGTGCCTATCTGAGAAGTAAAAACAACAGAGGGATGAAGACCCCCAGTTGGTTTTGAGAATCTGTGTCTGCAGTAGGGACTTCTTGAATATCAATTCTGGATACCCTGCAGGTGACAATAAACCTGCCCGAACCTGAAACAAACCAAGTTCACTCGCCAGCTCTGCAGAGTTATGGAGTTGACCTCAACCCAAGTTTAGGAAAATTCTGAAGAGTATTTGACAGGAACATATACGCTGAGGAGCAAGAGGAATGACATAACCAATCAATTGTTATTCCCCAGCAGAAGCAGAGCTCAGCTGAAGTCTGTCAAAGCACATCTTTGTTGGAGTTCAGGAAGGCTGTCAGACTCTATGCTCCGAAGGAGCTTTTGGGCAAGAGCACTCTTGCATGTTTATTTATCTCTCCCACTCCTTTAATTGCATTTTTATAATATTCTGGATTTTCTAAGTGTGTTTAGAAACTGCCTGGAGTGCAGGAGAACTTAGGTTTTGCAAACAGATGGGAACATTGCTCATTAGTATTGACGCCTGACTATACATGTAGGAAATATTGCAATGTTTTGGCAGTCTCACCCCTGGAATCTCAGGTGGGGTCCACATTAAACCATTCATCATAAGTATCTCTTCAGCTTTTCGCTGGACATGTTCACAGAAAGCGAACTCCATCACTGCTCTGGGTAACTCGCTCCTAACATTGCATAGGCATCTTCCAGTAATTTAAGGCTCTACTCCTTGTCCTATACTTTGAGAGGATACAGAACACAATTTGGACTTCAAGCTGACTTCCTTTCACACGCTACAATGTCCCATCTTCTGCCTTCCTATCTCAAGACTGTAGAAAGTTAGCACCCACCCCTCTCCTGGTAGAATGAAATATTTTGAAAAAATATTAAAAAGGTAAAATATTAGATTTCCCAAAGGGAGAAATGGAGGAACATGTTTTTTTAAAGCAACCCCCACTTTCTTAATAGCCCCAACAGATATTTTGTGCCCATTAGCAAAGACCTCCAGGTCCAGGATGATGGAATTATCCTTCAGAAGGAAAGACATTAAGCCACAATAGGAATTACCCAACACCCTTTCAGAACACAAGGCCCTTCACTGCATCAGCCAAACTTCAACCAAGCTTAGCTCAGACAAACTCATAGGATTTGTACATGGCTCCATGGGAGTCTGACAACAGCCAATAGAACACACGTCCTTGCACAGGAACAGGAAGTTCAAGTGCAAAGGCCAAGAGAAGGTATAAAAACCCCTCATTCTCAACTCCGTGTGGTCAGCTACCCAGAATCACATGGGCTTGGTGGTTCATCATTAAATCCTCTTTCCAATCAGCCTCCATGTTTCCAGTGCCTTTCTCCTGGCTTGGAATTGAACCTGATGGATATTTCTTCCAATAAAGCCAAACATTCCCAATCCCCTCAGTTACTTCTCCTTGGATGTACTTTTCAAGGAGACTTCACACGAGACTTCAAAAATATCATGTATTAAAAAAAAATAAAACCCTGTGAATGCTATTTCAAGAGGCAACTTGCATGTGACTTGCTGACAATCCCACTTTGCTGAAAAAGCCACCTCAACTTGGTCCAACAGAAAGAACCATGAAAGCTAGGCCTTCGTTTCCAAAGTACCCACCTAATCCCTCTGAAGAACCTTAGTTCCACTGTTGTGCTACAACTCAGCAGCAGATAGGAAGGTTGTCTCAGTCCTCCAAGTCATGATTGTCCCAAAGGGGCTTTTTTCTAAGAGGCAACTGGACTTCCTGGTTTTTCTTTGAAGATGTTTCACTTCTCATCCAAAAACCTTCTTCAGCTCTGACTGGATGGTGGAGAATGGAAGGATTTATATTTCTTGCAGACAGCTGGTCATTTGTAATCTTTTAGAAAGTTTCCCCTTTCCTAAGTGGCCTGTAGGGAGCATGCACAAGCGCACCAACGTGCCTACCGTCCCTGTCCTATTGTTTCTTTTATTTTTCTTATATGTATCCATGTATTCATAACTATGTTTTTACTTATACCTATTATCTTGTAAGCAATTGACAAACCAAATAAAATAAATAAGAAACCATTGAGGCCACCTGGAGATTTATCTGTGTCACCAGAGTCACCTGAGTGGTGCAAATGGGTGTGGGGCCTTCTTGGAACTGTTGAGAGACGGCTGTTCAGTTTTGACATAGATGGCCTCTTTGACCCCTTTTCCGAACCTGGATTCAAAACTGAAAACTACCCTTGTCTTATTATACATTCCTTGCTGGAAGATGCAACAGATTTAAAAATAGAAGCAATCTACCCAAGTCAAGGAAAGAGAGATGGTGAAGTTTAAAGAGACTCTGATTACAAATTGGTGGTACAATCAGAAGCCCGCAACCCATCTCATTTTCCACTTTATGCTTCCTCTTTGACATGCGTTGGCTAACAGGTCATGAGTCCTCAACTGAGTGTTTGGTTAATTTAACAAATGGACTTGCAGTACAATGCGGAGCCTGGGGCCACCTGCTAATCACTCAGCTGAGTGACAGACAAGGCAGTCCATCTCACGCTCTCCTTTCCCCTATAACCTTTTCTTGCTAGCAATTTATTGACACAAGTCAATACCCTCAAAAGGAGAGGCTTTTTCCAAGGCTCATCTTATCCAGCCAGCCAGCAATTCATCCCTTTTTGAAATCCTCGCCAATCTGTGAGTGGTGCATTTTCATAACAAACAAGCAGGCAAGCAAAAAAGAAAAGATTTTCATCAAAGCTGAACTGTTCTCATCAACTCACAAGAAAAAGATTTGTTTTGCTTTTTATTTTCACATACATTCTGCTTTCCAGGGAGTTGATGGAAGCAGTGGAGGCAATAAATCATTTTAAACATCCAGTCAAACACTGATGATAGGAAAAAAAATTGAAATATCAAAGTGGGAAGGATCCTGGAATCCATTAAAACCCACTTTCTACAGGCCAAATAAAGTTGGGTCCAAATCTCCTCTAAAATTTGGTTTGTGGTAATAGATTTCTGGATACAATTTCCTTCTCCTATCTCTGAGACCTTTCTTCCCATACACCTGGCCCATCTCTTTCCTCTCATGCAATTATTCAAATCCAGTGGACCTCTAAGATTGGTTAACTTTGAGATGTTCACCAAGGGAAGCTTTCTAGTCATTCTCTCCTCTCACCAAAGCCTCCTGGATGGACTTCCTGAATAGTGTGGTAATAAGTGATATTTGGGGTGAAGAAATGGCAAGTATTTATCCCATAAATTTCCCTGTGCTATGGATTCAGGATAAGACTTTTTAAAATACCTTCTGATGTAATCTCCTTGAGGTTCCTCAGAAAACATTGCTACAGTTATTGTAAACAGCAAGGTTGAATCAGTCCAGACCAATGGCTAGAAGTAGTGCAAAATGGTGGTCCAGAATCTTGAGATTGATAGTATCTTAAGACATTACTGTTGCCTGAAAAATGCCTGTGGGGAACTCCTTTCATGTCCCCATCAGGAAGTCTGAGCAAATGACACCCAGCCATATAGCCGCAGTCAGATCTCAGACACAGAGTTGCTAACCTCTAACCCAGCATCCTAACTGTGTGAGCCACTGCACTCCACAACATGGCATGATCCTGTGCAGTGCCCAACCATAGCTTAACATTTGACAAGGCATTTGACAAAAGTAGACCACAACCTAATTCTCGAAAAGCTAGAAAAAAGTGGGATAGATACCATCACCACCAGATGGATTTGTAACTGGCTGACAAACTGTACTCAAAGAATAGTCCTTAATGGGTCTACTGTCAGCTCTGAGATCAGCTGCCACAAGAAAAATGTGAACAATGAAGCGGGGTGAGGGAGTTGAACAGTTCAAGGTTATCTAGTATGTCAGCATTAAAAAAAAATTCCAGCTTTGCTGGCTGAGGAATTCTGGGAGTTGAAGTCCACAAGTCTTAAAGTTGCCAAAGTTGGACACCCCTGTTGTAGACATTCTTTTTCCATGCTTCCACTTCTATGGCCCGTGTGTTTGCTCTTTCCCCTCCCATCTCTGGACCGGGAAGAAAGTTGCAACCATGAAAATGCTTACTGTTAGTTTTGAGCCTGGCTGGCTCACTGTTTCGGCTGCCAGCCTGATTGATTGCCTTGACGAGGAAGATGTATCGTGTGCCGCTTTGCAACCCGTGCACCGTGTAATGGTTCTGTTTGATGTTGGGGACAATCATCCAGCTATCCATAGAATTGTACAGACCTGGAAAATAAAGGGAGTTGTTTAGAACACCTTTTAAAAGGTTTTTTCTAGAGCCACACAACAACCTATTAGGACCAAAATTCGAAAGTCTGGTGCTTTTCAATGTCTGAGGAACAAGTACCCAAGACAATACCTCCTCTTCATCTCAGCTGCTACTCGTTTGAAGTATTTAGCTCTCCTGGGCCTTATTTGGAACCATTGACATACTGTGCCACTTCTACAGCTCTTTGGAATGCAGAGAGAAGTTACATCCATCACTAGACGGAACAGGAACAACCAAGGAAACAGGAGGAGGCAAACATATCTTTTTCAGATCCTTTAAATCTCTCACCAGGCGGTTTGGAGAAACTATGTATAGTAGGGCTGGAAAGAGATTATTGAAGTTGACTGAATAGATTTTGCATAGAAATCTAAGATCAGGAAGGCAAATGTAGCCTATCCAGAGAAGCTACCTATGAACCTTTTATTTGGAAGACCCAACTAAGGTCATAAATTATACCCAGAAGGAAAGTGTGCAGGAGAGGGAGGTAAATTGAGAGGGGAGGGTTGCTTAAGCTTATCCCAGGAGCAACTGCAGGATATGTATGGATTAAGTGAACCCATAGTCTGTTCACCAATGGTGATTCTTTGCATAGGAAAAATCTAAGCATCCTGAGATCTAAGAGCCATACAGTATGTATCTCTTCACCTCAACCTCCATGGAGCTCCAAAGTCATGTTTAATGTGACCAAAGGAAAACCATGATGGGAGAGTTACTATATATGATAGATAGATGGGAGAGAGAGAGAGCGAGAGAGAGAGAATATTTGTAGCTCAGGTTTCAAATGAGGGACCCTTGGTTTTTGTCTAACATCCACAAACCATTAACAACATCACTCCCACCAAAACTGGCAGGGCAAGCCACTAAAATATAAACTGAAAACAAACTCATTCCTTACTAGCACTGATGACGTTACCTAGGTTGGGTAATGAAATGTCTGCAAGAAAACAACCAGGTTTCGAGAGCACCAGAGAGAGGGAGGAGAGAGAGAGACAGGAGAGAGAGAGAAACAGACAGACAGACTGACTGACACACAGAGAGAGAGACAGACATAGAGACACAGAGAGAGAGACAGAGAACCAGAGACAGAGAGGCAGACAGCCAGAGACAACCAGACAAAGACAGGGAGGCAGACAAAGAGGAGAAGAAACAGAGAGAGAAGAAATTGATAGGTGGTAGATGATAGATAGATGATAGATAGATGATAGATAGATAGATAGATAGATAGATAGATAGATAGATAGATAGATAGATAGATAGATATGCAAATTAAACACAGGAGGATACCTCCTTTTTAAATCTGCTCTGGCTTTCCCTATAGCCATTTTAGTGCAAGACACTCAGAGGCCACAAACTGGCCTTGGGCTTGAAAAAAAATGTCACAGGCCTCTCCCAACTGATCTATGGCCGGAAATCAGTCCAGAGATAACAAAGCCACTAAGAGATAAGATGGGAAGACTAAGTGCAGGAAGTGGATTATCTGGCTTACTTTGCAAGCCCTGTTCACTGGATAGCTTTAATATGAGAGAGAAGCCGGAGATAACATCGCTTACAAATCACCAAAGTCTAATTTTACACCTCCTTTCTTCACCCTCTAATCCCAAACAGTAAACAGTTTAGAGAATGTGATCTTCTTGGGTGTCTAAAGTAAAACAAACATTGCCTATGCGGGAACAGGAGATGTTTAAACTGCTAATTCCCAGTTTACAAATTATAGCCTTTATGTGCATGTGGTGTGAACAGGTGCCTCTAAATACACGAGCAAATATTTGCCAGCCTGAACCATCTCGGTAGCTCTTCCATTGACACCTCAGCAATCTTCTTGAACTATAGAAATAGAAATATAGAAATAGAAATAGAAATAATAGAAATAGAAATAGAAATAATAGAAATAGAAATAAAAATAAAAATAGAAATAGAAATAGAATAGGTTGGAAAGGATCTTGGAAATCTTCATGGTGTCAGCAACCGTGGCTCTGGAGCTGCATGAGGCTCTCTGGCCCCTCTGCTATGGCTCCCTTTTGGGTGATCCCACCATTGGCTGGCCCTGCCCCTCGCGCTCTCCTCCCAATCATTCCATGTTAGGCCTAAGAAGGTAAAACACAAAAAAACAAATGAAAGAGAGGGAGGAAGGGAGGAAGAGAGACCCATTTCCCACAGAAAACACCGGGAGCTGCAAAACCTGGGGAGGTGTGGTGGTGGTGGTGTCATGTGACTGGGTGGGAGTGATGTTGAGTTGGCCACGCCCACCCAGGTTCTGACCGGTTCTGGAGAACCGGTAGCGGAAATTTTGAATCGTTCGGAGAACCGGCAAATCCCACCTCTGACTGGCCCTGCCCCCATCTCTTCTCTGCCTCCCAGGCTGTTCAATATTTACCTACATGGTGTGTTGTGAGTTAATTTTGTGAGTTTGCCTGCTGGCAAATTTTATGGGTTTGCTTGCAAGCAAATTTTATGTGACAGGCTCAGGTAGCCAATCTCACAGATCTCTGAATGAATTTGCCTGCTTTGCCTGATTTTGGGTAAAAGTTGCTCTTGTTTTTATAAAAGATTCAATATTTATCTAAATGTTGATAATATTTACATGCAAGCCATGCCCAGCCAGTCACATGACCACCAAGCCACACCCAAAAATTAGGCCATGCCCACAGAACCAGTTGTTAAGAAATTTGAATCCCACCCCTGCCTCTGTGTGTTTGTGTGGTGTGTGTGTGTGTGCGTGAGAGAGAGAGAGAGAGAGAGAGAGAGAGAGAGAGGTTAGATTAGATCTCTCTCTCTCTCTCTCTCTCTCTCCCACCAATGTCAGCAAGCCACCATCAGTCAAAACTCATATTAGCGGTCCCCAGGATTTAAAATTATGAGTTTGGTGATCCCTGAGGTCCAAAAGGTTGGTGACCCCTGGTCTAGCAAGCCAGATTTGCTCCTACACCTCATACTACATTATAGTAAGCCATAATATATATATATTTTTATAAAATGCCAAGTAGTTATGTAGGACAATAATCCAATAAATCTCCTAGAATAACATCCATAAATTTCCCTCAGAGCGCCTTGAGAGAGTTCAGTGGATTATCAGAGAAAACCTGATTAAGAGATTAGTTACACCTCTGCCTGGGAGAGCAACGGAGGATGAAGCTTCTCTACGGTGCACTGGGGAGACAGGGATAACTTACTTGAACAACTGTGAAGGCCAAGATCCTTGATGGATTCGTGCTCTACAACCCACAAATCACCCAACCCCTAATTAACTTTGGATGAGACAGACTGGGAGACAGACTACCTATCTTCTCAGCCTTGGAGTTGGGGCAGGTCCGAAGGACAGCAAGACTTCGGAGTCTCCAAGGATTGAGTGAAGTATTCAAGTGATGCCTCCATCACCCACCATCTGAATCAGGGGTGTCTGATCTTGACAGCTTTAAGGATTTCAAGTCCCAGAAGTCTCCAGCCAGCATGAAGTCCGTGGATCTTAGTTTCCAAGGTTGGACACCCCTAATCTAAACATTTTTTACAAGCTGATGGAAAGCTGGAGGAAGGATTCTCAATCAAATTTGGAGGTGGAAAGAAGAGGGTGGGGTAGAGCTTCTAAGCACATCCAGTCCCAAGATTTTAATGTGCTTCCCCCAGAAATGATGCAGCACTGCTTATTCAACTGAGGATAGAAAAGGAAAAATACCCCCACCCCATAAGACAAGTACACACTTTCTTCCTCCAAGCAATTTCCAGTGATATCCAAATATAGTATCTTAGTGAATTTGAAAAATAGGCATGAGAAAACACAGACATTTTCTTTCCTGGAAATCCTTCCTTCAGATAAGCAAATATTTGGGCCCGTCTCAATTGCTTCCTCTCCAACTAATTGGTCAGGACACAGAGAAGATGAATCTGAAGTTGCAAGCCATGTCCCAACAGCATTCCAGAGAGTCGTGGTGGCACAGTGATTAGAATGCAATATTAAGGTGACCAACTTTTTTTACAATGAGAGGGAGGACACAAATAAATTGGAGAGAAAAAAATGAAGCCACTTGCGCGCGGGCGCACTCTTGTGCCTGGTGCACTCTTGCGCATGGCAGATTCTCTCAAAACAATTCTCCTGTGTGGAGCACATGCGTCTCATCATCGCGTCTCGCCGCACTGTGCCGAGCCTTGACGAATCGTCATGTCAAATACAAATACGTCACATCACACACAACGGATCGGATCGGCATCGATCAAATACGGAGATTTACAGATTAGTCTTCAAATATCAAAAAGGAGGACATGTAGGAGGACACTTTTTGATGGAGGACAGAACTTACAAAAGGAGGACTGTCCTCCCTCAAGGAGGACGGTTGGTCACCTTAGCAATATTGCAGGCTAACTCTGATGACTGTCCTGACTGGCTGAAGATTGACTCAGCCTTCCATCCTTCTGAGGTCAGATTGTTGGGGGCAACACACTAAATCTGTAAACTGCTTAGAGAGGGCTGTAAAGCACTGTAAAGCGGTATATAAGTCTTATTGAGTTCAATCCTAGGTAGAGGCAGGTGTTTCTCTGGGCACAATAAGAATATATCTGCTGAACAAAACTCCGCATTGGTGACAGGAAGGGCATCCGGCCATTAAACACTCTGCTAGCTCGATTCAGTTGCGCAGACTCCACATCACAAAGGATTATGGGGTCGGTAAAAGAAGATGATTGCTATTGCTATTCATTCAAGTTAGCTGCCGCTCCAGCAATGGGCACTGTTGAGTAGCAGCTTACCTCAATCAGGGTACCAGTAGAAGCAGAGGAAAGAGGCTAGCCCTCAGTGACTTACTGATAAAGTTGGCCTGGCCGGTGAAGATGGTATACTGGAGCTCATATGAGCCGACGCTGAACTCATCATCTGAGATCCAGTGGACAGTGATGGTGTCATGGGAGGCGGTGCAAAGTTCTTCACGGACAGAGGGTGGGTTGGGTGCTGTAGAAGGAATAGCAGACAAGAGGTGAGCAGCTTCCTGTCCTCCTTATGAGAAACCATTCATGTTTGTTCTATAAAGGTAAAGGTTTCCTTTTCTAGTCATGTCTGAATCTAAAGAGCAGTGCTCATCTCTGTTTCTTAGCCAAGGGAGCCAGCATTGGCCAAAGATGCTTCCGCGGTCATGTGGCCAGCATAACTATATGCCAAGGTGCACAGAACACTGTCACCTTCCCACTGAAGTGGTACCTATTTATCTAGTCGCATTTGCATGCTTTCGAACTGCTAGGTGGGCAGGAGCTGAGACAAATATCTGGAGCTCACCCTGTCTTACAACGCTCGGGTCTCGAACCCAGGCTTGTCAGACAAGCTCAGTGTCTTTGCCTTTGTGGTATACTGCATGGATTAGCTGAAATTTACAACCTTAGTTGTGATGCAAGTTGGGACCGACAGAGAAAAGGGGAAGGACAACACCAGGTCATTACAGAAAAGATATCAGAGTCTTAGGAAAGTGGAGCGCATGAGAAAGAAATTCAAAATAACAGCACCTTGATTTTCTTTGGCGTCCGTTAAAATGAACAGGACCTGTCACAAGCTTTTAACGTTCTGTTATAATACCCTAAACCTGTGATGGGGAACCTATGGCACGCATGCCACAGGTGGCACGCAGAGCCCTTTCTGCTGGCACGCGAGCTGCAGGCAAACTTACCTCACTGCGCATGTGCATGCCTCACAGCTGATTTTTTGATGCTTTGAGGCCTTTTTCGGACTACCAGAGGCTTGAGGAAAGCTTCTGCAGGCTTCTGCAGGCTGTTTAGGCCGAAAACTAGGAAATACCGGAAGTGACGAAATGTGCCTAGTTTTCGGCCTGAAAAGCCTGCAGAAGCCTGCAGAAGCCTTCCTTAAGCCTCTGGCAGTCCGAAAAAAGGCCTCAAACAAGCCGAAAATCACCTGTGAGATGCAGTACAGGTAAGGGGGCAGCGGGGTGGGTGGGGATTGTGCATGCATGCTTAGGGGGCATGGGGGCGCGCGCATTGCCTTCTGGGTGCTGGCACGCGAGCGTGAGCATGCAAGTGCTTGCACAATTTTTGGCACAGGAGCCCAAAACGGTTAGCCACCACTGCCCTAACCACATTAAAGTATGTAGTTACATAGCACGTAAAGTACATATTAGATAAATATTCCTAGCAAGTTTTGTTTCTTGACTGTGTCGGCTTTAAAGGCCTGAAACTGCTGCAGATTGATTAACACTAACACTCTAGCACTTATGACTTATATGCAACTTATGACCACTTTTCCCACTTACGACCTTTGTATAGCAGCCCCACGATCATGTGATTAAAATTCAGACGCTTTTGGTAACTGGTTCATACTTATGACTGTGTCCCAAGGTCATGTGATTCCGTTTTGCGACAAGCAAAGTCGCTGGGGGAGCAAGATTCCCTTTACAACTGTGTTACTAACTTGTCCACTACAGTGATTCACTTACCAAACGTGGCCAGAAAGGTCATAAAATGGGGCAAAGTACACTTAACAAACATTTCAGTTAACAACAGAAATGTGGGACTCAGTTTTGGTCACAAGTCAAGGACTAGCTGTATTTACTACCGAGGGCTGGAAACTACAATCTTAGCCTACACCTTCAAATCCCAAAGCTCTTTTGTAGTATTTTTTTTCCCCTCCTTCCTCATTGTACAACCACAATTGGCAGCAGAATTTCCATTGCCAAGAATTCATTGCACCCAATTTTGCAACCTTCTTGCTGTCGTTGCTAAGCAATTCATTGCGGCCTTTAAGTGAATCATGCAGTTATTAAACAAACCTGGCTTTCTCCTTTGATTGGCTTGTCGGGACCTGGCTGGGAAGCCGGCAGATGGCCACCCTGTGAGGTCCATGTTGAACGACCTACAGTGATTCACTTAATAACGGGGACCAGAAATGCTGGAATTTTCCATTGCTAAATGGTGTGATCATGGGACATTCCCACTTACAAGCGCATTTGCTTAGCGACAGAAATTCCAGTGCTAGTTTCTGTTGTTAAGTGAGGACTAGCTGTGCATTTATACCCTACTGATGTGAACTTTCCAGGAGGGCGACCTTATCTGCTGTCCTACGTGGCAATTCCTGTTCTCTTTTGCTCGGGGCTGACAGAAATAAATTCCCTTTGAAATACCAAGTAGGTTTTACTCTTGAGGTTACAAGACATAAATGGAACAAAAGCAAATTGCATCCTCTCTACTTATCCATAAAAGTCCAGAGTGCTGGAAAAAAGAAAAAGAAAAATGAAAAAGCAAAAGCGAAAAAAAAAGAAGAAGAAGAAGAAGAAGAAGCAAAGCAAGATATGGAAACAAAAACCCCAGAAGACCTTTAAGACTGCAAAATCGGCACAAACCTGTTAGATAATCCAGCCCCTCCAGCAATTTCTTCTCTCTGGAAAAATCTAAAGCAAAGTTTTCAAAGGCATCGTTAAAATTGATATCGGGTATCAAAACTTGAGAGGATGCAGTTGCCATGGCAACCCTGAAAGACAGAAAAAGAGCATCGCTAACCATTAGGTAGTGCTTGTCATTCCCAGGCGGCGCTTTGATTTTTGATGAAAGGGCTGGAAACAGCCTGGCCATGTTGTAAAACTCTTGTAGCAAAGGGGGAGGGGCGGGGGAGGGCAGTGGCTGGGGAAGGGGAGAGAATGAGAGAGAGGGAGACCAGTAGGATGAGGTGATGGAGACATCCCTAAATTTGGAAAAGCAAGACCTCTGTGGTCTCGGCAAGATAAGAAGTCTGGAAGCTGGAGGAGGGAATTCGGATCCACCTAAGCCAGTTCATTATTTCATTCCTTCATTTATTATTTACATATTGCTGTTATTTCTATGCAGCTCAGCTCCAAAATGGCTCCAAGAAATATACAGCAGAAGTCGAAGTTAAAAACATCAAAACAGGGACAGTATTACTAATCAGCAAACAGATCATTCATCTCAGCAAGAGCTACTTGCCTGAAAGGAGGGTTGGAATACATTAACTGAATACAACTGAATTAATGATTAAAGTTATGTATCAGTCTATAAAGGCCAGGATAGCTTCAGGGGTGGGATTCTACCAGTTCGCACCTATTCGCTAGAGCCAGTTGTTAACATTCTAAGCAGTTCGGAGAACCGGTTGCTAGAAGAAATTACTGGCCTAATCCTGTAAGGAAGGCAGGAAGGAAACATTCTGGTGTTGCTTACAGAAACTGCCTCTCCGTTAACCCTTTTTACATTCTTGGCAGGACTAGACTTCCTGTCTTAGGAACATCTCTGGAGCTTTTTCCCGCTCCTTTGATGGTACTTTGCTTGTGTGGAGTGACCATTCAAAGTTACAATGGCACTGAAAAAAGTGACTTATGACCATTTTTCACACTTACGACTGTTGCAGCATCCCCACAGTCATGAGAGGCCAGGCGAAGAGATGCGTGCCTCGATGTGAGTGATATTGAATTGGCCATGCCCAGCCAATAACATGACCACCAAGCCACTTCCACCCAGTCACATGACCACTAAGCCATGCCCACCAACTAAGCCATGCCCACAGAACCAGTTGTTAAAAAATTTGAATTCCGCCCCTGGATAGCGTCCCTGGCCTCTAATACTGATCTTGCTTCTTGGATGAGAAATATCTTCAAATAAAAACCTGAAAGTCCAGCTGCCTCTTGAAAAAAGTACCTTTGGGACAACCATGACTTGGATGATGGAGAATCTCCATGGACATTCAGGAACTTATAAAACCTGGGATAAGGGTTCCCTGGGAAGTCAGCAGCTGGCTCCCTCAGAACTTTTAGCACAAACAACACCATAGTGAAATGACAACACCCTTTATCTTTGGTGTGGTACCTTTCTGCCACATTCTTCGCTGTTTGCAGGAACCGTGCATGGTCGCTTTCTTTCAAGATGTGCTCAGCTTGGTTGATGAGGACCGTGGACCTCTCCAGGCACTGCCTGCAGTTGGCTACCTGCTGGGCTAGCTTCCTCAGCTTCATCACCTTTGGAGAAGAAAAACAGAGGATGCTACAGCAACAACCAGAATCTCATTAGCAGGCATCATGTTTGGAGGAAACAGCAAGGTGTCTTAAGGCATCCCTATTGTGGTGTGCCGCAATAGGCTGATGGATCTGGCAGCAGAGTTGGACAGTAGTGAGGGATCTGGGGAGGAACCTGGGCCAGTCCTGGAGGATGAGGAAGGCTCAGGCGAGGGCTCTGCATCAGAGGCAGAGATGGGGCCTAGGTAGGCTGGCAATTATCAGCTGCTTTCTCAGTTGGACAGCAGTGAGACGGGGGACCAGCTACAGCCGGTTCCCAGTTTGCGCATGTACAGAGCTGCCAAAAGGAAAGGACAATTACAAACTCAGGGTCGACGTGGAAGTAAAGCCACAGGTGGACGGCGAATGGCCCCTCCCATAGGGATTAAAAGAGGAGCGAAGGGGGAGGAGACTTTTGCAGGAAACAATTTGTTCCTTGCAGCAGTGTGAAGATCTGCCTGTGCATCTCAAAGACTCTGTGCTGTGTCCTTCCTTGTCAGCACTGCATTTGAAAATATTTACTTGGCAGCTCTCCAAGCTAGATAAGGTCTGTGCTCCTAATTAGACCCTTGAAAGACTGTTTTCCAGGCCTTTGGCTGAAGGTGAATGTGCGAAATTCCCATTCATTTAATAAAAGGGGTTTTGCCGGGACAAAAAGTCTGCTTAGTGCTTTTGGGGGACGCCTAGGTCAGAACAATCCCTTTAAAATTAAGGGACAGGGGAGCAAAGGGAGAGAACGATCTAGCAGGGGACAGAAAGCTGATAGGCAGCCAGGTCCTGCAGGATGGTCTTGCTGCCAACTCGATGCTGGTAAAGGAAGTGTGGAAGCAACTACAGGCAGGGAGGGACCTTCTCAGTAGGGGTGCTAGACTTCCAGACTGCAAAATAATGTGTGCTTAGAAGCCAATGGAATATTTAGTAGCTTCCATAATGACTTCATGGAAATGTTTCCACTCTCTGTCCACCCCTCTGTCATGTTTAGCTAGCCCCAGAAACAAAAATTATCCTATTTTGTCTGGGTTTTTTTAAACTCCTACCATTCTCTCAGTTCCAAATTTTGCTTGGAAAGGAGAAAGGGGATTTTAAAGAAATACTCATGGAGGATGGCATATGGTTTTCTGGCACTAATTTGATGATCAAGCAACTCGGGAGCATTGAACACTCTGCAAATGACTAGACAGCCACTTATCTGAAATCGTATAGTTTTTTTTTCCTGTTTGAGCAGTGGGCTGGACTAGAAGACCTCCAAGGTCCCGCTCTATTCTATTCTATTCTATTCTATTCTATTCTATTCTATTCTATTCCATTCCATTCCATCCCATTCCATTCCATATTCTTTTCTTTTCCTTATTCCTAATTCCATTCTATTCCCAATTCTATTCCTAATTCTAGTTCTAATTCTTTTCTTTTCCTTATTCCTAATTCCATTCTATTCCCAATTCTAATTCTATTCCTAATTCTAGTTCTTATTCTATTCCTAATTCTTATTCTTATTCCTTTCCTTATTCCTAATTCCTCATTCCATTCTACTCCTAATTCTATCCCTATCCCTACTCCTATTCTACTAACCAAGGAGAGAAGCAACTTAGAGCTAAGGAGAAATTTCTTAAGGGTGAGAGCAATCAACCAAAGGAATAGCTTGCCTTTAGAAGTTGTGGCTGCTCCATCATCGAAGGCTTTCAAAAAGAGACTGGATTACCTCTTTGTCTGGAATGATATATAGGGCCTCCTGTTTTAGCAGGGGGGGCAGGACTAGATGACCTTTGAGGTCCCTTCCAACTTGATTATTCTATGTTCTGTGGCTCCCTCAGAGTTCCTGGAGCCCAAAGGAACAGTGTGCGAGTATTCCGCATTACTTTGCCACCATTACACAAATACTACACAATGACGTTGTTTTGCCCCGTCTCTGGCGCAATGTGAATAAATAGATTTGTCTGTGGAAGACTGTTGTTTTATCACAGTCACCCCTGCATACACAGCACAACCCGATGCCTCCCTGAAGATGATTGGATTATTTCTATGCTTTGCAGGGAACCGGAAAAAAACATGACAGCGGCTCTCCAAAACACTCCCTTGTCAGTTTCTAAATCAGAGTTGAAGTAGCTGCCAAGAGCGGGCTGTCAGTCTGAACCCCTCTCTGACAAGGGAAAGTAGAAGAAACACCCACAGCCAGGGCTGAAATCCGCCAGCATCTCTCTCTCTCTCGTTGTGGGTGCCTCAAAGAAGGCACGATTAACCCTTGTCCCAATGGCAGCCTCAACTCCCTTCCTATTCCCCCCGAAACCTTTACCTTTGCTCCGCTCAAACTTGTGTGTGTGTGTGTGTGTGTGTGTGTGTGTGTGTGTGTGTGATTTATGGGACTGGATTCAAGATGACTGACTGCATCCTTGATGGAGTTACGCACAGGGCCATTTTGTTCTCAAAAAATTTATTTGTGTATTTATTTTTATTTGTTAAATTTATTTGCCCCTTCTCTCTCTGTGGAGCTACTCTAGGCAGCTTATAACAAAGGAAAAAGGGGGGAAAGAGGAGGAGGAAGAGAAGGAGGAGAGGAAGAAGAGGAGGAGGGGAAGGAAGAAGAAGAAGAAGAAGAAGAAGAAGAAGAAGAAGAAGAAGAAGA
>NW_020769328.1:6036148-6056586 GCF_900518735.1 Pseudonaja textilis | reverse complement strand
TCTCTCTTTCCCTTCTCTCTGTCTCTTTTCTCTCTCTCTCTCTCTTTCTCTTCTCTCTGTCTCTTCTTTCTCTGTCTCTCTCTCTCTCTCTCTCTCCAACTCCAATACCTGTTTTTCCCCCTACACAACACTCCCACCTTAAAAGTCCCCTCCATCATAAAAGGTCTCTTGCTTACACGCAAGGAAGCGTCACTGAGAAAATCAGAGTCGAGATAGGAAAGAAAGCATCCCCAGAAATCGGATATGCCTGGCAAGGTGCAAATAGCATAAATTTTTTAAAAGCTGTCAGCTATATTGTCACAATACCATTAACTAGAGGAGAAATAAAATGCAGCAAATGTTATCAAAGATAAAACGGCAAACTTTCAAAGAAAGCAGCACCGAATATCTTACACCATCCTGTTTCAGTTTTTAGCCAAGGAAAAAAGATATAAGAATGGAATACAGAATAACAGAGTTGGAAAGGACCCTTGAGGTTTTCTAGCCCAACCTCTTGCTCAGAAAAGAAACCCGATAGCCCAGTGGTTGAAAATCAGTGGGGTGGAGACCACTGGTGGTCTGTGAGAAAATTTTGGTGGTCTGCAGAGAAATGTCACCCCCAAAGAACTCCCGGAAAGCAATTAATCCAGGCTGTGCGGGAACACAAGGCCTGTGAGAAGACAAGGCTTGCATTACTTGCATTGTGAACAACACAAGGCAGTGAGGGGAGTGGGGAAGGGCAGAGCGGAGGGGGATTTTCCCCACTCACCCCACGTACCTCGCCTGGCCACCGAGCTGCTTCTTTCCGCTTCTTTCTTCTTCTGTTTTTGGCTGCACGCAAGGAAAGCAGCAAAAGTCTTTCTTTCTCTCCCCCAAACTCCACCAGAAATGAGTCTTTGGGACCCTGCAAGGCCTCCTGCTCCAAGAGGCTGTGCCAGCAAAGACTCGTTTCTGGTGGAGTTTGGGGGAGAGAAAGAAAGACTTCTGCTGCTTTTGCCAAAAGTCTCTCTCTATCTCTCTCCCTCCGAAAATGAAGCTGGAGATGGTATCTTGTGATCCCAAATAAAGAACGATCGATCGGTATGAAAATGGGGTGGGGAATTTTCCTGCAGACTTTTGGGGGGATTTTCCCAGGGTCTCTTGTTCCACGGGATTTAAAATTATGAGTTTGGTGGTCCCTGAGGTCCAAAAGGTTGGCAACCCCTGATCTATAGCCCATTTCAGACAAATGCTTGTCCAATCTCTTCTTTAAAACGTCCAGTTTTGGAGTATTCACTTCTGGAGGCAGGTTGTTCCATTGGTTAATTGTTCTAACTGTCAGGAAATTTCTCCTTAATTCTAAGTTGCTTCTCTCCTTGATTAGCCTCCATCCATCGCCTCTTGTCCTCATATGCTTTGGAGAATAGCTTGACTCCCTCTTCCTTGGGGCAGCCCCTGAGATATTGGAACACTGGTGACATGTTATCCCTAGTCCTCCTTTTCATTAAACTAGACATACCCAGTTACAAATGTCCAAATTATTAGCAGTCTCGTTGATTTCCTGGTGTTGATCTTACTGGAGTCCCTCAGCTGTCTAGAGAAACAAGCATTGCCCAATTCCAAGCTCTGGTAACAGATAATCAGAGTTGGAAGGGACTTTGTAGGTCATCTAGTCCAACCCTCCACCCAAGCAGGAGACCCTACACCATTTCTGACAGATGGCAGCCCAGTCTCTTCTTGAAAGCCTCCAGTGGAGAAGCTTCCACAACTTCTGAAGGCAACTTCTGTTCACTCATTGATTGTTTTCACTGTCAGAAAGTTTCTCCTTATTTCCAGGTTAAATCTCTTCTTATTCAGTTTCCATCCATTATTCCTTGTCTGGCCTACAGGTCCTTTGAAAAATAGTTTGACCCCTTCCTCCTTTCTGGGGCAGCCCCTCAAATATTTGAACCCTGCTATCCTATCTCCCCTGGTCCTTCTCTTCACTGGACTAGCCAAGCCCTGTTCCTGTAACTGTTCTTCATATGTTAGTGAACAAGCAAACATCCTCTCCCCGCAACATTCTGCCCAAAATCGTTTCTTTCAGGCAGAGTGAAAGAGGTGAAAAGTGTCAGGCCAGGCTGAGGACAGACACGTCTTGCAATGAAATTGTACATTTACAGCCAGCGACAATTTAATGGATGTCAGAGGTTGTGCTTCAGTCTAGACTACTCCTGCTATCTTGTCACAGTTGGCCAAATACAACTTATAAGAAGAGGAAGTGGCCATGGGGCATTAGGGTTGCTGTTTATTCCAACAAGGTGCTAGAACTCACTCTGGTTTCAAGCAGGGGAAGGATGCTGGAGGTTGGCAGTTCGGAGAACCCTCCAAATCCCACTCCTGGCTGACCCCGCCCAGCCCACCCAGCCCACCCAGGAGTCCCCACATGACTCGTTTTGGATGCAGGTAACTCCAGGGTGCTCACGGAGCAGAAGTGGTCTTCAGCCACTTCTGACCAGCTCTGGAGAAATGTTGGCGGAAAATTTGAGTAGTTTGGAGAACTGGAAAATACCACCTCTGACTGCATCATAACAACCGGTTCTATAAAACTGGTCCAATCTTGTAGAATCCCACCCCTGGGTGTTCCTTCAGACTCACCATCGTCCCGCTCCATTAGAATTGAACATTTAAAAAAAGCTTCTTTTCATTTTAAAAAGGAGCCTACCGGCATTCAGGCATCCCATGAGTAAAGATAACACTAAAAAGAATTCCCTTCACAGAGGCAGCCAGCCACCTTGGCAATCCCTGGCTAACACGTACTATACGCTTTAAAAAAAAAAAAGAAAGAAATCCAACCTGGTCCAAGAATAACACTTGGAAAAGTTGACTCTTCCTGCATTAGTGTAGCCTTTGCTCTCCTAAGAGATGATTTTTCCCTTGGATATCTTCTGGGTTTCTCCAGCAGGACGTTAAGTACAGTGCAGCTGTGCAGGACAATTAGCAGGCTGCATTCTCCTACCCTGCCAAAATCTGCAGGTAGCTCCATTCCTGCCTCTATTTTTCTGTTCACCTTCCTTTTTCATTACCGGAATATGTCGCAGCCAATGCTATGCCAAAGAGAGGGGCTCATTCCAGCAAACAGCAGACAGGCCAGGCTTCAAACAGCTGTTTGCACAAGGAAATGACTCTCCTGCTGAGATTTAATGGGTTGATGGATGGTTCATTTATGCCCAAACTCATCAAGAAGATGATCCAGAGACAGAATGGAGGAGGGAGGGGGAGTCTGAAGGAGGGGGAGCTACCAACACCTGGTGAGAGGAGCACGGTGAAATGTCAAGCAGGTTTTAATGCAAACCCACCCACCCAGCACCTCCAAAACGCTGCTTTGCTCAAATCCTGCAAAGAGGTAGTCCTCAAGGAAGTGTCCTGCCTTATTCTTCCCAGAGAAAGCAATGGATGGAAACTAATCAAGGAGAGAAGCAACCTAGAACGAAGGTTGAAATTTCCTGCCAGTTAGAACAGTTCGTCAGTGGAATGACTCGCCTCTAGAATGGGTATGGGTGCTTCATCAGTGGAGACTTTTTAAGAAGAGTCTGGACAGCCATTTGTCTGAAATGATATATAGGGTTTACTGCTTGAGCATGGGTTGGACTAAAACAGGGGTGTCAAAATTGAGTTCATTGAGGGCCGCCTCAGGGTTGTGTTTGACCTCGGGGAGGGGACGGGGGGGGTATGGTCAGGATGGGCATGGCCACCTCAATGTCATTCATGTCAGGGGGTGTCTGTGGTGGCCCGAGTGCTCTGCCAGTGAAAACCCCCAAGCTCCATTTTTGGCTGCAATGGCTTCCTGCAACCCTATTGGCCAGGCACATAGGACCCCGAGGTTCTTTCGTAACAACAACCGGCCTGAAGAGAACACTCAAAAATAGCCATGAAGTGGACTTCCCACTCAGTCAACAGCTTCTGTTTACCAACCCACCTAACAGCATCACTCTCCTACCTTCGTCTCTTTGATCTTGACAGCGATAACTTGCTTGCGCTGACGGATGATGTCCACTAACTTATCACATTCCTCCATCAATTTGGCCTCATGCATGGCTGTGTTTACCTAAACGGGAGAGAGAAGGGAAGGAAGAACAGGTAAGAATGGAGTAGAGTGAGGACTAAGTCTTGTCTATGATCTAAGAGTAGGCTACAAATCAGGAGACCGTGAGTTCTAGTCCCACCTTAGGCATGAACGCCAACTCTCTGACTTTGGGCCATTCACCAAGAGACAGAGAGTTCTAGTCCCACCTTAAGCATGAACGCCAACTCTCTGACTTTGGGCCATTCACCAGGAGACAGAGAGTTCTAGTCCCGTCTTAGGCATGAAAGCCAATTCTCTGACTTTGGGCCAATCACCAGGAGACTGATTGGAAAGACCTGCCTTCAGAAGATATGGGTGCTCTAACACTGGAAGTTTTTAAGAAGAGATTGGCCACCCACCTTAGGAATGAAAATCATCTGGGCAACTTTGAGTCAGTCACTCTCTCTCTCTCTCTCAGCCCAACCCACCTCACTGGAACGGGAAAGAGGAGGAAGAAGGAATGTTACTGCCGTATGTGTTTTTATGGTGAGACTGGTCTATCAGGGCAACCTGGTCTTCCCAAATATGGGATGGAGCAGACTGCTTCCACTTTCACCTTTCAGCCCCAATCCAGGAACCTTCGCAGGCAGTCACTATTTGTCTAAATTTAAATTTAACATAAAAGGTAACAGTTCCCCTCACATATACTTGCTAGTCATTTCCGGCTCTAGGGGGCGGTGCTTATCTCCGTTACAAAGCCAAAGAGCCAGCGCTGTCTGAAGACATCTCCGTGGTCCTGTGGCCAGCATGACTAAATGCCGAAGGTGCACAGAAGGCTGTTACCTTCCCACCAAAGGTGGTCCCTATTTTTTCTACTTGCATTTTTTGCGTGCTTTCGAACTGCTAGGTTGGCAGAAGCTGGGACAGCTAATGGGAGCTCACTCCATTAGGCGGTGCTAGGGAATCAGACCATGGGTCTTTCTAATTGACAAGCTCAGCATCTTAGCCACTGAGCCACCACGTTCCTATAAAAATTTAACATAGTTACTGCCTTATGTTTGCTGCCTTGAGTTACTTATAAACAAAAATAAAGGTGGGATTTTTTTAAAAAAATGCTGCAGACCAGAAGAGCTTATCATGGCTGGGATGGAATTGGTGGCCTTCCCAACATTGTGGGCTTACATCTCTCATTGTCCCTCACAGCTGGATGATGAGAGATGCAGTTCAGCAACATCTGGAGAGCCACAGATTCCAGCAACCTCTAGAATAGACACTTGCCATCTGGCTCAGGGGAGAGGCATCATGTTTTCATCTGCCGTGTGTTTTCCCAGACAAAATGATACCGCTATTCCAAGTGAGGCTCAAGATATATTTGTGGGGTGGTGGGACAGATTTTGAGAATTAAAACAGCCCTTGAGAAAAAGGGACACACATCACCTCCTTTTCTGTAGCTTGCCTGCTCTCTCTGCTGTCTCCCGAGAGTACTTTTCATTTTGAAAAATGGTGCTCCGTTACCAACACACACCATACATTCCTGCCTCATATGCAATTTCCCCATGGTGATTATTTCTCATTGGTCTACTCATCAAAAGCCAAGCATCGGCTGGGTGGAAAAGAGAAGATGTGAGTTACACAAAAAGCTTTTCTATAAAATTTAAGAAGAGGGTTTGGGGATTGCGGGCACATATGTATGGTTGTGATTTAAGTCCACATCATGGTGAATTCTTCCAAGAATATCCAAAATACACATCAGTGCCTGTCTTCAGATTTGCAGATTATTAAAACATGCCCAGATCAAGCTCGTTCATTCTTATCTTACCAATTTTATGAGGGGTTTTTAGCCATTTTGGCTTCCATCTTCCATTGTGTCCTGACAACTGAGAAGGTGAAGGTTTTTCCCCTGTCCATTGATGTCTGATTCTAGGGGGTGATGCTCATCTCACTTTTTTAGCCAAGGGAGCCAGTGTTGTCCAAAGACATTTCTGTGGTCATGACTGCATGCCAAAGAGCATGAAATGCTCTTATCTTGCTACTGAAGTGGTACCTATTTATCTGCTCACATTTGCATGTTTTTGAACTGCTAGGTGGGCAGGAGATGTGGCAGCAATGAGACCTCAAGCCATCAAGTGGGTCTCAAATCCAGATTGTCAGCTTTCCAGCTGACAAGCTATTAGAAATTGTGTTTATATATAGCACCGCAGAGCAAATAAACAGTACAGTCACCATGTGCTTTACTGATCAACTACATTAACTGTAACAGGAAACAGGAAACTCTTCTTAGAACAAAAGAGCATAGAGTATATACCATAGATCCAAACTTGTAAACACTGCCATCTACTGGCTGAATACTATTGTGGTTGTTGCATAGAAATACATTCTAATAATGAATTCCAACACAAGCTGAGCACCTTTAACCAAACCAGTGCCTGGATTCAAAGTTTCCTGGCTTCACACATTCACCCCTGTTCCCCCTTCAAACATCACAATGCACAGAGAATGGAAGAGCTCTATGTTTCGTTACACAATTCATGTGCCAGTTGGTTTGTTTTGTATTGCCGCACTAGTCTCCCTGGCATCTGCAAGTCATTTGAAACCAACGGACGGAAGGATGTCTAACACAGGAGACATTTTCCTCCATGAGTCATTGGCACCACATGTCATGTCATTCAAAATGAGCACCTTTCATCTGTTCATTTTTTTCCCCTCCCCAATACAAAAAGGCAGCCTCTGGGGAGGAAGGAAAATAATCATGAAGATCAGACGAGACAAAAAGAGGCCATTTCTATCTCTTTTCATGGGGGTTCCCAACAAAATTAGAAAATGCTAACATGTAAAAAATGTTAACATTTTGCGTTGTAGGAAATCCTCCAATTAACTGCTCAGGAATGAGGGAGGGAAGCAAATAAACTGGGGGGAAATTGCACATTAACTCTTCAACTCTTGCCACTGCTGAAATTATTTTTCTCCAAAAGGGCCAGTTGAGTTTCAGAATTTCTAGGTTTGCTAAGAGGGTGTGATCTGTCCAAGGGGTTGACAAAGAGAGGCTGGAGTGTCTCCTTAATATTAAAACCTTTTCCTGCTGCATCGTTTGCTCTTTTTCTCTGAAGCCTGGCTAGATGGAAGCTCACTAAAATGGGGCAAAAATGCATTTTCTTCAGCTGTGCTATAGGAGAGGCAATTGACAGAGCTTAAAACTTGCAAATGAAGTGGAAAACTGCAACCCTGAAGGGAGAATTCTGAAGCTTCCCAATTGAAAAGAAAATTGCAAATCCCATTTGATGTGACCATTATGAGATTCTGGGTCTAACCAGAGGCATCTGGTGTAGGAGGAGGAAAGGAGGAAAGTAAGAGATTGGCGTGGAGAAAGAAAGGATGTCTCTATGATTGCCTGCACTTAAGGGTGAAAAAAACCCTGAAGCACAGGAATTGCTGAGCATAGTAGAATAAAAGAACAGCCCTAGCTGGATATTTTAGCAGGCGGTCTGTTAAGATCCATGCAACAAATGGGATTGGGGTTGTATCCGTGCCTCAAGAAGCGGGTGCAGTGGCTCAGCAGTTAAAGATGCTGAGCTTGTCAGATGGAAAGCTGACAGTCCAGGTTCGAGACCCACCTGATGGTGTGAGCTCCTGTTCCTGCCTCAACTCCTGCCCACCTAGCTTAAAAGCATCCAAATGCAAGTAGATAAATAGGTATCACTTTGGTGGGAAGGTAACAGTGTTCCGTGCACTTTGGGTATATAGCCATGCTGGCCACATGACCACGGAAAGGGACTTCAGACAATACTGGCTCTGTCATCCAAAAAAAAGGAGATGAGCAACATCCTCTAGAGTCCGACTGGACAGGGGAGACCTTTACCTTGTCTCAAACCCCAAAATGTCTTAGGTCAACGATGCTGGGTTCACATGTCAAAAATTCAGATTGTTGTGGCCTGTAAGCCACCAGCCCCTCCTGAATTAGAGGAGGCGGTGGCATCGGAGTCAGGATCAGCAATCAAGGCAACCTGAGGGCTCCGAGGGGGAAGAGAGAATGGATCTGGCAGAGAGAGAGATAGAGAGAGGCGGAGCCTGGGCCGTCCGTCAGCCCTCAGATGGAGAGTCAACAGCCTCCAGGTCTGGAGGTTGCTGATGAGGAAGAGGAGAAACAGCTGAGTCCAGTGCCTGACGTGTGGATGCATAGAAGGCAGAGGAGAGGAGAGCAGTGGAAATCTATGGGCCGGTCCTTGGGACGGAAGAGCCACCGCTGTTAGCAAAGCCTCACCCTAGCTCTGGGGATAAAAGGGAGGGGGCAGAGATAAATAGATGTGGCAGACAACTATTCATCTCCCTGCTGGACAGATTGTTAGTCTGAGGTGAGAGAGAAACTTTTTGCCAGGGCTGCTGGCGCTCCTAATAAAGGAATAATTACTTCAACTTTAGAGGGTTTGTCGGGTTTGAGGAGTTGGGTCAGAACACAGATAATGCCTACCTCTGCAAGCATGTTACTGCCCATCTCGGGCAAAAGAGAATCCTCTCCTCCCTGTGTGCCCTAAGATGGAAAGGGGATGGGCCTGGGTCCTTCTCTGACTGCCCAGCCGGCCTCTGCCCTTCCCCAGCCTCCTCCACAACCTCCAGAGCCCCACTTTCACTCCCTGTCAGCTGTTCCTCCTCTCCCTCAGAGTCAGTCTCCAACAGGGGCATGACAGTCGGTAAAATGAAGACCCAGATTGTTGGGGGGCAAAAGGCTGACTCTATAAACTGCTTAGAGAGGGCTATAAAAGCACTGTGAAGCGGTATATAAAAGTCTATTGCTATTTACAAAATTATTTTCATGTAATAAATATTTCGGGGCTGGCAAACAATCTGAAACTTCATGAAGGGATCGAGAAGTGGAAGAGTTTGGGAGGGACCCCTAATTAAACCGCTACAACTAAATAACTCATCTTCATAAATACATAAAGTTGCTGTCTGTCACAACAATTCAGTTTTCATTTACCCACATCAGCTTCTGTTGAACAGCTCAAGGTCCAAGGGATTAAAGCAAAGGGCGTGGCACCGTTGCTTCAGCTCAGGTAGGATAGGTGCATGCAGAGGTGTGTTTCTCTGTCTGTCTGGGTTAGCGAAGGAGCATACAAAGGAATCAATCTGCCTTGCCCTACTGAAAGAATAAATTGCAAGTAACCTAGGAGCTGAAGAGACGCCTGCATTGATCTAAGAGCCTCAGCCAAGTGATGAACCTCAATTATCGATAATAATGTTAGGACAGACAAGGCAGCTTCAAGGCAAATATAGCTCTTCGACTTCAAAAGGAGAAGCCTGTGAAAGCAACATCCACCCCTAAGCATGACAAGTTGGCAGGTTCAGGCCTTTGCAAACCTGAAGTTAACTCCTAGCAACGTCTGTGGTTAAACTTCAGGAGCTCTCAAAGGGCAAAATTAATAATAAGGGCAGAAAGGCAGTGGCCCAGGCAGCCGGGCAACTGCCCTCATCATTGCTTAGTGGTATCGTAAACTTGGAAAGAAGGTGAAGGTTTTCTGAACAAGAGAGCAAAATTCAGACCTGGTTTTCCTTTACCGCTTTCATTGTTAACATTGGAAAGGGGCCTTGCTCGATCTTCTCTATGAATCCAGCTCTGGCCACCATCTTAAGGGCTGCGCAGAATGGCCGCAGAGGTGAGAAGCAGCAGAAATTTCAAGAATTTGTATGGATAATTCTTTTTTTTTTTTCCATGCTGTAATTAAAACCACGAAGATGCAGAAATCGCAATCCAACAGATGGAAATAGAATTCCCTCAAAGGCTGACCCAATTTTACTACTTCATCAAAAAAACAAAACCATTTTCCTCCTGGCATTTTGAGGCATTGCCTCTTCTTGCTTCCTTTGCCTGGTCTGTCTGTCTGTCTGTCTCTGTCTGTCTGTCTATATCATCTATCTGTCTGTTTGTCTGTCTGTCTATCTGTCTATCTGTCTATCATTTATCTCTATCTATTTATCATCTATCTATCTATCTATCTATCTATCTATCTATCTATCTATCTATCTACTCAACTGTTCTGTACTAAACTGGTTGCTTTTGTGAAAGTAAAACTGAAACCGAAACTCCTCCTCTGCTTGTGTTTTGCATTTGGAAAATATTTCTTTTCAGGTGGGGAGGAGGAGTAGAACTCCTTAGCATCAGAGCGTGTTAATAATAATAATATAGGAAATACTAACCCTCTGATGGTCATTTCGAAAAACCCTTTCTTAGTGAGCACCTAGAAGCCAAGAGGAACATATGTGTCAAATTTCAAGTTTGTAGACTTTACGGTTCTGGAGATGTTGTGATGATGCATGAGGGGTATTTCACTTTTATATATAAAGAAGAAGAAGATGGTTATCGTATAGGATCCCTCTGTAGAGAGCGCTTCACAGAACATCTGGGAAACCAAGAGCTATCATTTTTTTTTTGTTTCCAGCAACTACCTTGAAAATCCATGCACGAACACTACCTCCCAAATTATAGTTTTGAAAACATCACCCTCTTTGACGATTTAAGCCGTCACTGGGGCCATTTCCGCGCCTTTCTTGGATCCCTGGACCCAACCAAGTCTCCCAGGAGGAAAGGTCTTTCAGAAATGCCGCAGCTAAAAGCCAAGGCACCATTAGAGTGAAAGACTTTCCCTTTTTACCTTTTAAGAGAGGTTGGGGAGGAAAGTGCACCTTTGATCCCTTTTCATCTGCTTTGCTTTTGATCAAGGAAGCAAAAGGAATGTGTCACTTTTGCTGGCATTTCGTAAGCCAAGACCCCTGGATCTATGAAACTGAGGAACTGATGCCTCCCGAAAAGGAAGATTAACCTTGCAGAAGGGGTCCGAAAGCAGAAGGTGAAATGGGGCGAAAGGCATTCAACTGGAGAACGGAGACATCAAGAGGCTGGAGGACCAAATGGGCCATTCTTTAGAAGGGAGGAAACAAAGGTGGAAATTGTTGTTGGAACTGATTAACGGAAGGAATCTTGTAGGTCATCTAGTCCAACCCAAGCAGGAGACCCTACACCATTTCTGACAGATGGGAGCCCAGTCTCTTCTTGAAAGCTCCCAGGAACGAAGCTCCCACAACTTCCGAAGGCAACTTCTGTTCCATTGGTTGATTGTTCTCACTGTCAGAAAAATTCTCCTTATTCCCATAGTTGAATCTCCTTAATCAGTTTCCATCTATTATTCCTCGTCTGGGTGCCTTGTTGTGTTCTTGCTTTGCTGAGAGTTAGCTTAAACTGAAACCAAATGCCCCCATCTCTGTGTGCAGCTGTTCCTGTGTGATGAGGACCCACCAGAGTTGTGGCTTGGAGCATCTTCCACAACAGTATTCTCAAGATATCCAGGACAGGTCCCAAGTATCCGAGATTGGCGTTGATCACAATGGATTCAAATCACTGCTCATTTCAGCTTCCTAGTATCCTGAGATTAATCCCTAACTCATCTTACAAAGCCATTTAAACCATCCTGATTCTGTCAAGCCCAAGAAGGATATAGAACAATCTAGCCAAAGATCAGTTCTTTAAAGGCTCACACCAATAGACAGAATCTTGCCAGACTAAACTTATACTAAAAGTAAACATTCCTTGTCCAGGAATGTGTGTCTAGGGCACAGTGCTCATCTCTGTTTCTTGGCTGAGGGAGCCTGCATTATCTGAAGACATTTTCCGTGGTCGTGTGGCCAGCATGGCTATATACCAAAGGCACACGGAACTCTGTTACCTTCCTTCCAATGTGGTACCTATTAATCTACTCACATTTGCATGCTTTTGAACTGCTAGGTAGGCAGGACCTGGGGCAGCTCACCCCATTGCAAGGAGCTCAGCTCTGAAATCCAGGTTGTCAGCTTTCCAGATGACAAGCTCAGGGTCTTTAACCACTCATCCATCCCATCTAAACTAGTATACTTAAAGCTATATTACTCTTACCCTAATAGATATACCTGGAGGAGTCTAGAGAGTGGCGCTCCTTACTCTTTTCCCCCTGGGCCGGGCTGCCTCTTGTCTTGTACCACCTCCTGGGATGAGCTCCCTGCTTTCTGAGAAGCTGCCAATTCTCTTTTGTTGCTCACACCTGTTCCCCCTTTCATAGAGAGAATCGCTAGCGATTGCTTGTCTCCAGCTGCTCAGAGACTACAGCTTCTAGAATTGCCAGAAGCTTAGACTTTTTCAAGAGTTGTACTCCGGAGTTGGAAAAGGCCATTATTAAATGAACATCATCCAGGGCATCTAAACGTTCAGAGTAACATTTCAAAAGGCAGCAAAACTGCTTGATTTAACCAAGCTAGTAAATGAAATGGCCTTTGGCAAGAACAGCGCAACTTTTCAACTAAATTGAGTCCTCTGAATATGGAACCAGCAGTAGTTGAACGCAGTAGGGCTCCCCTGTGCATTTCTATAAAGCATGTTACTGCAACGGCATATACAAGGGACACACAAGTTTTGTGATTTTTTGCCTTCTAGGGAAACATCCGGTGTTATGGCTTCTAGTACTTGCTTGTTGGTTACCTCTGCTGTTCAAGGGATATGCAGGACACACTGTGGGAAAAGAGGAATTCTCTGACCTTAATACTGGATTTCTACCCCTCTTCCCTGTAGCTGTGTGAGGATGAGAATTAAAGTTTCAGGATCCAATCAGAGTCAGTCATCTGGACCAGAGGTTTATTTTTATTTTCTTCTAAATTGGTCTCTCTTCAGAATCTTCATACACCTTGAGGATGGGCTCCAGCAGAAGTCTGAAAGCTTGGAAGAATAAACCTCTGGTCCCAGTGATTGACTCAGATTGGATCCTGCAACATTATCCTGGGACATGGACAGGGGTGGGATTCTACCGGTTCAGGCTGGTTTGGGCAAACCAGATGTTAAGTTTTCATCTGGTTCACCAAACCAGTATTTCAACCGACCAGCTGGCCCTGCCCCTTCACCCAGTCCCTCCCAGGAATCTCCACGCAGTGCAGGATTCGCGTGGAGGCTCTGTGAGAGGAAAAAATAGGCCTTCCAGAAGTCTGAAAACAAGCCTGTTTCTGGCTTCCAGAGGGCCTCTAGAGCCCGGGGAAGGCCATTTTTGCCCTCCCGGAGGCTGGGGAAAGCCTTTGGACCCTTGGGAGAGCAAAAAAATGGCCCTCCCAGAATTTCAGGTAGGCCACACACACCCAGCAACCGGGCAGAGAACTTTTTGAGTTCCACCCCTGGACACGTATATTTGATTTCATTCATGAAGAATTAACGCCTCTATGGGAAACAGGGCTGGAGAGGAAATGTCTGAGAGAATAAGGGTGGTAGCAGTTAGAGGACAGAGGAGGTGGGTTCCCCTGAGAAATAATGCTGAACAGTATATTGAATTGGTTTTCCACTGTCCTAAATCATGATCTCTATTTCCATTATTAAAAAACAAAAAAAGAAGTGGCATCTTGTTGGAGGAACCACTTCTTAATTTAGTAACTGAACATCAATAAGCCATTAAGAAGAATCTAATTGCTTGGCTTCTCCCTGGGCATCGCCTTGGTAAACAAAGCACTGAGATAATTCACTATTAATTGTTCTGCATTTGGAAGCAGTAAGGCAGGATATTTCTGCCTTGCTATTTCAAGGCACTGAGTGAAATCTTTGTGATTGGGAAGACTCCATTCTTCTTGCTTCAGAGAAACCAGGAGGGGGGAAAAATCTGGCTTCCAGCGAGTGAAGGATTATGGGATATGTAGGAAATTTAAGAAGTGGAAAGAAGGCCTCCTTGAGAGCACCAAATAGAAATGTTTGGTATCCTTGAAGATCAGAAAGCTGGGTATACACATTTTAAATTCAGTTGGCTTAACAAAACACGTGCATTTTATTACCCCTAAATAGGTAAAATCACAGTATGACCTAACATTGCATCATACTAAAACCATACATGGTAAACCGCACACAATCCCAATTAGCTCAGCTGGGCATGTAGTATGAACCCAACCAAAGACATTAAAAAATCACTTGGCCAGAAAAGAACATTGTCATCATCATTGAAGGTTGACCCAGCCTTCCAGCCTTCCACGGTGGGTAAAAATGAGGACACAGATTGTTGGGGACAATATAAACAGCTTAGAGAGGACCGTAAAGCACTGTGAAGCAGTATTCAAGTCTAAATGCTATTGCTGGTGCAATATCCTGGTGGTGCAATGGTTAGAATGCAGTGTTGCAGGCTAATTCTGCCAACTGCCAGGAGTTTGATCCTGACCAACTCAAGGTTGGCTCAGCCTTCCATCCTTCCAAAGTCAGAAAAATGAAGACCCAAATTGTTGGGAGCAATAAGATGACTCCGTAAACTGCTTAGAGAGGACTGTGAAGCACTGTGAAGCAGTATATAAGTCTAAGTGCTATAAGTGCTATTGCTATCATCTTCATTCTCCTCCTCCTCCCCCCCGCCTAGACATATGCCATCTGATCTCCCACCCACTCCCATCCAGACACAGAGTACCAGCACATCCTTGCACGTACCTCCACCTGCTGACAGATCTGTATCAGTTTGGCCATCTGGTTTTCTAGCTCACTATTGCGCTTAACCAAGTTGGTGAGGTTCATCTCCAGAGTTTGCTGCCAGCATCGAAAGAAAAGGGGAGAAAAAGGAAACAAAAAAAAGCAAAGAATAAATATCAACATGCCAGAGTTATGGATAAAGCTAACCAAATTTTCCTAATCATTTCAAATGCAGGGCAAACAGACAGGTCCACGTGCGAACCTTCAAAATTACTGTACTTATTTATTGCTCAAGCCTATGTACAGGAACCTTCTCAGGTGAACTCTCTGCACCTGGGTAAAATTACATTCAAGAAGGGGTTGAACTTTGTCCTCTTGTGACTATGTAGAGATTCTAAACTGATGCCCCACTTGACGCCTCCATCTGCCAGCCTACCTCCTACATCAGCAAAACTAGGGTAGTCACTGTTGTGGAATAAAAGTCTTGAATCCAGACCTGTGACTGGACTCCATAGATTGCTTGCTTTCTCTAAGAAGAGGTGGGGTAGAGAGAGAGAAAGAGAGAAGGGAAGAGGGAGAGAGAGGGACACAGAGAAAGAGAGAGAGAGAGAGAGCACTGCAGGCTTCTTTCCATTCACCTGTTAAGTAACCTAGCAGCTTTTGTATACATGTCTAGTTGTGTACATGTCTCCTTCTTTTTAAGAAGGACTAGGGTAGACATGATAGCAGTGTTTCAATATCTCAGGGGCTGCCACAAAGAAGAGGGAGTCAAGCTATTCTCCAAAGCACCTGAAGGCAGGATAAGAAGCAATGAGTGGAAACTCAAGGAGAGAAGCAACCTAGGACTAAGGAAGAATTTCCTAACAATGAGGACAATTACCCGGTGGAACAAACTGCCTCCAGAAGTTGTGAATTCTCCAAACACTTTTTAAAAAAGAGATTGGATAACCATTTGTCTGAAATGGTATAGTATAAGGTTTCCTGCCCAAGCAAGGGGCTGGACAAGAAGACCTCCAAGGCCCCTTCCAACTCTGTTATTCTGTATTTTATTCTATTCTATTTCCCTTACAAGGGTAATCCTCCACCACCATTGTCTGAACTACCATGAGGTAACAGCATGTTACCTCAAATGATCTCAACCAGGTTCAGAAAGCTAAATGTTTCTCTACATTTTCTTTTTCCAGACCTGAAGGTTCATAATAGGTCTGAGACCAGACCACACCTAGGCTCAGGTAAAATATGACTGAAGACTTAGGAAACCATCATGGTTTCAAGTCAAGGGAAAGGCAACCAAGAAGTCAAATGCAAGAGCATAAAAATCATTAACAAATTGGAGGAAAAAAACCCTCAGCGTTGCCTGTTCTGATCGACAATATTCCTTCAGGACTTAACAGCGGCTAGGATTGTATTTGCTAAAAACTGGAAGAGTGAGAAAACTCCATCAGAGGAAGAAATTATTAAGAAAATATTGGATTGTGCTGAAATGAGTAAATTGACATTTGAAATTAGAGAACCAGAAGATAAACAATTTTATGAAGTTTGGGATCTTTTTTATCAATGGTTAGATAATAAAACATAATAATAGAACATTTAGACTTAGGATATAATTTTTTTCTTTTTTTTTATATTATTTTTATAAAACTTTATTAAGATAGATTTGGTATGAACTTACGATTCATTGCAAAATAAATTAAGTAAATTATAGTTATCTCGTTAAAGTATGAATTAATAAAATTATAGATAAATGATTTCTTAGTGATGATATTAGGTTATACAATTATTGATTGATAATATGAGCTATTATGTAATATAATTATATTAGCGATTAGGAAATGGATGCACAAAAAAAAGTGGTAAACCAACCGATGCACTGTTTGTAAATTTATGAAGAAGGATGATGTTTTTATGGTGTATGTTTATGTTGTTTTGTTGTTAAAATAAAAAACTTTTTATAAAAAAAAATATTCCTTCAGGACAAAGACAAAGGGTTTTTTTTCTGGCCCACTCCTAACACACGAGATTCCCTTAACTGGCTATGCTGGGAATCCCTTGGGAATTTCCAGCGCTGGTCTTGCATAAAGAAGCTGTAGCTTCCTTGATCGAGAGCCCTGAGGGACCAAAAGTGCGATAGAAAGCCTGTGGATAAATGCAGACTAAGAAAGCGATCCAAAAGGAGGTCGTAGCCAGGGGGAAAGAGAGTAGGAGCTAAGATGGTACTGAGGAAGGGAAGGAAGGAGAGAAGAAGAAGGGCTGAAACTAGGAAATAACAAGAGATCTGGCTTGTTTCCAAAACTGGAACAAATCAAACGACGTTTCTATGCTGTGTGGATGCAACTGAAGCTGAGCCCAGCCTCAAACAGTTGCTAAGGGTCCAAAAAAATGCAAAGAGGGACCCACCCCTCAGCTTTTTAGTTGTTCCCTGACTCTCTTCAAGTTGGAGAAGCCAAAATTGGAGGCCTTTTTATTTGCATTTGAAGGATTTGGCAGGGCAGAATGGGTGTTTTTAAATGAAACCCCCTCCCAAATTTGCAAATGACCCCCCACACACACACACACACAAATTTTGGAACTCTCCACCAAAATGGGCCTTCCTGCTGCTAGCTGAGGGTCTCTAGGACAACTCACCACAGCCAAGTCAACAACTTGGCCAACTTGCCATGTCCAACTCATCACAGCCAACTCACCATGACCAACTTGTTGTCCGGGACAAAAGTTATATAATATTGAAGAAGTGGTGGAATAGAATCGTTAAAGAAAGGATGCCCAAATGAAATGTGAACAACAAATTTTTTAAAAAAATATTTTAAAATTATTTTAAATAATTGAATAAAATAGTTGAACTATCCCACGGCAAGTTGTTCCCGCAAAAAAGTTGGCTGCAGTGAGCTGACCCATAATCAGTTGGCCACGGTGAGCTGGCCATGTTGAATTGGCAGCAGCGAGTTAGCCATTGCAATTGGACCATGGTCAGTTGTCCCATTCTGTCCTTGGGAGAGCAATCTTTGCAGATTAGACAAAGCTCGGTCCAGCCCTTAAAAGCCAGTGGAATGGTCACACCCCTGACCTAAGGGACTGAACAGCCCAAAATGTTCATTAAAACAAAACAACTGAAAGAAATAGAAATTGAAAGTCTATGGAGATTCTGAGTCATCCAGGTCATGGTTGTCCAAAGGTGCTTTTCCAAAAGGCAATTGGACTTTGCTTTTCCTTGGAGACATTTCACTTCACATCCAGGAAGCTTCCTCACTTCCAAAAAGGTTGCATCCCCTTTTGCAGTCAGATTCAGTACCCCGAGGGCAGAGATAAACCTCCAAGTGGCCTCAACAGCTCTAAAAGAGAGTGCTAATGACCATATTTTTTGTGTCTTTTAATGACCCTGTAATCCCTTACACCAGGGTGGAGTGGAGTCAGGGCAACTGAATTTTTACTGCCCTTCCTGTCACCAATGCAGAGTTATATTCAGCACATATATATTCTCATTGTGTCCAGAGAGAGAAATATCTGCCTGTACCTAGGATCGAACACACAGCCTCTGGATTGTGAGGTGAGAGCTCTACCTCTAGGCCACTGCATCATTTGGTGCTAAAAACCAGATAACCGCAAGGAATATAAATCTTTCCATTTCCCAACATTCAGTCAGAATAGAAGAAGCTTCTTGGATGAGAAGTGAAACATCTTCATGGAAAAACAAAGTCCAGTTGCCTTTGGGGGAAAAAAAAAACACCTTTGGGAGAGGCTGAAAGGTTTCCAGAGGTGCCTATTGTGATGAAAAAGTTCAAAAGACTAAAACAGGAAACTGCTTAGCCTTAGTGGTATTCCTAAATTTAACACACACACAAAAAGATTGTGTGCAGTTCTATTCCTCCAGGAAAGAAAGAAAGAAAAAATCCAATAATAATAATAATAATGGTCTCCCATTTGTTGCTGCAGAAATTGCTCGGCGTTCATGGTTTGCTGCATCAGTAAATATTCAAACAGCAATTTTATTCGTCTCCTCGCTCCCACAAGCAACCAGAGTGTGGACTTTGCATCTTGGCCTTTTCCATTTAGTGTGTATTAACCAGGAAAATAAATACAGTTTGTACTATGGCAATCTCGCTTTCCATTTTCACTTTGCTAACTTCATTTATTTCCCCTGTGACCTAGCAAAGCTTGGGCTGCTGCTACAAGCCCATGATTTCCTTCCTCTTCTTCCTCTTCTTCTTGTTTTTACTTTATGTATTATTAAAGGGTAATCTGATATCACAACGATGCCAGTTGATCCAAAGTTCTTTCGGGCAGTTTCATCACAGATGAAACATCCTTCACATCCTTCGATGACACCCTGCCACCGATTTACCTCTCTAGGACATGCAACCAAAGGGAAAATCTCACATGTGCTTCTATTTATCTATTTATTCAGTTTCATCCTGCCTTTACTGTGTTTATAAGTAACTCAAGGTGGTGAACTGGACTAATATTTCTTTCTCCTATTTTCCTCACAATAACAACCCTGTAAAGATGAGGTGAGGTGAAGAAGAGGAACTGCCCAAAGCCACCCAGCTGGATTTCATGCCTAAGGCAGGACTAGAACTCACAGTCTCCTGCTGATTGGCTCCAAGTCAACCAGCTGGCATTCATACCTAAGGCAGGATTAGAACTCTCAGCCTCTTGGTTTCTGCCCTAATACCTTAACCACTGGGCCAAACTGCCTCACATATACAAAAAAAACAAAAACCCAAGCATATTTCCCAATTTTTGAAGGAACTTTTGGCTTCATGAATGCCTACACAGGTGCACACGCACACACAGCACACACTCACACCAATATCAGGAAGGTGCTGAGCAGAGGTGGTCTTCAGCAGGTTCTGACCAGTTCTGGAGAACCGGTAGTGGAAATATTGAGTAGTTCAGAGAACCGGCCAATACCACCCCTGACTGGCCCCACCAACCCCATCTATTCTCTACCTCCCGAGTCCCGGCTGATTGGCTGAGTCTCTTTTTGTTGCCGTGCACAGGAGAATGGAGCTGGAAAGCAGGTTAATGAGGTGAGGGAATGGGGGGTTTTATAGTATCCTTCCCCTGCCATGCCCACAGAACCAGTAGTAAAATTTTTTGAATCTCACCACTGATGCAGAGGCACAGAGAAGCCAGCTTTCCTACAAAAATATATGCATCACCACCTGAAAGACGTACAAATAGGATCAGGAAATCTGATTCAACACTTGTACAAGTAGGAGGACCTCAACATCTCCATCGGCAGGGGAAGAACAATAGCGAAATTTATCAAGAAACCCAGTGCAAACAAATGCCAGGACCCTGTTTGCCAAGCTTCGGTCACAAATTTAGACTGAAAGGAAACAGGAAACTTGCTAGCACACAATAGCATTGTCACCATCTCTTTATTGCTTGCTGTAATCAAGTCTAATTGTCACACACACACGCCCTTTCCCTGCTCATCTCTTTCCTGTCTCCAAGTCCGGTGTAATGTAGTTCCATAAATGAAAGTCAGCTATAAATCATGTCCTGACTACTGATTGTTAAGAGGCCCTTAGATCTGTGTTTCTCATCCTTGGCCATGTTAAGATGGATGGGTTTCAACATCTAGAATTCCCCAGCCAGCATACCTGGCTGGAGAATTCTGGGAGTTCAAGTCCATCCATCTTACCGTGACGAAAGTTGAGAAACAACGCCTTAACTCTCATTCTACAACAAGGACAAGTCATTTAAGTCGACATCTTCTTTTCTTCCACTTCCATCCACCCTACCTGATAATCAGGGTTGAAGAGAGAGAGAGTCCAAGAATACCTGGGAGTTACAGGTTTTTTAGGTATCATAATTTGAATGTCTCTCTCCCTCTCTTATGCATTTTCATAGCATAGATCATACAGAACCAGTTCATCTATCTATCTATCTATCTATCTATCTATCTATCTATCTATCTATCTATCTATCTTATCTATCCATATCTTCTATCTATCTATCTATCTATCTATCTATCTATCTATCTATCTATCT
>NW_020769328.1:5981516-6036138 GCF_900518735.1 Pseudonaja textilis | reverse complement strand
CTATCTATCTATCTATCTATCTATCTATCTATCTATCTATCTATCTACCTATCTATCTATCCATCCATATCTATCTATCTATCTATCTATCTATCTATCTATCTATCTATCTATCTATCTATCTATCTATCTATCTATCTATGTATCTATGTATCTGCCTGTCTAATAATGGTTCCAGGAGTTTTCAGCTTTCTTCCAGAGAACTATCAGTGGCAGAGAAGCCTAAGGATTCCCTATATGCACAAGTCAATCACTAGACTTGTGTAGGAGGTAATTCAATTACAACAACACATTCTCAGCCTAGCTGCCTGGAGAAAGCTGAGAGTTGAAGTCCACCCGTCTTAACATGATCAAGGTTGAGGAACACTGCCTTAGACCCTCATTCCACAACAAGGACCAGTCATCTAAGTCTACATCTTCTTGACTTCCAATTCCATCCACCCCGCCTGATGATTAAGGTCGAGAAGAGTCATGTAGCCCAAGAACACTGGAGGGTTACAGGTGTTACAGGCCATCCTTGTAACATAATAGGAATCCAGTGGTGGTATTCTATCGGTTTGGACCAGTTCTGCCGAGCCAGTAGCACCAATGAGCAACGGCGACCAAACCAGTTCTCTCCAACTCTCTGCTGTTGGGCCCACCTGCCCACCTGGGCTCCTATACTAACCTTTATGTCCTGCTTTTGAAGTGCAGCTGTTTTGTGTGGCAAGCAGATTCATTCATTCATTCATTCATTCATTCATTCATCATTCATTCATTCATTCATTCATCATTCATTCATTCATTCATTCATTTTATATCGACTCAAGGTGGCTTACACAATGTAAAACCATATTTAAAACAAAAAATAAAAATAAAAAACTATACAAACTAACAAAATGAATCAAATAAATTAGTAAAGTATAATAGAACAAAATTTGGGAAAAATAAAAACAAAACCAAAAACATTTGAAGATTGTTGCGCGGCAGCTGCTGAAGCATCAGGGAGACTGCAGGCTTGCAGGAGGCGAGTCGGAAAGCCTCTATGCCTGCGCAAAGTGCGCATTTGGCACATGCGTGCACGCAAAGGGTGTGCGTGCCTGCAAAGCGCATCCACCAAGCCACACCCACCGAACCGGTGGTAAAAATATTTGAAACGCACCACTGTATGAATAGACCCCTTGGTGCTTTCCAGTTATTCAGCTCCAAGTTTTCAGCACTGACCTGCCCAGCAAATGATAAAGAGATTTTAAAGCTGATGTTTAAAACATAATGGGAGACCCCAGATTGCTTCTGCCCAAGAAAATCCCTATGCTCAAAATTCAGGGGCTTGGCAACTGGCAAGTATTTACAGTGGTTGCAGTGACCCTGTGATGACCCGGAGTGTAACACAAACATAACAAAATCCAAAACGTAAATAAATGTCCTTTAATGCCTCCAACTTGGCCCCACCGTTCAATAATTCTCAGTTGGAGATTAAACTTATTCAAAAATAGTCTTCAAAAGGAAGCAATGCAGTTCTAATTTAATGAGCAGATAGAGCTGAAATAAAAAGCCAAACAAACTACAATGAAGAAATTTCCACAACAGACCAGGATAAGTAATTACCAACTTCAAGGAGATAACAAGGCACAGTCTGTTGGAAGGATGACAACCAAGATAATTTCAGTGCAAAATAAAACACTCTTTGCTTGTGGCAATGCTATGTTGTAACCATGTCTCTTATATACTATTCTTCCCAGCTGCTACCAATGAGGGGGATCATGGCCGCTTCCTCTCTTGTAAGCCAACTTGTTTCCTTCTCCGTTCCTCCCTGTGTGTCCTAGGATGAAGAAGGGATAGGGCCTGGTTCTTCCTCAGCCTCCAGAGCCACACCTCCACTCCCTGTCTGCTGTTCCTCCTCTCCCTCAGAGTCCCACTCTACCAAGGGCATGACAGTCCCACAGTCATATGATCACCATTTGTGACCTCCCCAGCCAGCTTTCAACAAGCAAAGTCAATGGGGGAAGTGGGATTCATTTAACAACCGCATGATTCAATCAATATCTGCAATGATTCGCTTAACAACCATGGCAAAAGGGTCATAAAATGATGAGCATCTCACTTAACAATCACCTTGCTAGCAGCAGAAATTTTAGTCACAATTTTGGTTATAAATCAAGGATTGGCTGTATCTGAACCACCTACCCAGAGTCGTATTAACGAGATGGCCAGCATAAAATAATTAATTAATTAATTAAGGAACTTCCCCTATCTTCACTTGAACAGGATCTAAACAAACCAATGCAAACCAGCTGATTCCAAGACTTTGCTATCATGTTTACTTGCAACTCGGTGCTATTAAGGACATAATTCGGCTAAAAACAGAGAGTGTTTCATTTGCTAATTATCTCCCATTTGCCAGCTTGGCAGCTCAAAAATTTCAAGCTTGGAAGTGAGGCAGATTCTCCTTGCTGCAGCTAATGAAGGAAAATTAGCAAGGAGGTTTCTCTCGCAAGCAAGTTGCCAGACGTGCAGAAATGTGCAAGATTGCTCTGCAAGGAACTGGTTTTTCTTCCCGGACAGCTTAATACATGTTTCGGTTTTGTAAAGGAGTATTTTATGCAGAACATCAATTCACGGAGAGCCAAATTCACGTCAGTGAAAAATAAATAAACCCCAATGGATTAGAGGTGCCAATGCGTTTTACACAAATTATCAAACTCTCTGATTTTTCTTGATTCCAGTGAGAATCTGTGGTTGTAATTGAATTACATCCTAGACCAGGAATGGGTAACCCACAGCTCTGGAGCTGCATGTGGCTCCAGCCACTCTTTCACCCCTCTGCTGTGGCTCCCTGTCACTCAAAATATCCGTCACAACCGCCAATGTGCGATATCCACCAGCACATGATTTATTGAGCTTTTTGACCCCGGGTAGCACCAACCATGGATAAATCCAAGAAAAGAAAAGTTTCAGAAGAAAACAGAATGTTTAGTGGTATGTGGGCAGTTCATTTGCTTTCACTGCTGACAAGACTGGTTTACCAGTATGCTTAATATGTGGTGAGAAATTGTATATATGCAGTGTTGTCTTCATTTTAGATGTCAAAAGGATTTTGTGGCTCCCGGCATTTTCTTTTCCGTGGGAAAGGGATCCAAATGGCTCTTTGAGTGTTTATGGTTGCTAATCCCTGACCTAGACAATCACAAGTCTAGTAATTGACTTGTGCGTACAGAGAATCACTAGGCTTCTCTGCCACTGATAGCTCTCTGGAAGAAACCTGAAAACTCCTGGAGCCATTATTTGATTGACTGATTGATTGATTAGCTGATTCTGTATTGTCTATGCCCTGAGCCACTGTTTCTCAACTTCAGTGGCTTGAAGAGGTGTAGACTACAACTCCCAGAATTCCCCAGCCAGTGGACATCCACTGCAGCTGCCTAGAATTGACTCTTGGCAAGATGGGCAATGTGTACATTTCATAAACAATTCAATAGGTTTTTAGAATTCATGCATTCCGGTTAAGGAATTATGGGAGCTGAAGTGCACTGGCTAGGGAATTCTGGGAATTGAAGTCCATACATCTTCAAACTGTGGAGGTTCAAAATCACTGCTCTGAGCAATGCATAAGCGAGAGAAACATTAAGAATTATGACAGTGAAAAACAACAACAATAATGCTGGTGTTAATTGTTGTTATTTCTTGTGGTCTGTATTTATTAAACTCCAGGAAAAGTGGAAGAAGCTGAGATGGCAAACTGAAAACAGCCATGGGAAAGACCAAAGAACCAGTGAATAAACCCGTTTTCCAGAATCTTTCTGGATAAGGAGAGGACAGGAGATGGCCCAATGTGCTCCAGACAACTGCTCCTCATCAGGAGACAAAGGGATTAGCCACCTTGCTTGAAACTGGGTGGAGCCTTTTAAAAGGGATTATTTTGCCAATCTCACTTTTCAAAATTGCCTATTAACCATCTTAAAACTATTAGAGACCTTCGGTATGACAAGTTTGAAAAATTGTCAGGTGAGTTTAGCTTCAACTCTGAATAGAAGAAAAAAAAATCATTACAAGCTTAAGATAGGATTTGAAATAAACAACAAAAGCTCTAAATAATATTTTGATCTAAGAAATTTACAGATGGTTTAAGGGCCCAGTTAAATTTAGGAATACTAACTGTTATTATATGATTATGGAATTAACTCTTAAGAAAACAGCTTCTCGTGGGAATCAGACTTATTTTGTCTATCTTGGCTCATAATAAACATCAGCGACTTTATTACTCTAAAAACTGGACACTAGAGGGGACTAAAGATTCTATGTAGAAGGAATTTATTCTTTATTTATTCTTTTTTACTAATCTTTTTAAAATCTACTTCTATTAGTTTTTACTACTGTAACCAAAATCCTTAATGAAAAACTTGTATGTCAACAGTGGAAGGAGGTTCTAATTCTCCTTTAGGTATGGAAACCAGCTGGGTGAGTTTAGATCAGTCTGCCTCAGCCCCATACTGGGAATTTGAAAAACATTCCAGAAAAAGGACAATGGAACATCACGTCCAGAAAAATGTTAACAAGAAAACTGCATGGATCTATCCATGTAGTCACCAGGAATCAAGATTGGCTCATAAGGGTCAACCTCTTCTCCCCAAAGCACCTGAAGACAGGACAAGAAGCAAAGGGTGGAAACTAACCAAGGAGAGAAGCAACTTTGAACTCAGGAGAAATTTCCTGACCGTGAGAACAATTATTTCAGTGGAACAGCTTGCCTTCAGAAGTTGTGAATGCTCCAACACTGGAAGTTTTTAACAAGGGATTGGACAACCATTTGTCTGAAGTTGCATAGGTGTTCCTGCTTGAGCAGAGGGTTGGACTAGAAGACCTCCAAGGTGCCTTCCAACTCTGTTATTCTGATTCAAAGGACCATAACAGAATGCTGGGATCTGCATCAGCACAATGGACAGCAGACTTGGTCAATTTCACAACTGACAATTCATAGGCAATTTCTGCAACTTTTACCCAGTACCTATTTCTATTTTACTTTTTATCCAGACGTCCGCTCAGTTCATATCCAAACTGATGGGTTATTTAAAAAAAAATAACAAGAAGCTTAACAGAACATCAATAAGGCATCATCTCTATATTACAGGCTTTCATGAAAGTATTCTGGGATTTGTTTTTAAGCCAAGCCAAAAAGAGAAAAACCCAAGGATCTTCACACATCTATAAAATAGTTCAAGGGATGTAAGTCAGTTCACATCGGATTTCACCAGGACTGAATTCCATAAGCAGCTCTCATCACAACTGTCAATTCCTATTGCTTTGATGCTAATATTTTTCCAGACATTTCTTTCTTTAAAAAAGAAGAAGAAAGTCCAGATTCTGTAATGATAAGAGTCAACATTTTTGGTTTTTCAAAGCTCCTGGTTCACTTGATTGCAGATAAAAGCTCAGAAGCATGGTTCCAGTATGCCTGAAGGTATTTATAAAAAAACACACACAACCTAATATCTATTTCTCAAATCTCATTATTTTAGGTAGGGTGTGGGATTAGGTAGGCCTGAGGGGTTTTGGGGTATTCAGATGGAGCCTTGTGAAATATTTTTATGCATGCTCAGAGGAAGCAAACAAAGAGAAGAATTCTGCATTCCTCTGATGCATGAAGAGTTTACGTGGGAAGAAAAAAATCAGGACCTCCTCAGGAGATCAAGTAAAAAACGAAAGTCTCTAAGATGGGGACATTCTTATAGATTTCTGGGCAATGATACTGTTTGGGGGGGAAATGCCACAGCCGTCTTCCAAGACTGTTTTTAATTTCCCTGACAAGATTTCTTGGTCTCCCATCCAAGTCCTAACCATGTCCAACTGTGCTCATTCTTGGAGATCAACCAAGTTAGGTGTTGCTGTCTACTGCAGATGTACTGATCTAAGCATTATTGCCAAGAACATCCATAGATTGTTGAGATGTTTCCAGGCTCAGTTTGAACTTTACCATGCTTAAAAATAATTTGGAAGTATGGATGTGTAAGAGATAACCAGGCTGAGACTGAAGGAGGGGTTACATATGTCATCAGTCTCGAGTCCAGCCCTCTAAGTCCAGCCCTCCTTGAATCCCATTGATTCTTATCTCCCGCCAATTTGCTTTGACTGTTAGTAGTTCCGATTCTTGCAGAGAGCTTAAGCTTGCAATAAACTTACATATTCATTTGAACTGCCAGGACTCCTGATTTCCCGTGCTTGACAGGAAGTGTCATCAGGATACTTCTTGACCTATCTTCTCCCTGAAAATACATCCATCCCTTAAAAAGGTTGGAGGTCTCCTCTTGCCTATATCAATGGTATCACAAACACGTTTGCAAAACTACTGGGGAAAATATTCTGAGACTAAGAAATAGCCATTTTTTTGTAACTTAGATGTGCAACCTCAGCCAATTATGAAATAAACCACTATTTGGAGTTATAGACGAAGCTAGTGTAATCTGTAGATACTTCATGAAGTTTCTGAGGCTGATTGGCTATCATCCTAGTCTGATGATCTGAATGTTCTCTTAGAGTAGATTCTCTTCTCTCCACATATTTGCAATGGAAAGAATATCTCGGGCACCAATGTTTATTGATTTATTTGATAAATAAATCTCTTCTTCCACATATGTGATGGAATCCAGATTCCCAAGAAGAAAGGAGTACATTGTAAAGGAACAAGAGACCAGAGGTAGCATTCAGCAGGTTCTGACCAGTTCTGGAGAACCGGTAACAGACATTTTGAGTAGTTTGGAGAACTAGCCAATACCACCTCTGACTAGTCCTGCCTCCCATTGAGTCAGCTGGGTCTTCTTTGGTTGCCCTGCACAGAAGAAAGGGGGTGGAAAGCAGGTTAGTGGGGTGGGGAGGGAGTGGGATTTTGCAGTAAGCTTCCCCCAGGAGTTCAGAAGGAAGGCAGATTTTACAGTATCCTTCCCCTGGAGTGGGGTGGGAATGGAGATTTTACAATATCTTCCCCCTGCCATGCCCACCAAGCCATGCCCACCAAGCCAGCCCACAGAACTGGTAGTAAAAAAATTTGAATCCCACCACTGGTGAAAATGGCTCCTTCTTCATGGTTCCCAGAGTGTATGATTTATAGTGCATGTCATCTACTTTAATTTGGCAAGATTTGCCTGTTTTAGTAGCTGCCATAAAAAGGGGAGGGGGAGAGGAAGGAATCTGGAAGAGCAGTGCAGCAAAGCGAAAGTACATTCCAACTCTTATCTTTCAAAGATTGTAACTAAAATACCAGAGTTTTTGTCCGCAAATATATTTAATTGGAGAACGTGAATGATGACACCCAGCCCTGTGAACGTGCTCATCAATTGGAGAATCTGATTGATGACACATCCGGGGGGGCGGGGGAAACAGGGTCGCAGATGACTGTAAATTATGTATGGCAGAGTTGACCACATACAGGGCAGTGCTAGTATGTGGTGTCTAATGAATCCTTTGAAGTTTTTTGGAGGTTGGCTCAAGAATCATGATTTAATTAGAGCGATTGCTGGAATCCTGACAGACGTAACATCTGACAAGCCTGATTTTCAATCTTAGGCTTATGTCATGACTGCAGAAGACCTTTTTCATTTTGAAGAATGCTGTTCGAGCTCTCTCTACCCTTGTCTCTATCCTACTGGTTTAATGCAGGATCTGTTCTGACCAAGGCTTCCGAGACCATAATTAAGCACATGCTTAGTTAAAACAACTCTTGTTTTATTTCAATGCTGGGAATTATGTTCATTCCCAGCTGGTAATGAGTCCCAAACAGTCCCTCAAGATAAGCACCCACCTTTCTCTCCTTTGAATTGTTGCCAACCACTAAAGTGCCAAATGAACTATAAAAAACCAACCAAAGGACAAAGTCCACACAAAGCTTCAAGAATTAATCCAAACAGAATGAACAACTTTGCTTCCTGCAAAGCTTTCTCTACCTTTGCCTGTCCTTTATACCTTAGGAGAGGGGCAATCACCTCCAAGCCTTACTCCCAAATCACCGCTTTTGCCTTAGCTACTCTTGCCTTCTGGTAGCTTTGCACACACGCGCACTGGGAACAGGTTCCCCTTGTTCCTCAGGCTCACTGCTGTCAGATTCCCAAGGCTCCAGAGTCAGCATCCCATTCACAGATGGTCCTGGCCCCATCTCTGCATCGGATGCAGGACCCTCGGCTGAGTCCTCTAGAGCCTGGGGGAGGCTATTTTCACCCTCCCAGAGGCCCAGGGGAAGCCTCTAGAGCCTTGGGAGGGCAATAATGGCCTCCCCTGGGTTCTGGAGGACCACCAGAAGTCAGAAACAGGAAGTTCCAGTAGGCACGTCCACCATGGCCACGCCCACCCAGCAACCAGATAGCTAACCAGTTTCTGGGATTTTTAAATCCCACCCCTGCCGCTAGAGATGTCGTCCACGCCTTTTCCTAAAACGTGGCTCTGATTTACTTGGAGGGAGGAACTCAAGTTTTCCCGTCCCCTGACAGCAGCACCTGCCATCCCCACAGAAACATGTGGCTAATTAACCGCACCATTCCCCAAACAACGTCAACGGAAAGCAGATGGGCTCGGAGAATTCGACAGAGCAGGTCCCAAAACACAGAAGGTATCATCTCTCTCTCTCTCTCCTTTACACAGCAGAGAAGTAAGCCAGTCCTCCGTAGCATCCTTTCGCCTCTTTCCTTGGGAAATCGTTGCCGGGCGATTCCCGCCCTCTCTCGTCCTTCCCATCCAAATTATCAGCAGCAAAAATGACATATTGATCTTGGCTCCATCTGAATTGCACAGGTGGAGGGGGGGTCAGCCTGATGAGGCTTCTTCTAACCTTCTCCCTTCTCTGCAGCCAATGACAGGTTTCCAGCATCTTGGAAGACTGCCAAATACAGATAAATGTCAGTCTCGATAATGATGCTTTTTGTCCCGGTAAAAACCAAACCCAAAGCAATCATTTGCTGCCTTCATTAGCTGTTATAGGGACTTGGGGGAGGGGGGATCCCCAAGCTTCTGGGGGGAGGAAAATTAGCGTTCTCACCTGTAACAACACCTTTGGGGTGAGATATTCAGAGGTGGTATTCAGCCAGTTCTGACCAGTTCTTGAGAACCAGTAGCGGAAATTGTGAGTAGTTTGGAGAACCGGCAAGTCCCCCCTCTGACTGGCCCCACCCCATCTAGTCTCTGCCTCCCATTGAGTCCCAGCTGATTGGCTGGGTCTTCTTTGGTTGCCCTGCATAGGAAAACGGAGCTGGAAAGCAGGTTAGTAGGGTGGGGAGGGAATGGGGATTTTGCAGTATCCTTCCCCTGCCATGCCCACCAAGCCATGCCCACCAAGCCACACCAAGCCCACCAAGCCACACCAAGCCCACCAAGCCACGCCCACAGAACCAGTCGTAAAAAATTTTTAATCCCACCACAGGGGATTTCCCAGAATTTGTAGTAGATGGACAGGCAGAACCTGGGATCAAGAGAGGAATCAGCAGTGTGCATCAGCAGACAAAAAAAACCAATGCAATCCTAAATTGCATTAACAGAGGGACAGTCAAGATGAAGTGAGGTACTAATACCACTCTATAAAGCCTTAGTAAGACCACACCTAGAATACTGCATCCAGTTTTGGTCACCACACTATAAAAAAGAAATTGAGACTCCAGAAAGAGTGCAGAGACGAGCAACCAAGAGGTTTAGGGGACTGGAGGCTAAAACATAATGAACGGTTGCAGGAACTGGGCTTGGCTATCTAGGGAAGAGAAGGACCAGGGGAGACAGGATAGCAGTCTTCCAATATTTGAGGGGCTGCCACAGAGTGGAGTGGGGGGATCAAACTATCTTCCAAAGCACCCGAAGGCCAGACAAGGAATAATGGATGGAAACTGAACAAGGAGAGATTCAACCTGGAAATAAGGAGAAACTTTCTGACAGTGAGAACAATCAACCCATGGAACAGAAGATGCCTTCTGAAGTTGTGAGAGCTTCATCCCTTGAAACTTTCAAAAAAGAGACTGGACAGCCATCTGTCAAAAATGGTATTGGGTCTCCTGCTTGGGTGCGTGGGGTTGGACTAGATGACCTACAAGGTTCCTTCCAACTCCATTAATCTGTTAAAGCCTGGCGTCAGAATATTCTTACAAGCATTGAACCCCTCTTGAATTCTGAACTCTTATTTAGCGCCAGCACAGTGCTGACCATCAGTTGGTTAGATTCTTGTGAAATAGGCACGACCAATAAATAATAGATCAGCTTTGTTGGGACTTAACATGTGGTCCTGATTCTTGATGCCTGACAGAGACCCAAGAAATACTGACCTTTGGAGGAAGTCCTAGAAGACCACGATGCCAAGAAAGCTCGAAAGGAGCATCAGAAGAAGCTGTGGTTTGGAGTGATATGATGTTTGAAGAAGGAGAAGAAGGAAGGATTGTTCAATAGGCCTGGGTAGCACAAAGATTCTTCAGAGGACAGACAGACTTCCAGAGTATATTCATGAACTGGAATAGAGCTTAGTAACAAAGTCAGCCAATGAATAGGCATGGCAACAGACCGGTCAATGAGGACTGTTTGGAAACTGAAACTAGAAGGAGCTTGGGTGTGGCTCTCTGTTACTCTGAGTCTGTCTCTTGAAACCGAAACTGCTTCTCTCCTCTGCTGTGTGTCTTGCTTGCCGCACGGTTAAAGAGAAACTGATATCTGCTCTGAGCTGCTTGTGTTTTTGCTTATGTTACATTGAAAGAACCTACAAATGGTATTGTAAACGTTACTCATATTATTATGCTTATAAAGAAGTTAGTGATCCTGCTGAATCTGTCATCTGTGCGTTTTCTTGACTTGAATTTCTGCTGAAAACTCTTAACACAAACACACGTAGATCCAGACTGTAATTTTTAAGTGCATCTTTTCTGGACACACACTGCAGCTGTGGAAGGCACCTGGTGTGCAACCCAGAACCCCTTGGAACTGTTTCATAGAATTAGGTAACGATTGTCTCCAAGTGCGCCACATACTCAAAAAGCCATCTTTTTTTTTTTTTGCCTTCCCTTCCAAAGCCCTGGACAGATTTCTTATTTAGCACTGACTTTTTTTCGATGCTTCGGGGAGATAATTCAACAGCATCCAAAGACCAACAATTTTTTAAAAAATGTTACAATGGCCCAATTAATCTCTCTCCTCCAGTGGCTGACAATGCTGTTTTGTGATGGATAGCTGAAAAATAAAACTTGGGTCAACAGGTGATGTTGGAAATGATGACTTTTCTGCTTCTCCGACTGATCTTAGGGCAGGCACGTTCGCAGGAGGTGCTACCTCAACAACCCCTTGTAAATGAAGAAGTTAAGGACGAAGAGACCTTGACCTTGGGTGGCCCACTGGATGCCATTTTTTTTTGCCATTTTGAATAGAATAACAGAGTTGGAGGGGACCTTAGAGGTCTTCTAGTCCAACCCCCTGCATAGGCAGGAAACCCTACACCACTTCAGACAAATGGATATCCAATCTCTTTTTAAAAACTTCCAGTGTTTGGAGCATTCTTCTAGAGGCAAGTTGTTCCACTGGTTAATTGTTCTAACTGTTAGGAAATTTCTCCTTAGTTCTAAGTTGCTTCTCTCCTTGATTAGTTTCCACCCTTTGCTTCTTGTCCTGCCCTCAGGTGCTTTGGAGAATAGCTTGACTCCCTCTTCTTTGGGGAAGCCCCTGAGAGATTGAAACACTGCTATTATGACACCCCTAGTCCTTCTTTTCATCAGACTAGACATACCCAATTCCAGCAGCCATTCTTCGTATGTTTTAGCCTCCAGTCCCCTAATCATCTTGGTTGCTCTTCTCTGTACTCTTTCTAGAGTCTCAACATCTTTTTTACGTGGCAACCAAAACTGGATGCAGTATCCCAAGCGCGGCCTTACCAAGGCATTATATAAAGTGGTATTAACACTTCACGCAATCTTGATTCTATCCCTCTGTTTATGCAGCCCGCCGTCAAACTGTGTTGGCTTTTTCAGCAACTGCTGCACATGGCTGGCTTGTATTTAAATGGTTGTCCATTATTTGGGAAGGAGGCGTTTCCAAGCCTTTTTTTTTTTTAAAGTAGAACTCAGAAATGCATGCTCCTCTGACAGCAGAGGGAGAATACTTTATAAATAAGTAAGCACTGCAGTAAATAAACTCAGATTAAATTTTATTCCGAGTCCAGCAAAACCTCTGGGTTTGCAGCCCCAAAGAACAGAGCAAAAACAGCAGAAGAGAGCCAAGGATAACTATCAAGACTGACAAATGGTTTCTATAACTAAAGCCTGCTCCTGAGCGTGGCTGGTATTCTTGAATCAGGATTTTCATGGCTCTGTGAGAGGCTGAACTGTGGCTTTAATCAATAAACCATCTTATCAATGGGCCCTGGAGATGGTCTTCCTCTCTTCAATAAGTTAAATAACCTATGTGTGCTTTGGAAGACTGTCAATGGATTGATTCTTAAAATCAATCAGCAGCTCTCTTGGATCCAAGCACCTGACTCGCTAAGACACCGGAGCAGTGCATTTCTGCAGAAACAACCGTGCGGTGTCAACCCTGAAATTGGTTGAACGGCGGCCATTTTCTTTTTTGTAGTTTTTTTTTTGTTCAAGGGAGGTTTCTTCTTCTCACTGCTTCAGGGCTGTCCCAGCCTGAAGGGGCCAGGGAGGCAGAGGTAGTATTCAGCAGGTTCTGACCAGTTCTGGAGAATTAGTAGAGAAAATTTTGAGTAATTCGGAGAACCAGCCAATACCAACTCTGACTGGCCCTGCCAACACCATCTATTCTCTGCCTCCCATTGAATCCCAGCTGATCAGCTGGGTCTTCTTTTGTTGCCCTACTGTCAACTCATACAATACTTTTCTGGTCTTTTTAGGGTTGCCAACAAAAAGGGAGGGGGGAGCAGTGTGGCAGCTTGCAAAACCGAAACTGCATTCCATAAACGTTTTCAAAGATAGTAACTAGGTGACTGAAGTTTCTGCCGTGCAAAATTCTAAGTGGAGAGCATGATTGATGACTCTTGGCTATGGATGTGTCCCATTGGAGAATATGAATTACGATACACCCAGGGGTGGGGGGAAAACCAGGGTCAAGGGTGACAATGAATGAGGTGTCTCAGAGTTGGCTACACCCAGGCAGTGCTGGCATGTTTACTCCCAATAAATCCTTTTGAAGTTTTGGAAGTTTGGCTTGAGACTCATGATTTAAATGGGGGTAATTGCCGGAATCCTGACAGCTGCACAGGAGAATGGAGCTGAATAGCAGGTTAGTGGGGGGGGGGAGAGAATGGGGATTTTGCAGTAACCTTCCCCTGCCATGCCCACCAAGCCACACCATGCCTACCAAGCCACGGCCATAGAACCGGTAGTAAAACAAATTTAATCCCACCACTGTAGGGAGGGTGTGTGTGGGGAGATTAGCCGGGGTGTTGTAGCCTAAATAAAATTCTTTCCCCTGGGAATTGAGGACGTTGGTGCAAATATTTGAAAGGTGGAGACTGAGGTTGCCTAGCAACTGGACTGTATGCTGATTGGACCATGGGACTGGAGGCGGGGAGTGACAAAGTTTTATTTTTCATTGGGTGTAAAACTGGCAGGAACTTAGAGCTGTTTTTTCCACCAGGCACATTGCCTGTTTGATGTCCCAATAAAATGTTCTTTGAGGAAATTGCCTGCCTCGGAGTTCTTATGGAATGGGATGTGTTACTTGGAATCCTGACACACGGTGTGACTCAGTTGTTTCTGCTGGAATACATCTCCCCCGAAGAACATGAGTGGGAAGAGACTCCAGGAGTGGTTTGCATGCTGCTGTTTGTAAGAAAATTCAATCTTCGGTATCTACCAAGTAGAAGGAGACCATAGCGAGCAAAGAAAATCACCTCATTTGGGGATTTATGGATGTATTAAATTGATTTATGTCGCTCTCCAATCAATATGCGGCTCAGGATAGTGTGCAACTGTACACAATAAAAAAAAACCTTGTATTTACAACCATAACAAGCCCACGTGAACACAGAGTAGAACATAATGTGCCAAGGACAATTTTGTTCCCCTAAAACCATCCCCACGCCATTAAGATGGGCACAAAGATTTCACATTTGGGAGAAAATCCATGGTAGAGGGCCTCCCAAAAGACAGAGAGTCACAAATTAACAAATATCAGAGAGAATGATGTTGTGTAAGTCAAGTACAGGTGGACCTTGACTTACAATAGTTCACTTTAATAATTCCCTCACACACTCTCCAACTATTTACTAAGTCTGCATTACTATTACTATTAATCTTCTCATCGTTCCTATCACCTATCTCCAGGGGTGGGATTCAATTTTTTTAACAACCGGTTCTGTGGGCGTGGCTTAGTCAGTGGGCATGGCTTGGTGGTCATGTGACTGGCTGGGTGTGGCCAACTCAACATCACATTGAGGCACACATCTCCTCGTCTGGCCTCTCGTGACTGTGGGGATGCTGCAATAGTCGTAAGTGTGAAAAATGGTCATAAGTCACTTGTTTCAGTGCCATTGTAACTTTGAATGGTCACTCCACACAAGCAAAGTACCAACAAAGGAGGGAAAAAAACTTCAGAGAAGTTCCAGAGAATGTAAAAAGGGTTAACGGAGAGGCAGTTTCTGTAAGCAACACCAGAATGTTTCCTTCCTGCCTTCCTTACAGGATTAGGCCAATAATTTCTCTAACAACCGGTTCTCCGAACTGCTCAGAATATTAACAACTGGTTCTAGTGAACAGGTGCGAACCTGTAGAATCCCACCCCTGCCTATCTCTGTATGACAGTAGCTTTGTTGCTTGTAGCCTTACGATTTATATTGACTGTTTCCTGGTATGATTTAATTATTTGTATCCTACGACTATATTAAATGTTGTATATTATAATTCTGGATGAATGTATCTTTTCTTTTTATATACAGTGAGAGCATTTGCACCAAGACAAATTCCTTGCGTGTGTAATCACACTTGGCAAATAAAGAATTCATTCATTCATTCATTCGTTCACTCCACGGTCCCTTCCAATTTGGTTATGCTGCTCTAAGGAGCTCTTTCCCAAAGTTTCTATTAAATAACTCCAAGCTGCCCATGTCTGATCTCTCACCATTTATTAATTTGCAAAGCAGGATTTGGGAGCCCGTGTCCTTCTTACTGCTATGGCTGAAATCCAATTTGGACCATGGATTCTACAAGTGACTGAGAAGAAACCATTTGAAGTGCTCTGGGTTTTCCAAAAGCTTCAAGAATGATGGAAATTTTCATTCAATGTCTTCATATGTTTTACAAGAAATCTCAAAACGTTGTTCTTTACGTGTATCTTTTACTGGGAAAGGAGAAACCTCAACCAAGCTTTTTTTCTGCTAGGTGCTAATCTCCAAGGATTGAAGTAAGACACCAATATTGACTGCCAGCAAAATCCACTGGGGAGGTTCTTTTTCCTCTGGGGAAGAGTTTGGAAAAGAATGGAGGCACAGACTAGGCATAATATTGGTATGAGCTTGACAAAACCGATGCACTTCAGAATTCACAAGACACCAGAAAGATGAGCTCCTAAAACAAGCTATTTTAGAGGGAGGTTTCTCATTTCAGCTTGGAAGAATGCTAGTTGAGAGACATTATATCTTATGGCTCTTTGTTGAAAGACTTATCTGTGTTTTCCAAAAGATATGGAAAAAGAGAAATGGATTTATATCTTGAAGGCCCTGAATCAGAAGGAGCATAGAAAGAAGTCCAGGTCCCTACAGACGAAAGCGTTATAAAAAAAAATATTAGAATGTGCTGAGATGGATAGACTAACACTTTAAAGAAAAGGAAGAAACAAAATACTTTTTAACATGAGACTTGTTTTACCAATGGTTAACTTACAGAACAGAGGTTAGAAGCCAAAAAGAGAAGAAATTTTTTTTGCACTGAAAACTTTAGATGATGGACAAACTAATTGTATTACTATTTTGTGGTTAATATTTATATGTCTATTATGATTATTATTATGATTAATGCTGTATCTCTACTTAAAACTGACTGTGCCCAGACAACATGCTGCTCAGACAGATATGGAATTTTTTATTTGTATTTTTTAAAATGTATCAATAAAACATATACCAAAGAAGAAAGGGAGGGGGGAAGGAGGGAGGGAGGGGGGGACATAAGAGGAAGGATAAAAGGATGGTAGGAAGGAAGGAAATAAAGAAGGAAGATAAGGGAGGGAGAAAGATAAGAAAAAAACATAAATGGATGGAAGGAAGGAAGATAAGGGAGAGAGGAAGATAAGAGGGAGGATAAAAGGATGGATGGAAGGAAGGAAGGAAGGAAGGAAGGAAGGAAGGAAGGAAGATAAGGGGAAGGATAAAAGGATGGAAGGAAGGAAGATAAGGGAGGGAGGAAGATAAGAGAAAGGGTAAAAGGAAGGAAGGAAGGAAGGAAGGAAGGAAGGAAGGAAGGAAGGAAGGAAGGAAGGAAGGAAGGAAGGAAGGAAGGAAGAAGGAAGGAGTCCAGGTCCATTGAAGGTCTTCAGAAGCTTTTGAGATGTTCGCTAAAGCTTTTCTTGTGCTTTGTTTTTTTTTAAGGAAGAAAGGAAAACAGTAATGGCTTCCTCGCCCCTGCTACCTCAAGATGTTTTTAAAAGGAGTTACTGCAGCTAAGGTTGCTAAAACACCTAAATGTATCCACAATTTAAGAAAATGGGAGCAAAGCCCACCTCGGGCAATGTTTCCGTTACATGGCTTTGGATTTTAGCCTCACAGATCCGGGATAGTCTTTAAAGAACATCGTGGAGCCCCTATCCCCAGACTCTTACCTCTGGCTGTTAACCCAAGCAATCTATCCATCTATTAACTCAAGACAGAAACGGGCGATGATGTTTGCTGACTGGCTGCACACTCAAAGGGACCAATTATGTTCCTCCTAATGCTCATGCTTTGCTTTATTGGGCCACATCTTGGGACTCTGAACACCCGGAAGACACTGAGGCAGAATCTCATTACCCCAAATGGGCCGTTCAGATAGCAAGATCTTCTGACCTCCTCTTTCTCTACTGACAGGCACCGTTTCCCTTTTTGCCTCTTGGAATAGTGTGGCTCGCTGAATTTGGAGCGGGAGCTGTGGGTTTTCTTTCAATCCTCTATGGGTGGGTTAAAGGGGGGTTGTGGTTTGTCCAAATGAGCTAGGAGGGAAGTAAAAACACAAGCTGTGTTGAGCTGGGATAAGCAGAATAACCAACCTACCGTCACAGTGATTCATGAAGAACGTGGGAAAATATTAAATAGCAGTAGCACTTAGTGTCAGGATTCCAGCAATTACCCCCATTTAAATCATGAGTCTTGAGCCAACTTCCAAAACTAAAAAGGATTTATTGGGAGTTAAAAGGTTGGCACTGCCTGGGTGTAGCTGATTCTGGGACACATCATTCATTGTCACCCTTGACCCCGGTTTTCCTTCCACTTCCTGGGTGTATCGTAATTCATATTCTCCAATGGGACACATTCATAGACAAGAGTCATCAATCATGTTCTTCATTTAGAATTTTGTGCAGCAGAAGCTTCGGTTATCTAGTTACTATCTTTGAAAACATTTACGGAATACATTTTCGGCTTTGCAAGCTGCCACACTGCTCCCCGCTCCCTTTCTGTTGGCAACTCTGAAAGACCATAGAAATATTTTATATGTTGACACTTATTCAGATATTCAGATTAACAGAGTTGGAAGGGACCTTGTAGGTCATCTAGTCCAACCCCCACTCCCACCCAAGCAGGAGACCCTACACTATTTCTGACAGATGGAAGTCCTGCCTCTTCTTGAAAGCTTCCAGGGATGAAACTCCCACAACTTCTGAAGGCAACTTCTGTTCCATGGATTGATTCCTCTCGCTGTCAGAACATTTCTCCTTATTCCCAGGTTGAATCTCTCCTTGTTCAGGAGAGGTTGTTCAATTCCCAGGTTGAATCTTTTCTTATATACCACACCCTATAGTATGTTACAGCAATCTCTGAGAACTTTACAACATTAGCATATAGGCCCCAACATTCTGCGTCTTCGTTTTATTGACCTCAGAAGGATGGAAGGCCGAGTTAATCTTGAGACAGTCAGGATTGAACTCCTGGCTGTGGGCAGAGTTTTCCTGCAATACTGCATTCTAACTACTACAACACCACGGCTCCTACAATTTAGGAACTCCTACACTGGGACGGTAGGTTGGTTATTCTGCTTATCACAGCTCAACACAGCTTGTGTTTTTACTTAGTTTGTCAAAACTAAAGAAACTGCTGATGGACCAAAGGATATGCTTCTTGTACTGTACAAAATTAATCATGTGGAAGAGATCTAAATGCTGTCATTTCTCACCATGCATTCCCAACTCGTTTGGCAACTCCAAAGTTACCTTTAGGGCTTCATTTTATCACATCTACTTTACTTTCTGTCTGCAAGTGAGCCTCTCCCAAACTGGCATCTTACAGATGCATCGAAGGATAATTTTCATATATTCCAGCCATCGCTGAATCGTTATTTTGGAATTAGCTTCCGTAAGCCAAAAAAGGCTGTAGGTCCAGATTAATGAAAACCACTGTGCAACTTGCAATGTTGAGATTTCTCAAGATAGTTAATTCCAGTACACACCTTCTGAACTCGGTGGACACATTTTTAAAGAGTTTAAATATCAAAGAAGGAAGCAAAGGATGGATCAGCAGTCAGCCAATGGATTAGGTGTTTGTCAAATATTCCACAAAGCCAACCACTTATTCCTAGGTTTGGGAGGCCTGGAACAAGACTTCAGTATTTTCATTTACATGAGTTCCTTGTTATATTTTGAAACTCATTAAGTCTCAGAGGAAAGGCTTCAAGTTCACAAAAATCACTCCACCAGACTTCCGTGGAATATTTTCAAGCACATTTGGCATATTTATTGAAATAGTGGAAAAATTATTCTTTCTAGAAAGGTTCCTATGAAGAAAAGGTTCTCAAACATTGAAAAGTTGATAAATGGTCATTGCCATTTTGTAAAAAATTAAATAGGCCTAGAGAATGCCTGGGGACTCTAAAACCAGAGGATTATTTTAAGAAATGGGGAGGGGATGGAAACTTAGCAAAAAAGCTCTAATGTCCAATTCGTGTAGTTTCAAATTCACAGAATGAATCCGAAGGCAGCAGACAGCTGGAAGGGATGAGTCCACGATGAAATGGTCTTGGTAATCAAAACAAAACTCATCTTGGCAAGTCAATAAAATGTTTAAAATGCTTCCAACAAAATTGTCTGAATAAGACACTATCCAGAAAGTAGGGAGTGTTTTTTCCTTTTAAAAAAAATCATTGCAGCTTACCATTCAATGATACAACTTTGTCTAAACATGGGACCTCCAGATGTGTGAACTTCAAGTACCGTAATAATTGGCTGGCAGAGTTTGGGTTACAATGGTTAAAATTTATGGGAGCTGAAGTCCTATACATTTGAAGAACATCACGTTGGGGAAATCAGCTTTATGGGCACAAAAAGTTCACAGTTACCCTGCTTCCCTGAAAATATGACCTACTCTGAAAGTAAGTCCTAGCTTGATTTTTACACATGTGCCCAATATAAGCCCTACTCCCAAAATAAGCCCTAATTAAGCTCCCACCCACTTCAGAGTGGATGGGTAAAAATTAAGCTAGGGTGGAGATGGGGTGGTGGAGCTGCCCTACTACTTACCTTTGGTCAGTTGTAGCCAGGCTTCGCACACTCTGACACCTGCCTTGCCACCCCATTTCTTCTGCAGCCGGCAAGGCTGGGAAGGCTTTCTTGAAGGCCTCTGTATCTGATAACAAAGCTCTGGATTGATCCAGAGCTGTTATTGGCTGCAAAGGCCTTCAGGAAAGTCTTGCTGGCTGCAGAAGAAGACATTCCTGAAGGTCTCTGACAGTGAAAAGGAGGCTGGGGGCAACATGCACAAGTGAGTGTCAATGGATGACATCCCCTGAAAATAAGACCTGGTGCCTTTTTTGGTGGCAAAGAAATTATAAGACGGGGTCTTATTTTCGGGGAAACATGGTAAGAAAATCAGCTTTTCTGGGAAAAAAATTGAAGGCTTCCTAAAGCAATGCAAAGATGCCATTTGTGGGTCTAATTAAGCCCACGCAAAAAAAGAATTCATTCACTTGAGAAAGCAGCCACTGATTAATACATTTGAGAGTCTTGTGTTCTGTGCAATTCTGTTTCCCAAACGAAGAGCAGATTATACAGTCCCAAAAGAAAAAAAATCTAGACGATGAAGCGGGATTGAAAAGGCAGTTTGGACATAAGCAAAGAAAATATTTAAGTTTCATAGCAGCAAAATAAACATGAAACAGCGCACAAGGAAGCGGGAAATATTTCGAGCAGATGTTTCCATTAACAAAGACCTACTGGTGCATGTCTACCTAAGCAAAGACAGAAAGCATTTATCAGCTGAAACAGGGATCTTAATCCCTTCAAAACTATGCTCTGCTACACAGTTTATTGATGTAGACTATTATTATCACGTTGGGAAGAGATCAATTCATTTTGAAGCCTATCGGGGAGAAAGGTATGCATGTTCTGTGCATAAGGGGGGCGGGGGGGAATGCAAAGCAGGGTTGCTTGCACGGTGGGGTTTCATGTTACGTTAAAATTATGAATTCTTTACAAAGACACGTTAAGCGTTGGTTCTTGATACGGTTAAGATACTGCAACCCAAAAGGACAGACACAGACTTCGGAGGATAATTAGGACTGCAGAAAAAACAATGGCTACAAACCTGCCTTCCATGGAGGACCTGCACGAGTCAAAAAGAGGGCAGTGAACATATCTACAGACCCGTCACATCCCGGACATAAACTGTTTCAACTCCTACCCTCAAAACGACGCTATAGAGCAGTGCACACCAGAACAACTAGACATAAGGACAGTTTTTTCCCCCAAATGCCATCACTCTGCTAAACAACTAACTCCCTCAACACTGTCCGACTATTTACAAAGTCTGCACTATTATTATTAATCTTCTCATCACTCCTTATCACCCCTCCCCTCCAACTTGTGACTATATGACTGTAACTTTGTCGTTTGTATCCTTACGATTTATATTGACTGTTTCCTAGTATGATTTGATGGCTTATTATTGTACCCTAGGACTATCATCAGATTGTACCTTATGATTCTTCACTCTTCAAGAATGTATCTTTTCTTTTTATGTACACTGAGAGCACGTGCACCAAGACAAATTCCTTGTGTGTCCAATCACACTTGGCCAATAAAGAATTCTAATCTAAAATACAGATTAACAGAGTTGGAAGGGATCTTGGAGGTCATCTAGCCCAACCCCCCACCCAAGCAGGAGACCCTACACCATTTCTGACAGATGGCAGTCCAGTCTCTTCTTGAAAGCTTCCAGCAATGAAGCACTCACAACTTCCGAAGGCAACTTCTGTTCCATTGGTTGATTGCTCTCCCTGTTAAAAAATTTCTCCTTATTTCCAGGTTGAATCGCTCCTTGTTCTTCCATCCGTTATTCTTTGTCTGGCCTTCGGGTGCTTTGGAAAACAGGTTGACCCCCTCCTCCTCTCTGTGGCAGCCCCTTAAATATTGGAAGACTGCTATCCTGTCCCCCTGGTCCTCCTCTGCGTTAGACTAGCCAGGCCCAGTTCCTGAAACCATTCATTGTATGCTGATTTCAAGAACTATTACTAATAGAAGAGAATGTTTGTAGCTCAGGGTTGATTCGAGGCTCTTTGGTTGAGTGAATGTTTGAAGGTGTCCACTCCTTCTTCTCTGGAAGCCTCACCCATGCTGACTCATCAACGTTGAAAGCAAAAATCTCTACCTGGCATTTTCCCTGGTGTAACAAATGCTTTTTGGCCCATGAGCCATAAACATTACCAAAAAAGTCACAAACTGAAAGGTGAAATTCTGTCCCAGACATTTTAAAACAAAAACCCTAAGCACAGATGTTCCAGCTACGAACATTTGCCAGAAATTTATGCAAAAGGAACATTCTTCAGCTTTATCAATCCTCGCGTAACTTGAAGCTCAGCTGACGTTTTTGACTTTAAAATATGGGATTGAATGATTGGGTTATTTACATGATTTTGGCATTGTGGCTGTGCTTTCAGGTTTTGATAGATTTAAATCATGCATTATTGTTTGCAAATTGCCACTTCTTTCTTTGTTTCTTGGTGTTATTTTAATGAGGTGACTTCATGATTCAACCGTGAAGAAATGGAAATGGCCCCCGCTGCCTATAGGCTTGATTTCCATCTGTAATTGCAACCAACTACACTAGATATGAGCAGGAAGGTTCCATGTAAAAAATCCAACCAAGCCTGGGGGGTGATTTGCAACCCTAAGTCCTATACCTGCAATAAATCTGTTTTCTTTTTGTGTTGTACAGGTCACCTTCAAAAAGTGAGGGGAGCCGAATGTCAACTCATAAAATATCTCTACGGTCTTTTTAGAGTTTCCAACAGAAAGGGAGGGGGGAAAGGCGTATGAAAAAGCAGTGCGACAGCTTGGAAATCGAAAGTGCATTCCGTACATAGTTTTTCAGAGATAGTAACTAGGTGACTGAAGTTTCTGCTGCGCAAATTATGTAACTGGGTAATATTATTGATGACTCTTAGCTATGGATGTGTCTCATTGGAGAATATGAATTATGATACACACAGGGGGTGGGGGGAAAACCGGGGTCAAGGGTGACAATGAATTATGTGTGTCAGAGTCACCTACACCCAGGCAGTGCCGGACATGTTAACTCCCAATAAATCCTTTCGAAGTTCTGGAAATTTGATTCGAGACTCATGATTTAATTGGGGTAACTACCAGAATCCTGACAGATTACATATATGTTTGCATTTTTCTCCTAATACCCACTGAGGACATATTAGCCAACAATGAGTTGTTCATTCCTTCCTCGGGTGAAGTTAAATTTTCTCTAGTTCATCAAATCAACTATCACCCTGGACTTGGGATTTGCTGTATTATTTTGCCCAAGACCAGAAAAAGGACAGATTCTGCAGAGATTCATGTTGAGCCCTGTAGATAAACACAACTGAAGGAGATCAGATTGGAGAAGAGTAAGAAGCATGATTAGGAGGCTGGAGGCCAAAACTCACGAAGAACAATTGCAAGAATTGGGTATATCTAGTCTAGTGAAAACAAGGACTAGGGGAGACATGACAGCACTGTTTCCAATATTTGAGGGGCTGCCACAATGATTTTTGGGGGGGTGGGGTTGACCTATTTTCCAAAACACCAGAAGGCAGGACAAGAAGCAATGGATGGAAACTAATCAAGGAGAGACCAATCTAGAACTAAAGAGAAAGTGAGGACAATTAACCAGTGAAACAGCTTGCCTTCAGAAGTTGTGCAAGCTCCGTCATTGGAGGCTTTTGCAACATGATTGAATAGCCACTTGTCTGAAATGCTTGAGGGGTTTGGGCTAGAAAACCTCCAAGATCCCTTCCAATTCTGTTATTCTACGTGTTATGTAGGTGATGCCTGCTGAAAACATCAAGAAGAAACCAAAATAAATCCAGGATGCCGTGATGGAAAATGCTTTCAGTGCAACTGCATTCTGCACCACCCCATCCCAAGTGACATCAGAATTAATCATGCTGTAGTGAAATGGGGTCTGGATTCCCAGGAGGGAAGATTCCCTTTAGAGAACTGCCTATTTTTTATTTATTTATTTTTTTGGCAATCAAAATACTGCTCTACTGCAGTAAACCACATCCATCAGTTTACCAGCTGGCTAATTAAATGCTACCACGTAACCACATCGCCATTTCGAACAAGTTTAGTGAATTTTCCCCTTCCCCAAACAATAGTCAAACTTCAGCAGAAAGTTTCCCCGTTCATCCTCCCCATGTACCACCTGTGTGCATTTCGTAAAAAGACCCGAGCTCACACATACGCTTCTCACTGGAGTTTCGCTGACAGCACTTTCCAAAAAAAAACAGAAGGAAGAGGGAGGGAAAAAAATTCCGGAAGATGGCTCAGAAAAGACAATCCTCTTCTAAATGGTATGAATTAACATCACAATTTTAGAATGCGGGAAATAGCGCTGGTGCATTTTAAGTAGATTGGCTGTGAAGGGATAGAAAGCCAATTTTTTTTAAAAAAAAATTCTCATTTTAAGTGGTAAATCAGAGATTGTAAGAAGGAAATAGGCAAATAGGGATTCCATTACCCATCTCCTTCCAAAGTTCACCTTTCCTGGATTCAGTTTTTGCGTACCTTAAATTAGACTTTCTTTAGCTAATTAGCAGTTGTTGGAAGTTCACCTTTCCTGGATTCAGTTTTTGCGTACCTTAAATTAGACTTTCTTTAGCTAATTAGCAGTTGTTGGCTTGCCCATAACTCCTGCCTCCTTGGCATTTATTACTCTTTATTAACTTGGAGCAAAGACTAGGAAAGGTATTGCTTTTATAACGGGAAATGGACAACAGCGTAACTGGATAATTTAGAAGCAATTGGATATTCTGCAGCCTAAAGAAACAGTGTGGCAGGGGAATCACTCAACGCTTGAATCTTAGGAATAGAAGAAACTATCTTCTGATTGAGCTCAATATTGTTGAGATTGGCCGGGGACTATACATGCCACTCCTTATTGGACAAGCCAGGGTGGTTGGGCTCACCTATTGTATTAAGAATTAAGCAGTGGTGGGGTCCAGCAGGTTCGCACTGGTTCAGGAGAACCAGTAGCTAACTTTTTTGTGCAGTTTGGCGAACTGGCTGAATAGCGTGCCTCGCCATGCCTGGCCCTGCCTTGACCCGCCCCTTCCCTCCCAGCCACTTCTCGCATTGCTGCCCAGCCACATAAGGTTGAAAGGAATAGCTGGGAGAGGCTGTCTTTGAATAAGAATATAATAATATTAGACATAGTAATCCTAATAATCATATTGATAACAGTCATCATGCCGTTTACATCTCTATCATATTTTCTATAAAGTAGTTTCTGAAGAAGAGGGATTTGCAACTCTGGGACCTGTTGCAAGAAGTGATTAAAACCTTCCACGCAGGGGTGAGCTGCTACCAGTTAGCCCCGGTTCGAGAGAACCCGTAACTAACAGGTAGCTAATTTTATGGCTGGTTCAGCGAACTGGCAAATCCCACCTGACTGGCCCCACTCATCCTGCCACAGCCCTCCCAGGAGTCCCCACATGGCTCATTTGGGATCCCAACTAAGTGCAGGGCCTGTGTGGAGGCTTAGGGAGGGCACAAAATGGGCTTCTTAGAGGTCTCCAGAATGCCTCTAGAGCCCGGGGAGGCCATTTTCACTCTCACAGAGGCTCAAGGAAAGCCTCCGGAGTTGGGGAGGCCAAAAAATGGGCCTCCTGGAAGTTTGGGAAGGCCAGAAACATGCCCATTTCCGGTCTCCAGAGGGCCTCCGGAGCCTGTGGAGGGTGAAAATGCCACCACCACGCCCGCCATGGTGCAAGAGGCCAACTAGGCCACGTGTCAGCTTTGGAAGCCATATTGACATTGGACACTCCCACACTGCCACATTCTTGAGCCTGGGAAAATGAGAGTAGAGAGTTTCTTGGAGTGTATACTGTATAGTTAGACATAATAACATTCTTTTTCTAACTCAAGGTCATGTTATTTCTGCACCTGGGTGAGGGGGAAGTCTCAAGTTGGCACAGATGGTGATTGGGGCATGTGATGAGATGATGGGTGCAGGGGGTGGATTTGTAGGTTTTACTTACTGCAAGGAAGCCCAGAACTTTCAGATTCGGGATTCCCCAGATGTGCCAGTTTACTATCTAAATAAACAGAACTTTTGAGAAGATGTTTGTCTCGGGGTTATTTGTTGGAGTGGAGGTTTTCTGGAACACTGTCACCACGCCCACCGTGGCCATGCCCACCCAGCAACTGGGCAGAGAATCAGTTGCTAAAAATTTTTGAAGCCCACCCCTGCTTCCAAATTCAGTCACGCACACATTTAGGGCTTCAATCCAGCTAGCCCTCCCCCATCCATGATTCTGCCTTTGTTTTGTTATTTAAAAAAAAGACATCTGCATCACTCATGAACACAATGCCATCTCAGTCATGACTGAAGTTTTGAAAATGTCAGAAAACATGGAAAGAACGGAAGATAAGAAATCGGATTTTGGAACATCAGGACGTGTGGAGCTACTGCTGTTCGTAAGATAAAGAAAGGGGAAATTTTTTCCATGGGATTCAGTCAGTGGTGGGATTCTCAAAATTTTACTACCTGTTCTGTGGGCGTGGCTTTGTGGGCACGGCTTTGTGGGTGTGGTTGGTAGGTGGCGCAGGAGAAGGATATACTGAAAAATCCCCATTTCCTGCCCAGCCCACTAACCTGCTTTTCAGCTCCGTTCTCCTGTGCAGGACAACAAAAGAAGTCCAGCTCCAGATCCCATCTGTAACCATAACAGTGGTGGGATTAAAAAATTTTTACTACTGGTTCTGTGGGCATGGCTTGGTAGATGTAGCTTGGTGTAGTGGACAAGGCTTGGTGGGAGTCGCAGGGGAAAGATATACTGCAAAATCTCCACTTCCTCCCCACCCCACTAACCTGCTTTTCAGCTCCATTCTCCTGTGCAAGCCAAAGAAGACCCAACCAATCAGCCGGGACTCGGGAGGTAGAGAATAGATGGGGTGGGGTGAGTCAGAGGTGGCATTTGCCAGTTCTTTGAACTACTCAAAATTTCCACTACCGGTTCTCCAGAACCGGTCAGAACCTGCTGAATACCACCTCATTCAGGAGGTACCACCTCATAATACCACCTCATTAACACCTTCTAATACCACCTCATTCAGGAAGTCCACTAATCACATTATTTTTTTCCCCCGATTTTACAACTATCTCCTTCTCCTATACTTTCGCTAATCATCTAATTTGTGGAGTTTTGAAGTTTTCCATGTATTTAGCATTTTAATAACTTAGCATTTAGGATTTTAGCACCTTACGGCCCAGAGTACTTTTGCAATTTAATGACTTAGTTTTAAGTTGGTGACCTTTTAACTGTTTAACTGCCTTTGCATTTATCGCGCTGCATTTTTGTCATTTTTATTACAACGCGTGCAATCCCAGGCAGCGGCCATAACGAAGGTGTATCCGAGCTGAAACGTTCGCAGTGTTGAATTTTTGCGACGTCCTTTCAAGCTTTTTATTCTTTCCCATCACACGCCACCGATGTTCTTCTTCTTTTTTTAATAAAGTTTTATTTGGGTTTTCATACATACAAAATACAAGTAAAACATCTTTTTCGAAAATAGCATGGTCCCGGGTTGAACTTCTTTATACAGACACAAAACTCAATTTCATGCTCCTTTTTGTATTCTATTCCATATCTTATACTATTTTACACTTTCTATATAGTTTTCTCCCCTCTTTTAATTTTCTCAATTTTATTTTGCTTATCTCATCTCAATTCGAATCATTATATTTATAGTTTTGTCTGTTCTGTTTCAATTTCATATTATCCTTTCTCATTAAACAAATTTTCTTCTGTAGTGCTAATTGGAGTATGACACCTTTATATCTTTTAATTACATCCATTCAACTATTATTTAAACTTCAATATATACCTTAAGTTTATGACCTTCTATTAAGCTAGGGTGGAAGATGGGGGGGTGGAGCTGCACTACTCCTTATCTTTGGACAGTTGTACTAAGGCCTCACACAGCCCAACACCTGCCTTGCCAGTCCATTTCTTCTGCAGCCAGCAAGGCTGGCAAGGCTTTCCTGAAGGCCCCTGTAGCTGAGAACAAAGCTCCGGATCGATCCATTCACATGGTGAAGCCTCTTTGAGGGCTTTCCTTACCCTTTTCATTCATAACACACCTCACAGGGCAGGAAATGGGGGGGCCAGTCAGTCATTTTTAGCATGTCAAATCAGAGCGTCTTGCCAGGGCTACCAAAAATATAAGAGTCAGGGTTGCATCCAGCCCTGGCCGGCCTCCAAAGGCTGACCACTGCCTCTCACGCTTTCACCGAGACCAAAGTATCCGCTCCCATTTGGCAAATAAAGGGGAAAGTAGAAATAAAGGGCAGGTGAAATTATGCTCGTTTCTAAACAGCCCTGAGCAAAAGGCAAACAGACACTTAATTACCACTGCGGCACCTTGATCAGATTATTAGCGAGGCTAATTAAATTGATATAAATAGCAACTTTAGGCTCAGCTTTCTGGGGGAGGTAGGAAGGATACTTTTTCAACCTGACCTTCCCTTCCTTCCTCTCTTCCTTCCTTTCTCCCTGCCTCCCTCCCTTCCATTTCATCCTTCCTCCCTTCCTCCCTATTTCTCCCACTTACTTCCTCCCTTACTGTTCCCCTCCCTCCCTTCCTTTCCTTTCTTCCTTCTTCTCTTCCTCCCTTCCTCTCTTCCTTCCCTCTCTTCCTTCTTCCCTTCCTCCCTTCCTCATTGTTCCTCTCACTTACTTCCTCCCTTCCCTTACTGTTCCCCTCCCTCCCTTCTTTCTCCCTCCCTCCCTCCCTTCCTTTCCTTTCTTCCTTCTTTCCCTCCTTCCTCTCTTCCTTCCATCCTCCGTCCCTCCTCTCTTCCTTCCCTCTCTTCCTTCTTCTCTTCCTCCCTTCCTCATTGTTCCTCTCACTTCCTCCCTTCCCTTACTGTTCCCCTCCCTCCCTTCTTTCCCCCTCCCTCCCTCTCCCCCTTCCTCTCCCTGATGCAGGATGATTAGGCAACGGTTTGCCTAATGAATATCAAAATACCTGATAATTAAACTAGAGAGGCACGGAGCCCAGCATGTTCTGATAGCAGCAATGCCCTCCAGAGGATACACACACACAACGTGCCTGGCTGAAATTCATCGTGTATTCCAGCAGTAACAAATTAGCCCTTGAGAATATCTGGGTATCCTTGCCTCTTCCCCCCAAGAGGCTGCACGTCTTGGTGACTATAGTGAAGGAGATAATGACCTGGTGTGCTTTGGCACTCTTGGAGCATGGGAATAGCAATAGTACTTAAACTTATATACTGCTTCACAGTGCATTAGAGCCCTCTCTTAAATGGTTTACAGAGTCAGCCTCTTGCCACCAACAATCTGGCTCCTCGTTTTACCTTCCCTGGAAGGTTGGAAGTCAATCTTGAACCGGTCAGAATCGAACTGCTGACATTTGGCACAGTTATCCTGCAATACTGCATTCTAACCACTGGGAAGGGAGGGAGGGAGGGAGGGAGGAAGGAAGGAAGGAGGGAGGGAGGGAGGGAGGGAAGGAAGAAGGAAGGAAGGAAGGAAGGAAGGAAGGAAGGAAGGAAGGAAGGAAGGGCAACAGCTCTTAGACGTATATATACACTGCTTTACAGTGCTTTACAATCCTCGTTAAGTGGTTTTACAGAGTCAACCTATTGCCCACAACAATCTGGGTCCTCATTTTACTGACCTTGGAAGGCTAAGTCAACCTTGAGCCAGTCAGGATCGAACTCCTGGCAGTGGGAAGTTCAGTCTGCAATACTGCATTCAAACCACTGTGCCACAAGAGTTCTCCTATTCAGTAAACAACTGTGACCAGGAAGGCCACAAAACGGGGATCACCTAACAAGTGTCTGGCTTAGCCACAGAAATGTGGCCATAAACTGAGGACTACAGGTACTTGTCTACTTGCTTGTGTGGTCTCACCTCCCAAACTAGCCTCATTGTGACCAAATCACCACATTGTCCGGGAACAAAGAGATTTGCCACCGAATCTGCTGGCCACAAGGAGCTTTTACTGCATTTTACCTCCTGCACCTCTAAATACACCAAACCAAGGCAATCGAGGAAGAAATAGGAAAAGATTCCAAAGAGATTTTGTGCCTCTTTCTCTCCCTCTAAAGAGCATTTTACAAGGAGTCTCACATGAGACCTAACAGTAGTCATCAACCCTTGGATGTGCAGTCCATGGAGATTCTCCGTCATCCAGGTCACAGTTGTCCCAAAGGTGCTTTTTTTTCAAGAGCAACTGGACTTTCTGATTTTTCTTTGAAGACATTTCGCTTCTCATCCAAGAAGCTTCTTCAGCTCTGACTGGATGGTGGGGAATGGAAGGATTTACACTCCTTGCAGACAGCTAGTCATTTGCATCCTTTTAGAGGGCCATTAAGGTCACCTGGAGGTTTATTTGTGTCATCAGGGTCACCTGAGTGGTACAAATGGGTGTGGAGCCTTCTTGGAACTGTAGAACATTTTTCAGACTACAGGAACTATTTGCACCACTCAGGTGACCCTGAGGAGAGAGAGAAACCTCCAAGTGGCCTCAATGACTCTCTAAAAAAGATGCAAATGACCAGCTGTCTGCAAGGAATATACCGGTAAATCCTTCCATTCCCCACCATCTAGTCAGAGCTGAAGAAGCTTCTTGGATGAGAAGTGAAATGTCTTCAAAGAAAACCAAGAAAGTCCAGTTAAATCCTGAAAAAAACCAACTTAGAGACTTAGATGTGCAGATGCCAAAAACAATTTACTCCTTCATCAAACAAGAGGAAATCAGGACAACTCTATTTTATATGATTTCTCCTCCTCAGAGAAAAGCTAAGCCGGCTTTCTGAGTTGCAGGGGACTTGCAGAAAACTTATTTACAGGAGGATAGATTTTTGATTTACAAAAAAATCAGCCCCGCTTGAGTTTCAGGAATCTGGGCACGTCCATCTATTAGCAGGCAAGCAGGCTGGCCTGAGAATTTGCTGACCCTTCCACCAAAATCTCATCCTGTCTTTTTGCAAGTAGACAATTCTTTCAATGTGTTCTTTTATGCCAGCCTCCTCCAATATAGCACACTCCAACCGTACTGTAGGTTGGACAATTATGGGGCGGGTGGGAGTTCTGACAAAGGGAGAATGCTGGATGATTTTGAAACCAGGCTGCTGTGCAAATTGAGAATGACTCTCCCTGTTCCCTCCAGGATCAGAATATAGCAATAGCACTTAGACTTAGATACTGCTTCACAGGGCTTTCCAACCCTCTCTGGGTGGTTTACAGAGTCAGCCTATGTCTCCCTCCCACAATCTGGCTCCTCATTTGACTGACCTCAGAAGGATGGAAGGCTGAGTCAAACCTTCAGCCAGTTCAGGATCAAATTGCTGGCAGTGGGCAGAATTAGCCCGCAATACTGTACCTCTCTCACTGTCTGGTTTGGTTCTGTAACCCAACAGGACAGACACAGACTTCAGAGAGTAATTAGGATTGCAGAAAAAACAATGGCTACCAACCTGCCTTCCATGGAGGACCTATATACTGCATGAGTCAAAAAGTGGGCTGTGAAAATATCTACAGACCCCTCACATCCCGGACATAAACTGTTTCAACTCTTTCCCTCAAAATAACACTATAGAGCACTGCAAACCAGAACAACTAGACACAAGGACAGTTTTTTTCCCAAATGCCATCACTCTGCTAAACAAATAATTCCCTCAACACTGTCCAACTATTTACAAAGTCTGCACTACTATTACTATTAATCTTCTCATCATTCCTTATCACTCATCCCCTCCCACTTGTGACTGTATGACTGTAACTTTATCACTTGTATCCTTACGATTTATATTGACTGTTTCCTAGTATGATTTGATTGCTTATTGTACCCTATGACGATTATTAAGTGTTGTACCTGATGATTCTTGACTCTTGATGAATGTATCTTTTCTTTTATGTATACTGAGAGCATTTGCACCAAGACAAATTCCTTGTGTGTCCAATCACACTTGGCCAATAAAAGTATTCTATTCTATTCTATTCTATTCTATTCTATTCTATTCTATTCTATTCTATTCTATTCTCTCTGCAAAATAGCTTCAGGCTGTGCTGGGCTGGGTTGGACTGCAATGAGCAACATGCTTTGCTCTGTAGATTACTCATGGGTTTAAGAGGAGGACAACTGGAGTTTTCCAGATAAGGCAGCTGTGTATTTTTTACAATCCACTGCAAGCCATCTTGTGCCAGCGGGAGGACACGTAGTTTGTCAAAGTTTTCCAAATCACAAGATTTTTTTTTTTAAAAAAGCCCATTCTTTCTTCCTGAAGGGGCAGCAGGGACCTGTCTTGTGAGAGGAGATGGCACCTCCTCTTTCTCCTCCGTTTCCCTGCACAGATGGCGCAACTCCGGGCAAAACACAACATCCTTAATGTTCCAGAGCCATCACTTCTTCATCCTCGGCACACCGAGTGAGTGACAGGTGGACAGGTTTGCCAGGGGCATGAGATACACAACTAAACATGCCTCCTTCCTCGGGCGCGTGATGGGAGGTGGACGGTTTGTTTTCGGTTGCAGAAAAGATTCATCAGAAGAGTAGCTGGAGACCAGAAAAGGAAATCATCTTTGAATTCAGATGGAGACTCCATCTTTTCCCAGGTTCTTTGCAGATTGTCGCATCATTCATTGGCGCCCTCCAGTCTCAAAAGACTATGGTAACGTGCTCGGAAAAGAGGTCCTAAAGAGGCCAATTTGAGAGGGTCAATCCCTTCTGCACTGAGGATAGGTACAATCTGTCCCCTGTCCAGCCCCCAGATTTGGCTGGTTGCAGGACTGCCTCTTTGCCTCAGCCTGCTAAACAAGGGTCTCTACAAATTGTAGGAGGCCGTGCCGCGTCTTTAGCAGAGGTGGGTATTCATCAGGTTCTGACCAGTTCTGGAGAACCGGTAGTGGAAATTTTGAATAGTTCAGAGAATCGGCAAATACCGCAACCCCATCTATTCCCTGCCTCCCAAGTCCCATCTGATCAGCTGGGTCTTCTTTGGTTGCCCTGCACAGGAGAACGGAGCTGGAAAGCAGGCTAGTGGGATGGGGAGGGAGGGGGATTTTGCACTCTCCTTCCCTTGCCATGCCCACCAAGCCACGCCCACAGAATGATGCCAAGAAGACGTCAGAGACAGGGGATATGAAAGGTGTCTCTCCATCAGATTGTCCCAAGAGCCCAATTTGAGCACGCCTTTCACGGGGAGGCTGGACGGAGTTAAAAGCTTTCTTTGATTGGGAGATGCAAGAGAAAGCCACTCGATCCTTCCAACCCACCATCCCCTTGGTTTTCAGCCAACATCAGCAAGAGTGCGCTAGGTGGAAGCCAAGGCAGGGCTGCATCTGGCCAGCTCAACCAGCAGTTGGACGATGGGAAGATTGAGACAATGCCTGGCAGCTGCCATCAAGGCTGGAGGAAGCACTCGGGAGAAAATGCGCTTTCTGCACAACCAACTGCAGATCGGAGGCTGAGGGCCAAGTCGCAGCATGAGCGGGAGGGCAGGGGGAACAGGGTTCAATTAAAACATACACGGCTGGTGCAATTTGAATAGAAAAAGCCTGGCACATTTAGCCTATCGTAGACATTTCCGGGCGTCAGGCTTCTATTTTTATTCACCCAAAAAGAAAAGAACATTTGTAACGCTTCCAAAGGATCTGCCTTTGCAAAGAACTCCAGGCCACAAAACTCGCAAATAGAGGTTTAAAGGTTTCAAAGAAGTGTCCAGCCTCTGGAAGGAACTGTTCATGTGTGAAGGAAGCACTTTGGGGGAGAGTTAAAGAGTGAGAATCACATTTGTGCAAAATCAGCCTTTTGGATTTGTAACAGTTGATTCGGACAAAATCTCTCTTCCCTTCCCCCCCCTCCCCCATCCCCCAGCATTTTGGCACAAAAATTATGCACCGTTATTCTGCAAAACATCCTAGGAGAATAATGGGTTCGTTTAACGACTGGTGCAAAAAAAAAAAGTTGTAAAATTGACCACACTCATGGGGTGACCCGCTGAATGACTGTCACGACCTACAACCTTAACTGCAGGCTCCATTTTGGTCATACATTGAGGATTATCTCAAGAGCCCTGGTGGAGCAGTGGTTAAATTGCAGCATTGCAGGCTAATTCTGCTGAATTGCCAGTAATTTGGTTCTTACAAGCTCAAAGTTGACTCCATCCTTCCATCCTTCTGAGGTTGGTAAAATGAGGACCCAGATTGTTGGGGGCAATAGGCTGACTCTGTAAACCTCTTAGAAAGAGCGGTAAAGCACTGTGAAGTGGTATCTAAGTCTAAGTGCTATTGCTATTTTCCTTTCCCTCCCTTCCTTCCTTCCTTCCTTCCTTCCTTCCTTCCTTCCTTCCTTCCTTCCTTCCTTCCTTCCTTCCTTCTTTCCCAATGGTTAGAATGCAGTATTGCAGGTTAACTCTGCTGACTGCCAGCAATTCAATCCTGACCTGCTCAAGGTTGACTGGCCTTCCATCCTTACGATGTTGGTAAAATGAGGAGCCAGGTTGTTTGGGGGCAAGAGGCTGACTCTGTAAACGTCTTAGAAAGTGCTGTAAAGCACTGTGAAGTGGTATACAAGTCTAAGTGATATTAGAATAGAATAGAATAGAATAGAATAGAATAGAATAGAATAGAATAGAATAGAATAGAATAGAATAGAATAGAATAGAATAGAATTCTTTATTGGCCAAGTGTGATTGGACACACAAGGAATTTGTCTTGGTGCAAATGTTCTCAGTGTACATAAAAAGAAAAGATACGTTCGTTAAGAGTCAAGAATCATAAGGGACAATACTTAATAATAGTCATAGGGCACAGTAAGCAATCAAATCATACTAGGAAACAGTCAATATACATCATAAATATACAAGCGACAAGGTTACAGTCATACAGTCACAAGTGGGAGGGGATGGGTGATAAGGAGTGATGAGAAGATTAATAGCAATAGTACTGCTATTGCAACTGTATTTGTTCTTCCGTAATTCAAGGCTTAACATAGCTTTAAAACCTAGAAATTCTTAAACCTAGAAGTAATGACACCTGTTTGCAATAGAACTGAGAGAAATACACTACCCATTAACTGCTGTGTATAACTAACGGTTCTATCAACATGCCTTGATAGGAAAACAAAAGTTTTTGCATTAAGCAGACATCATTCAAAGGCAGAGGTGCAAAATCTGAGATTCTTCAGATGTTTTTTGGCCTACAACTCTCATCTTCCTGGACCACTAGCTCTAATGGCAGATGCTTTCCATGGTTGAAGGTGGAAGAGATGTGAAGGACTGCAAAACATGTTATATTTTGCTAGCAGGAGGCCCTAACATATCAGCTATGGAACACAAAACCTCTAGAAGATGCTACTACTTATGCACACCATTAAAAAGCATCATGTGGCTCCTGGCCAGCTTCTGTCAAGCAGCCAAAGCTAGACTAAATTAACTATGGACTATTCCTGCCAAATGAAACTTCTGCTGTTAGCAGCTGTCAGTAACAAACAGGCATGCCAAAGGTTCGAGAGGGTTTTCTGGAGAAGGTGAGAAAATTAAGCCATCTTTCCAAAGTTCAATCTGAACATTCCCATCCTTGTAAGTTCCCAAGCAAGTTTAACAAAGCTCAGCTGCATCAGGAGGTGGAAGGACCTCTGTCACACAAGTCTAGACCAGAAATCTAAGAATCTAAGAGTTCCGATTACTAATATTGATTCGAAGGAAGATTAAGGTAAAATCATACAGATTAACAGAGTTGGAAGGGACCTTGCAGGTCATCTAGTCCAGGGGTCGCCAACCTTTCGGACCTCAGGGACCACCAAACTCATAATTTTAAATCCTGCGGACCACTAATATGAATTTCAACTGACGGTGGCTTGCTGATGTTTCTGGGAAAGTCGGTCCCGTATTCCAGAGCTGCAGTAGTCACAGGACTGGCCCTTTGGTCATCCTGGAGCAGCTGCTCCTCCACCCGGGTGCACCGGCCTGCCATGGAGGGGAGGAGCTGCTCCGGGATGACCAAAGCACCAGTACCATGATTACGGCAGCTCTGGAATATGGGACCGACTTTCCCACCAACGTCAGCAAGCCACCCCGGGGCGGACTTCCCTCCCCAACGTTGGTCTTACCTTCCAGTTGCGTCTCGTGTGGCTCTACTCAAGGTAAGGTTGATGCTTGGCCGAAGGGTGGGGCCCAGCAGGTGGGCAGGCGACGTGGGCAGCACAGTCTTGTGTTCCTTCACAGCCTGGGTTAATTCCTTGCGGGGCGGGGTGCTTTAGAGGGGATATTTTTCTGTGGACCATCAAAATTTTCTCATGGACCACCAGTGGTCCCTTGACCACCGATTGGCAACCACTAATCTAGTCCAACCCCCTGCCCAAGCAGGAGGCCCTACCCCATTTCTGACAGATGGCAGTCCAGTCGTTTCTTGAAAGCTTCCAATGATGAAGCTCCCACAACTTTTGAAGGCAACTTCTGTTCCAGAAGAATTCCAGCAAGTACTCTGTTTTCACACATGCGCGCACACACACACATATACAGATTGGATATATAGGAAAGAGAGAGAGAGAGAGAATTTTTTTTCACACAACAATTACAACATTCCAATGATCATGTGACCAAATTCAAATGCTTGGCAACTGAAGTAAATTGAGAAAGACTCGGGCTTAAGACTTCAAAGAACCACAAATAAATTGCGTTTAAAACCAAAACATTTAACCCTGGACATGACAGTTGAGATAAAAGAACACAGTAGCATCAAACAGAAAGCCTCTTTTAATGTAAATTACTGTTTTCTCTTTAGCTACCCAACCAAGCATCTGTGCAAACTAGGAGAAATGCATTTGGAAAGACTGTCTTTTTAAGATGCTCTCCTCTTCACTGAAGCCACATAAAACTCATGTATTTGATCCGCCAGCAGAGATCTCAATCAAAAAGAGTCCTTCTTTCTGAAAGCCTCCGTCACACCGTTGGAGCTAATCTTTGCTACGGAGCCGTTTCTTTTCGGGTTCTTTTTTTTTTAAATCTCCCAAACAGCAGATACTAATGCTTGCCCTGGCAAACAGGTGTGCAGTTTTCCCTCTAAGGAAAGCAATAATAGTAACAATTTCTGAAAGCCCAACGAGGCTTTACAAAGCGTCCCCCCTGCGCAGAAATCTGTTTTTATGCTCCTTGGAGAAACATCACCGGCCCTCTTTTGCAAGCTGATGAAACGACGTCACGCATCTCTCTTGCATTCAGAGTGCATCCCATCGCACTGATTTTCACTACTCCAGCTGCTCTAGGAAATTGGTGCTATGGAGGGGGGAGGAAGAGGGTGTTGCCTATTAAGAAAAGACACCAGAAGCTTCTCTATCGCCTTCTCCATGTGCTTGTAATGGGAGGTGAGAAATCTTAAGGTTCCTTCAACAGTTAGGTTGAAGGAGACTCCATAGAAAGGAATCTCTCTTAAGAGGTTGATTCTTTTGTAAGATAAATTCCAGAATCAGAATAGGACCAGGTTCTGGGATCTCCAGCACTCTTTGTGGAACTGGAACCCCAGAACCTCTGATTATCTTTGCAACTGGTAGCATCATGATAGTCAACACTATTGTCTCCTAGCTTCTAGAGCAGGGGTGTCATGACCCAGGGTGTGGCACAAAGGCAACACAGTCAAATAATAAGAGTCACTTTATTATCTCCAACTTTGCCCCCAATGTACAGGTTACCTTCTGGCTGGAGAAAAATTCCCAAGAACAGTCTTTGACTGCAGAAAATTAAGTCCAAAACATGGTCAACACAAACTGTAACTTAAGGTCCAAACAAGCCAAACTGAAGTAATTAGTTTGGCAGGTCAGGAGCAAGAATTTCAGATTTGAAGGCATGGCAAAACTCACACAGTTGGGAAGATGCCAGGAACACAGATAAGCCACAACACAGGATAAAGTCACATTTGCTCCCAGCAGCTACCGCAGTCACTATTCAGTTCTTTTAAACTTTCATTCCCACATGTGGCTAATGAAGGAAATCGGGCCCCTTTCCTCCTTCATAAGTCACGCAACCCACCTTGCTCTCTCCTCTGTTCCTTCCTGCATGCCCTAGGATGAAGATGGGGTGGGCTTGGATCTTTCTCTGAACTCCTTCTCCCTTGTTCTACCTCTGTCCAGCTGGACTTTGCCCTTCCTCAGCCTCCTCCATAGCCAATGGAGCCGGACTCTCATTCCCTGTTGCTGTCCGGCTTCCTCCTTGGATTCAGACTCTAACAGGAGCATGACAAGGGGTGTCAAACTCAAGGCCTGGGGGCCAGATCAGGCTCACAGGGCCACCCTGGAAATAGCAAAGGAACAGCCGGCAGTGCCTCTGTCAGCGAAATGGGAGCTTGGGAGGACCGTGCGCAGCTCTCCCGAGCTCCGTTTTCTCTGGCAGAGGGTTGCAGGAGGCTGTTGCTTCTGAAAACAGAGCTTGGGAGCCTGTTTTCACTGACAGAGCGCTCAGGCCCCACAGGCATAAGTGACGTTGAGCTGGCCATGGCTAGCCTGCCCCCCCCCCCCCCAAAAATCAAACACAACCCTGATGTGGCTCTCAACGAAATTGAGTTTGACAATCCTATCCTAGAGTATTTCTATAAGCCATTTTCACTTGACGGTTTGCAAATATACTCAGGAGATCCCCATTCTTGGGACCATCGTGTACATAGTCACAATGCTTGAGGTTGACTCTTGATAGCATGATACCATCTCATTTTAAAAAAAAAAACAATCAAGAGTTCTGAGAAAATAAAATGAGATAAGAGCTCGGGTACCAAGAAAGCTTGAGAATGTTGTTGCTGCTGGACATTAGGTTGGTGACTCCGAATTTACAGACCACAGAAGGAGGAGTCAACTGTCAAAAGAGACTGGCCGAATGAACCATAGGGAGGAGTCAAGCAGGGAACTAGTCTGGCATCATTGCATAGGCACAAGAGGACAATACCCAACCCTCTTTGCTTGAATGCCAATGAACCTTATCTAGTGTGCCCCAAGGTGCAAACTGCCCGGGAAGATCCCTGTGTATTAGACATAAGCAAGAAAGTGGGTGATAGAACTCTTCACATGTGGATTTGGTTGCTCGCGCCTGGCAGTGAGCCTGCAATCTTTGGAGTGGTCTTCCTTTCCATTTCTACATTTATTTGGATATGGGCTTCATTTCCAAGTACTTCACAATGTCCAGCACTGCCACATAAGCTCTATCTGGAAACTCCTGCCTGGGTTTCCTTTCCTACCCTAGAAGTTGGATGAAATCCAGCTGGCAGCACTAAATGTGAGCTTTCCGCATCTTTGTCTCAATATTTTTTTTTTAAAGCGATGTTCCTCATGAAAGCTGGAAAAAAAAAACGTGGGGATCGTGGTGAGCTAGCATTAAAAAAGAAAAACTAAAAAAAAAAAACCCTAGCTGACTTGCCAAGCAAGGAAGTCAATACTTTCCACCGACATTTTTGGCACTTGACACAAAGGCAAGAAACTGGGCCAAGAAATTAATTCCCTATATTCAGCAAATTTTTTGCAGCCCTAATAAAATGTTCAGTATTTGAGAGAATCCTCTCTTGGGAAGTTTTATTGTAATTGTGTTTTGAGAGATACATTGTGCCTCATTTTTTCCTGGACTGGTGGCCTTCAGAAATGGTGAGCAATAGGTCTCTACCCTTCACCAAGTACATACCACAAGTCCTCCAGTAATTAACTTACTAGTTAATTAGTAAGTTTAGTAGATTTAACCATTCATTGCAGGTGTTGTTTCATTTGATGTTCGGCTGACACATCAAGGACCACCAGTATCAGTTCCAGTTTACAGAGATTTAATGCCATTGTCCAGGGAAGGTGACCAGATGGGCTGATTCCACTTTACTACAAGCTACAGTAAGAGATCCAAAGGTGCTTTTTCAAAAGGCACCTGGACTTTCTTTGTTTTTCCTAGAAGAGGTTGCACTTCTCATCCAAGAAGCTTCTTCAGTTGGGACAACCATGCCGTGGATGATTGAAAATCTCCATAGATGTGCAAGTCTGACAGAACAATTCTCCTGCATTTCTTTATAACCCAAGTCACTGAGAATAGAATAGAATAACAGAATTGGAAGGGACCTTGGAGATCTTCTAGTCCAACCCTCTGCTGAGGCAGGAAAGCCTACACCACTTTAGACAAATGGTTACCCAATCTCTTCTTAAAAACTTCCAGGGTTGGAGAATTCACAACTTATGGAGGCAAGTTGTTTCACAGGTTAATTGTTCTCACTGTCAGGAAATCTCTCCTTAGTTCTAGGTCGCTTCTCTCCTTGATGAGTTTCCAACCATTGTTTCTTGTCCTGCCTTCTGGAGCTTTGGAGAAGAGCTTGACTCCCTCTTCTTTGTGGCATCCCCTGAGATATTGGAACACTGCTATTGTGTCACCCCTAGTCCTTCTTTTCAACCTAAGGAAGGTTCCTTCTGAGCTTCTTGACCTTCCCACTGTCCAACTGGGGGCTATGTTGCCTCTCATCTGACCATTTCCTGGGCAGCCGCCCTGGGACCATACTCACCAAATCTTTCCCACATAACATTACAGTAGGGGTGTGTTGGGGACCCTGGATATGTTGCGGTTGTAGACTAAACACATTTCAGACTACCACCACGCCACCAGTCCTTCCCAGCAGCATTCCAGAAGGATTCATGGGCATGTTAGCTTGAGCTCTCTGCTCTCACAAGCGTGAATTGCAGAGCAATTATTTCTTACATTTATCACTCTTCTTATCTCCCAAGAGCCCAACAGAGCTTGTAGCTGTCTGTGATAGGAAGTGACAGGGTAAGTCACCATCTGCCCCCAATGCCCACAAACATTTCCCAGCAAAGTCCAATCCTGGAACAAAATCTTGTCCCACACTTGAGTTCCTCCTCTGACATTCACCCGAGAGCTTGGCTGAACTGCCAGAGAGAGAACTAAAACATATGATGAACGGTTACAGGAACTGGGCATGGCTAGTCTAGTGAAGAGAAGGACCAGGGGAGACACGATAGCAGTCTTGCAATATTTAAGGGGCTGCCACAGAAAGGAGGAAGGGGTCAAGCTATTTTCCAAAGCACCTGAAAGCCAAACAAGGAATAATGAATGGAAACTGATCAAGGAGATATTCAATCTGGAAATAAGGAGACATTTTCTGACAATGAGAGCAATCAACCAATGGAACAGAAGTTGCCTTCAGAAGTTGTGGGAGCTTCATCACTGGAGGCTTTCATGAAGAGACTAGACCGCCATTTCTCAGAAATGGTGTAGAGTCTCCTGCTTGGGAGAGGAGGGGGGGTTGGACTAGATGACCTACAAGGCCCCTTCTAATTCTGTTAATCTGTTAATCTTCAAAAGAGAGGCCTTTGGAATAGAAGCCTTTAAACACAGGATGTGTATGGCTCCTAGAAATGAGCCATCAACTCACCTCCCGAAGACTTAATCCAGATTAAATTAGGGCGAAGCATAAACTCATAGGATATTGTCCACCAAATTCCTAGATACCAGAATGAAATTTCAACCAGATTCTAATGATGTTGCTGATGCTATCCATCATGGTTTCTTCTCTACATAAAAGCACAGATGACGTGGAATGGTACCATAAATGAGTTCATATTAAACCACTGGCACAAGACAATGACAGATGCCCTTAATGGCTCCTGTTCTGGCACAGGGGAAGATGGGTTTGCAAAAAAAAAAACCTGGTTTCCTTCACAAATTTCACATCAACTATAATTCTCTTGAAAAATGACTGTACAGCTTCCCATAACTCAATTGTTTACAACAAAGCAGTCAGCCAACAAATTGAAGCTTTTGGGACCAGTATAAATTCTTCTCACTTATCTGCCTTTACAACAGAAATAACAGGGATGGACGAGGAAAGGAAAGAATTTGACTGGACTTCACCATCCTATGATTTTTATTTATTTATTCAGAGAGACGCGAGTTTCCCACTAGAATAGCAAGAACAGCTTCACAAAACATCCAAGATCCATTGTTCTTGCATCATTTAAAAGCAACATACATAGAACAAAACTCTTGGGAGCCTCTTTTCCTGCGAGCCCAGAATGAGTACAATGGACTGAATATAAAATTAATCAGACCAACTTTCAAGAGTTTAAAAGAAACAAAGGATGAAGACTGTAGAAATGCCGCGTTTTGAATCTTACAGTGGAAAGGGGAATTCAGGAGAGGAACGATACCACATTCTCCACAGTTAGCTGAATAGGTTGTATCAGATTCTGCTCAAAATGTTCAAGGTTATTTGTTTCATTGACCTCCCCAACTGAAGCCTTGCAACTCTCTGCTCCCCCAAGTGGTGAGCAACTCCAAGGATTAAATAAACCAAGAGTCTCCAAACTTGTCAACTTTAAAGACTTGTGGACTCCGACTCCCAGAATTGCCCAGCCTGCATGAGTAGCTGAGGAATTCTGGGAGTTGAAAACCACAAATCTTAAAAGTTGCCAAGTTTGGAGACCCCTGGACCCTACAGGATTTCTGCTGCATCTCATTAATCCACAAAGAAGGAAGATAAGAAGAAAGCAATGGATTTGCAGGTGGGCAGTTTAAGTACCGGTACCAACCGAGAAATACCTCTCATCTTCCTTCAAAATATTTTTAGGTGTCTTCTGCTAACCCTCTGCTCTGTCTTAACCTTCTTCTACAGTTACACCAATTTCCTGAATTTGGGAAAAGGTCGTGTGTTCTAAATGAATCCCTCCCGCCCAGTTTTTAACTCTACACTAGAGAGATTAAGAAACCAGCTTCTAATGACTAACTTTCATAAAGAGAAATAGCCAGATATAATAACCGGAGAAAGCAGCTTCAAATTGTGATTACTAGTCAATCTAGTTCAAACACATCTAGCCAGAAAAACAATATTTCTACAGTTTTATGGTCTCCAGGTTCATGCTGCCGAATTCTGTGATTTTTTTTTACTGTTCTTCTTCCTCTTCCTCTTCTTCTCCTTCTCCCAATCCCTCTCCCCTCTTCTTTTTCCTCTTCTTTCTCTTCTTTTTCTTCTCCTCCTCCTCTTCTTCTTCCTCCTCCTCCTCCTCTTCCTCTCCTCTTCCTTTCTTCTTCTTTCTATATAAAGTTTATATTAATAGAACAAGTTCTTCTTCTCCTCCTCCTTCTCCTCCTCTTTCTTCTCCTTCTCCTTCTTCCTAATTTTGAGAGCCATGAAACCAACAGCAGCACCCCCTTTTCTTCCTGATATTTGAACCTTTCTCTTCTCAACTCAGAATCCGCCCCCACAAATATAATCCATATAAATGTATGTATATATTTTAATTAGCCCTTTTCCAAATGCCTGCATTTTTGAACAATTTTTTTTCCTCTCCTTGCCAGGCTCTAATGAGAGTGGTTGCTTTGAAGTGTCTCCCAAGAGAAGTTTCATAACCCTGTTAATCTTTGGGAAGGCATGAAACACCTAGAAGTTCCTCCACTTTTGGAGCCAGGAGGCCAAATCAGGTCCTGTTGACTGATCTGTTTGATTCCATTTCTTGGACTGGAAATAGAATATTCTTTCACCTGATGCATACCTTTTTATCTTGTTTTTTTTTCCTGGATATTAATGAAGGTACATTATGTTTTTGTTTCAGTTTTAATCCTTGTTCACCATCTACAGTAGAATGACTGTACTGGGAGATGCATGGCTATATCAATTGTTTAAATAAATATAAATAAATAAATTGAAATGCCCGAGTTGCAGCTAATGTTGTCATCCACTGAAAACCACACTTTTGTCTTGCTTGAGAGACAGCATCCAAGACACCAATCAAGGAAGGTGGTGCATTGCAACTTGAACTGAACTGAATCCTCCCATTTTCTCAACATCAGTCTTTCATCTATATGAAAACAGCTATCATGTCTTTCCTTCACATCTTCACTTTCCTGGGCTGAGAACATAAAGAGGACTCTGGATTAAAGGAACCATTGCCTAGTCTACCAAGAGGACTAAAAAAGGTTTAAAAAGTGAGCTAGAGATTAATCGGATAATGTTATGGATACTTACAAAAATTTATTCTATGTAGAATGAGGAGCGGGACTAGTTCAACCCATGGGGATGCTGTGATGATCATAAGTGTGAGGATTGGTTATAAGTCCCATTTTCAGTGCCACTGTAACTTTGAACTAAACCCATGGTGACAAGGATGAGGTGTATAAGCGAGGTTTTCAAGAAAAAACAGACAACTAAGAGAAGGCAGAGAAAACAATGCTGGGCTTTATTTATAGCCTTGCTTTCCACTGATCTTGGGGAGCAAAGTTACAATTTATTGGAATGGCTTACCCAGAGTGTAGAGAAAAGTAATTTTACGTTATTGAGTTCGCTGAACTGGTAAGCCACTCTTTCTTTCTGTGAAAATGAGCACCGCTGGTTCCTTGACCTGAAGCTCCTCAGATAAAATCATTTCCAGTCCTTTAACTCCATCAAGTCCTCTTATCTTCTCAGGGAAGCTTCTTCATTTATTTTTAAATATAATTTTTAATTAAACATTTTTTAAAGGAAGATTGAAAACAAATATGAACTCATCTAAAGGACGAAATCAAAGAGAATAGCAGTAACTGTGAAAGATCTTGGAATCTTAGGAGACAACCAATTAAATGTGAGCCAACAGTGTGCGGTGGCAGCAAAAAAAGACAATGCAATCCTAATTTGCATTGACAGAGGGATACAATCCAGTTCAAGGGAGGTACTAATACCACTCTATAAACCCTTAGTAAGACCACACCTAGAGTACTGCATCCAGTTTTGGTCACCACACTATAAAAAAGATGTTGAGACTCTAGAAAGAGTGCAGAGAAGAGCAACTGGGATGATTAGGGGACTGGAGACTAAAACATACAAGCCCAAAAGTAACTGGGTATGGCTAGTTTAGTGAAGAGAAGAACCAGGGGAGACAGGATAGCAGTCTTCCAATATCTGAGGGGCTGCCACAGAGAGGAGGGAGATAGAGCTATTTTCCAAAGCACCCGAAGGCCAGACAAGCAATAATGAATGGAAACTGAACCAGGAGAGAATCAACCTGGAAATAAAGAGACATGTTCTGACAGTGAGAACAATCAACCAATGGAACAGAAGTTTGCCTTCAGAAGTTGTGGGAGTTTCATCCCTAGAGACTTTCAAGAAGAGACTGGACTTCCATCTGTCAGAAATGGTGTAGGGTCTCCTGCTTGGGAGGGGAGGGGGGTTGCACTAGATGACCTACAAGGCCCTTTCCAACTCTGTTAATTGTTAGAAAGCTAAACATGCAAGAAAGAAAGAAAAAAAGAGAAGAAAAATAGAAAATAAAGAAAAAAGCTACAATGTACTTTCCAATCTACTTCTACAACAGTTATGAGTACAATTTTAAATCTACCTCTTAGTCTATGGTTACAACATAACTCTCATCTTTCTATAATCTATTCTGTTTAATCATCAAAACCATAAATCATGCAAAAAAAAAATTTCTGAGGGTTTCTAGTCAGCAATAAACATAAATATTCTCTTTTCTCTATCAAATAAGTTAATTTAGCCATCTCAGCAAGTTCCATCTCCTTCACCAAGCATGCCAAATTGTCTATGGAGATTCTCAATCATCCAGATCATGGTCGTCCCAAAGATAGATAGATGATAGATAGATAGATAGATAGATAGATAGATAGATAGATAGATAGATAGATAGATAGATAGATAGATAAACAGCAACTGGCCTTTTTTTTGGTTTCCTTTGAAAACGTTTCACTTCTCATCCAAGATGCTTCTTTAGTTCAGAACTAAAGACATTTCTTGGATGTCCCAAAGTTGCTTTTTCAAAAGGCAACTAGACTTTATTTGTAAATTTACCTTTTGAAAAAAACACCTTTGGGACAGCCATGATCTGGACGACTGGGAATCTCCACAGACAAGCTTCTTGGATGAGAAGTGATACATTTGCGATGAAAAAAACCAAGAAAATCCAATTGCCTTTTGGGAAAAAAAAATAAAAAGCTCCTTGGGAACAGTAATGCCAAACCTTTCCATTTCTGTGCATACAATAATCTTGCTGCAGTTATCATGTAAAAAGACAGAATTCCATAACTTTATTGCAACTGCCTATCCATCCCTCCCAAAGTGGGGAAAAAATCCTCAGGTCTCCATTGCCTATTAATCTTTAAATTCCTCTAAATCAGTACATATATTTGAATCCAGGATTTTATAGCTTTTTTACATGTCCACCAAATATAATAAAATGTCCCCCTTTTAGGCCATTCCCAGCCTAAATATGAAGTGCCTTAATACATGCTAGACAAATTGCTCTACTAATATATATCAACGGTATCCAGTAAAGTTTTTTCTGATAACCCTCATCTATGGAATGCTCTCAGCAATTCCATTTTTTTTTTTACTGGGGGAAAAAAAAAATTAAATCCCCTTGAGCCCTTTCAACTGTTTAAGAATCTAAAACTGGTCTAATTCTTACTATTGCTAGAGCATCGTTGGCTTCTTGTTACTCTGTTTTTATTCTCGGCTGGGAAAGTTTTTATGCTTCATTTGCGTTTGCTTTCATTGACAGCTGTGTTTTATTACGATTGCAAGCCAGCGAGAGAATTTAAATATTGGGTGGTGGATAAATACTGTGAATACATAAATGTACAACCTCAGGCTGTAAACTGGCAATTGGAAAGGGGAGGGGCAGGGTTGCAGCTGAAGCTGTTAGGACACTTTCCTTCCCAAGTTGTACGTACACACACCCTTTCTTTCTGCCCTCTAAACTGATCCAACAAGTTTTCAAACTTGCTGGAAGCCTCTACCAAGCTTCACAAATGCATCATAAGCAGAAAACTTTCTTCAACAACACCGCTAGCTGCAGAGGGCAAGGGAAGAAATTTAACCTTCTTGTGAAAAGGTTGTATTTCAAAACGTATGTTTACTTCCAGCATACATAAATACATTAACCCTACAAGACCTTGATAAAGGCAGGAGTGAGCACGCGTATCAGGAAAGGAAACCTGGAGTAAAATTTTGGCCTTGCAATGGATGTTCTTAAATTCCTGCCTTAATTATTAGCCCTCCTAAACTTAAGTAGCTTCCCAGGCAGGTTCGTACAGCTCAACCGGGTTCCTAATCCCTTCATGTTTGTTGTCCTAAGGTAATTTCAAATTTATATGCTGTTTATTTTTATTTCATTGTCAAATTTAGAGATCACCCATCTCACACAAAGAGACTCTCCTCCCTCTCGGGAGACTGTTAAAACTCTCCTTCTGCCTAGTCACCTGTTTGTAACCTTCAGCTGGGTGAAATGGTGCACCATAGGACAAAAAAAAAAATCTACTTCAAATGAGCTAATTCACAGGATGCATTCAAAATCCAGGGCCCATGACTTCCATAGGACTGAAATTGGGTAAAGCTGTGGCTGCTTTGGACTAGAAGACCTCCATGGTTATTCTATATTCTGCTTTCAGTACTGCCACGTTGTCATGCAGTTGTGGTCACATGATCATCATTTCCAACATTCCCTGCCAAATTCCCATGAGAAAAAGTCATTGGGGAAGACGGCAGGAAGTCAGAAGTCAGTCCTTTTTTTTCTGTCCTAGGAAATTCTGTTTCTCTGTTTAGGAAAAGAAATATGCCTGAAACAATGCTCCCACAGTACAGTGGTGGGATTCAAAAAAATTTTACTATCGGTTCGGTAGGCGTGGCTTGGTGGGCGTGGCAGGGGAAGGATACGGTAAAATCTCCAGTCAGATGTGATATTTGCCAGTTCTCCAAATTACTTAAAATTTCTGCTACCAGTTCTCAAGAACTGGTCAGAACCTGCTGAATCCCACCTCTGGTCCAGTCTCTTCTAAAAATCCAAACGTTGGCATCTAATAGCTTTGTGTTTTTTTTCCAGGCTAGCCTAATACATAAAGGTCAGGAAAACAAACAATGTCCAAGGAGCCCAGGGATTAAAAGCCAATATTTAAAGGCATCATGCCATTACAAAACAATTTTCCGTCTTGCTTTAATTCAAACAGGGCTTTCATAATTACCCTCATAACTCTCTCACATCAGTAAAAATGGAGAGGTTTGACTCTCTATTAAGAGAGTTTAAAATGCACTGGACATGAATTTGTGACAGAATTTCATTTTTCAGAGGCAGTTTGTTCTTGTCGCATGAAGTCACTGAGTGAGTCATCTTCTTTCAACACCCCCCTTTTCCTCCCCGCTGACTATTAATTTTGGGAATTAGAAACGAGATGAAAGGTTTGGAGGAAAGTTTAAGGCAACAATTATTCAACAGAAAAAAGGATGAGGGAAGGCCCACTTACATGGATTTTCCCCTCCAGCTTCTTCGTTTCCCTATCTCTTATTTTCTATCTTTGTTCTTGTTTGGTTTTTTAATACATTTTTCTGATATTAAGCATTTCTAATAAAATGGGGGGGGCGGGGGGGAAACATTCGTTGGTTTTTAGACATCTCTAGTTAAGAGAGACAGAAAAACACCCTGCACAAATCCACAAGTCTATATTGAGCTCTGTTTATTTGTGCTGGAAAAAAAAATCAGAAAATAAAGAAATCAGCTGAAAGATCTATAACTTTACAAAAAGCTCTCCAGGAAGCAAGGACGATCTGATCATAAGCGGTGCTCCATAATTAAAAACTGCAATCTATCTAAGAATTGAAACTGTTTTTCACGCTGTTTTGTAGGGATCGAGACAATTATAACAGCAGGAGGCGTCCAGTTGTGAAGAGCATCCAAAGGATGGCATGGACAACACAATTATAACTGCTATGGTGGCCCAGCTGTGGTGGCACAATGGTTAGAATGCAGTACTGCAAGCTACTTCAGTTGACTGCTGGCTACCAGGTGTTTGGCAGTTCGAATCTCACCAGGCTCAAGGTTGACTCAGCATTCCATCGTTCTGAGGTGGGTAAAATGAGGACCCAGATAGTCGGGGGTGATAGGCTGACTCTGTAAACCGCTTAGAGAGGGCTGTAAAAGCACCGTGAAGTGGTATATAAGTCAAAATCCTTCCTTCCTTCCTTCCTTCCTTCCTTCCTTCCTTCCTTCCTTCCTTTCCAGTAGTTAGAATGCAGTATTGCAGGCTGACTCTACTCACTGCCAGCAGCTCGATCCTGACTGGCTCAAGGTTGACTCAGCCTTCCATCCTTCCAAGGTGGGTGAAATGAGGACCCTGATCATTGGTGGCAAGAGGCTGACTCTGTAAACTGGTTGGAGAGGGCTGTAAAGCACTTCGAACTGGTATATAAGTCCAAGTGCTATTGCTCTAATGCCACCTCTATCCTCTGGGAATGGGAAGCATACAAAAATGGTAGTATAATAGAAGGGGGCAGCACCTGTCTGATCTCAAGAGAAGTTATCCAGGAAGCCAGGTCAATCTGACCCCACCCACATGTAACATAGCCCCACCTCCTTTGCACCTGTCCCACCCACCAAACGGTGCAGCTTTCCAGCTACCCTGCAACAGCTCACTCCAAAGCAATAACTTGCATGATGTAAGTTGGTACAGGATTAAAAAAAGAAGGGATAAAAAAAACACCTCTCCCTTAACCGAATAGCAATCGAATAAGATAGCAAGCCGAGCTTTCATTGGCTCATTTTCAGAAATGACAAATGGGATGATGGTTTGTTCCACGGCTTCGAAGGGGAAGCAGACCAGAGCCAGTGACAGTCTGATGCCTTCTCCATTGCAACGCACGACGGTCCAGGCTCACAGAGAAGAGTCAGGCTTAATGGGTTGGGAGGAGCATTCGTGGCCGTTCTGTATTTAAAAATAACATCTCAGCAAGGGAAAGCAGGCAGCATTCCTGAATTGGATCCCTCCAGATGTGCTGGACAGAGCTCTCCTCCTTGTTAGACAATGCCCACGTTGCTGCCTGTAAAGTCTAAACATCTGGATTCACAGCTGCCTTGTTACAGCTCACGACCGGTTACCAGGACGCCAAGGGTGGTTGATGCAAAAGGAGCGAAACGAGAAAAAGGCAGCAGGTAACTCTTCTCGAACTGCACTGAGCAAGCAACTCTTTAATTCCATTATTTATTGTGTGCCACTCGGAGAAACGAGGAGTAAAATGCTTTCAGTAAAACACACCGCCTTGTCAGGTCGTGTCGGTTGCAGAGAAGACAACCATGAAGCATATCCTAGTTTTCTAAAATGCTGGAAAATTAGAACATGGATTTCCTGGAACATTTTCGTGATAAAGACATTCTCGCGTCCTTCCCTTCCTTTCGTTCCTCTCCCGGCCCCTTTTGCAATTTGCTCGAGTGATCAAGAAGCAGTGAGAAGAGCAAGCAAGGGCCCTTTAAAAGCACGGTGGGCACTTGATAAAAGTAACATTCATCCAAGGGGGGGAGCGAGGGAGCGAGGGTCCAAAATGCACCCATTCACAGCACCTCAGGGCACCCTGACAATTAAGCAACACTAGTTAGTTTGTCCAGTTAGGAAAGGGGTGTCAAACTCAATGCCTGGATCCGGTCCATGAGTGTTCTGACCAAGGCTTCCCGAGACCGTAATTAAGCACATGCTTAATTAAAACAAATCTTGTTTTATTTCAGTGCTGGGAATTATTTTCATTCCCAGCTGATAATGAGTCCCAAACAGTCCCTCGAGATAAGCACCCACCTTTCTCTCCTTTGAATTGCTGCCAACAGCTAGAGTGCCAAATGAACTATAAAAAAAAAACCAACCAAAGTACAAAGTCCACACAGAGCTTCAAGGATTAATCCAAACAGAATGAATGACTTTGCTTCCTGCAAAGATTTCTCTACCTTTGCCTATCCTTTATGCCTTAGGGGAGGGGCAATTACCTCCCAGCCTTACTCCCGAGTTGCCCCTTTTGTCTCAGCTGCTCATCTTCTAGCAGTTCTGTGCACACGCACACTGGGAACAGGCTCCCCTTGTTCCTCGGCCTCACTGCTGCCAGACTCCAGAGGCTCCGGAGTCAGCACCCCACTCCCAGATGGTCCTGGCCCCATCTCTGCATCAGATGCAGGACCCTCGTCTGAGTCCTTCCCAGTCTCCCGGACTGGTCCCTGTTCTTCCCCACTGTCCGCTTCCAATCTATAGAAATTTTTTCTATCTTTTCCCAACAGTTTTCATCTTTTCCTTTGCTGAAGAAAGAATTCCACTCAGGAAGAAGGATTTGTGGTAGAGCAAGGATTGATCTGCAGGGCCCAGTCTAGAAATATTTCTAACTTCAAAACTGCCACCCTCAGTTCCACCAGATTGACTGAAACGGTCAACCAAGAAAAAGATTTTAACTGAATAAACTGCCTGGATGAACCTTAGTTACACGCTGCTAGGAAGGGGGATCAAGTCAAGAATAACCTCTGCATCAGGGGTGTCAAACTTGCCCGAGGCCTGGATCCAGCTGGAGGGATGCTTAGATCTGGCTCACAGGGCCAGTCTGGAAACAGCAAAGGACCAGTCCGCAGTGCCAGTGAAAACTGAGCTCGGGGGAGGGTGCAATTGGCCCCCACTAGCAAAAGACTACAGGAGGCCATCGTGTCCAAAAATGGGGTGCAGCGGGAGCCACGTGCAACCCCCTCAGGCTCTGTTTTCACTGTCAGGTGGCTATCAAAACAAACTAAAGACAAAACAAAAGCGGAAATATTTCCCCGATTGCATTTGAGCATCCAAGAGGGACAGGAAAGGAGAATGGGAAAGAAGAAAGATAAAAAGAAGGGAAGATGGGAAGAGAGCAAGGAAGGGAAAAAGAAGGAAGGATGGGAAGGAAGAAGAAAGGAGCATGAGGAGGGAAGGAAAAAGAAGAGAAGGAAGGGAAGGAAGGGAAAGAAGGGAAGGGAAAGGAAGGGAAGGGAAGGGAAGGGAAGGGAAGGGAAGGAAGGAAAGGAAGGAAGGAAGGAAGGAAGGAAGGAAGGAAGGAAGGAAGGAAGGAAGGAAGGAAGGAAGGAAGGAAGGAAGGAAGGAAGGACAAAATATAAACATATAAGTATAAACGGGTATAAGTATATACATATTTATGTCCATATTTATACTTGTTTTCTCATACATGCTTGACAAACAAGAAGGGACAGGAAATGAGAAAGGAAAAGAGGAAAGACAAAAAGAAGGGAAGAGAGCAAGGAAGGAAAAAGAAGGAAGGAGGGGAAGGAAGAAGAAAGGAGATTAAAGAGGGAAGCAAAAAGAAGAGAAGGAAGGGAAGGAAGGAAGGAGTTTATAATGAGAGTGAGGGTCTCAGGGAAGTCCTGCCTTAGCACTTGGCCACCACAGGTACCCCTGACACAAGTCCTGTGGCCCGCCCACCGCCGGCCATGCCCACCCCGAGCCACGGCCATCTCCGGCCCTCCGAGGTCAAACTCAACCCTGATGGCGGCCCTTAATGAAATCGAGATTGACACCCCTGCTCTACCTGATGTTCACAGTCTCTTGGATGGATTCAGAAGAATGAATGGTGGACTTCCAACAACCCCAAGCCGAGATGGAGGAAGGGAGCCTGTCTGCCATTGAATCAAAAGCTGAGATTTTTTTTTTCCCCTCCTTGCATTCTGCACAGGAAATCTTTCAAAAGCTTGTCAATGTTTCTGCTGAAAGTGACATTCAAACTGCACTTTTGAAAGACACGATCTTGTTATTAAGACAACTCCCACCGCGACATCGGCAAACCTGGATGGCAAAAGGAAGAGCTGTTCAAAGCCACAACACACACACACACACACACACACACACACACACAAAATGGGCTCCCTTAACAAGTGACAGAGAGATGGAATTGCTTAACAATGAGGGCTGGTCCATTTTCTAGTGAATACAAGTCCTAGGCTGCCCACACCTTGGGAAGGCTTCTCAACTATCGAGATGAGTTCAAAAAAAAACAAAAAAAAAGCCCCATGTATCACTCCATGCAAAATTCACTGCAGCATGTTAATGCATGAGCTGAATATTCATCGTGGCAAGAAAGGGGCATCTTGAATATTAAGCTAATTCTGGTTATGGCAGGAATCTTAAATGTTTTATCAAAAAGGAAGGGAAGAAGGCAACTTGGACACTTTTTTCCATTTAGCCTGTACAAGCCAAGGATGCCCTCTGTTGTAAAATAAAAATGAAGATAGAATATGGGCTCTATCACTGGCTGAAGGTTCTCCGCTCCAAGCTGAGAATGCTGTTCATTTTTAAGTCAACAGTAAAGGAACAAGCAATCAAGAAATATATTGAAAACCATCACGTAGTAGCGTAGCAACCAAGGCACTGTGGGGTGGATTAGATGTCAGGAGGTGTCTGTACCTGTCAGGCTCCCCCAAAAAACAGATCCACAGCTTGGAGGTTCAATTTAACTGAGTTTTCTTGCTAAAAACCTATGCACGGGAATCTTTTCAACCAACAGTCAGCTCCTGGTTACTTTTAGATAAGGTTCAATGGCAGTTAAGGTGGATTGGACTTAGTTCCTTTGTGACTACATAAGGATATTAGACTGGTGCCTCATTTCACTTCTCTCCCTGTCAGCCGTACCTCCAGAAGATCTACAAGGATCAGAATAACGCAAGCCATGATATTTCCTGTGACACTCCATGGAAGGAAACATTGGACTTTGAAGAAAAATGGAAAGTATATTGACGGTTTTACATCTTGGTGTTGGAAGAGTTTCTTGAAAATGTCCTGTCCAACTGTTGGAAGAATTATCCTTCTGGGTTCAGTTTCCAAGTGGGGAAAAAGACCCTGGAAACTTGGAGGCTGTTTGGAAGGATGGTTTAATGGTGGACAGGACCACATGGCTTGGAGCTCCAAAGTGAAAAGGGTGATCACATGCTTCAAGAAGTTGGGTGAAGGAAAAGAAGGGCCAAGGTGCTGAGAGACCCTTAGTTATATACCCTCTGTTGGGCCCCACCTTAGTGTTTCCTGTTTCTGTGCAAGAAATGTATCCCATTGGCTGTCAGACTCCCAGGGGCAGGGGTCTTAACTAATTTTGTAGGCTTTGTCTGGGCCATGTGGCTTCACCTGAGTGTTGGCTGATACAGAGATGGGTAGAGGCCTTTATTATGTAGAATACTCTGGCCAGGCCTTAATGGCCCATTAGCAAAGGTGTAGGGGCTGAGTTTCTGCCTCTCTGAGGTGAGTTTCTGCTTCTGAGTTTCTGCTCTTTTTAGGGGAAATATTCTGCCTTTTCAATATTTCCTAGGATATTTCATTTTTCTAGGAGAGGGGTGGGTGCTAACTTCCTACACAACCAAGAAAACAAACCAAAACTAATGTAGGAGAACCTAATCATATTTTTCATTACAGGTAGTACTGCTGTAAATACATACCAGTTACCAAGTGCCTGAAGTTTGATCATGGGATGCTATGACGGTTGTAAGTTCAAAGACCAGTCATTAGTCACTTTTTTGAATCCCATTGTAACTTTGAAGGTCATTGAATGAATGGTGATTAAGTCAAAGCCTACCTGTATTCTGGGGAGATAATTTCCTCATCCCACCCACTTTTTAAATTATGCCAATTTTTCATAGTACGCATGGACAATTTCTTACAAAATTGTGTTGTCATTCAGGATCGTGTATTTTCCTTTTTTCTTCTTCATGTAAACATTACCAGAGAACTCACTCGTGTGTTATGTGACAGACGAATGCCAACCTGTCTTAAGTCTAAGATTTACAAGACAACCCTCCATCCCATTGCACCGCATGGCACTGAATGCTGGGCAGCAACAACAGAGACTGAAAGCTCTCTCCATGCCATGGAAATGAGAAGGCTCCGTTGGATATTGGGCACCTCCCTTCTTGACACCATTCAACAACACTTTGGTATGGCATCAATTATAGAGAAGATGAGAGAAGACCAACTCCACTGGTATGGACGTGTCCAGAGAGAAGCACCTTCCACCGCAGCCAAGACTGCCCACCAACCAGAAGTCAAAGGCCAGTGACATTGCGGGCATTCAAAAGAGAAATGGCAAGACACCATCAAGAAAGATATGCAAGCTGCGGGAGAAGGAGAAGGAGGAGAAGAAGGAGAAGGAGGAGAAGGAGGAAAAGAAGAACAAGGAGGAAGAGGAGGAGGAGGAGGAGGAGGAGGAGGAGGAGGAGGAGGAGGAGG
>NW_020769328.1:5968058-5981506 GCF_900518735.1 Pseudonaja textilis | reverse complement strand
AGGAGGAGGAGGAGGAGGAGGAGGAGGAGGAGGAGGAGGAGGAGGAGAAGAAGAAGAAGAAGAAGAAGAAGAAGAAGAAGAAGAAGAAGAAGAAGAAGAAGAAGAAGAAGAAGAAGAAGAAGATAAACATGAATCTCCCTTGGTTATATACATTTCCAAGGCATCTGTTCTTCAGCTGGACCAGTCTTTGTTCTCCACTGAATATCACAAAACATTGTAGGTTTGAATCATTAAGATTTCCAGGTCAGTGTCATGCAGACAGACTCTACCATTTAACCTGTTTGGATATTATATTCAGATGCAAAGTAAATGACCCCCATAAGATGGCAAGGCTCTGCAAAGCGAGCCACCGTGAGCCAAATCACCTTTTCATTTAACATCTCCTACACCAGTTTCAATGCTTTTCTTAATCTCCTTTTGTCATTTTGAACTTCTACAGCTTAGCCCTTTCTTCAAATTACTGAATTAGCTTAAAGTCCCTGTGTCAGGTTTATTGTCTTCAAAACCAGCTGGTGCAGATAAAGCATTTATAAAACAGAACTGATCTGTCAGTCTTGGTTTCATGGTTATCTTTTAAGAAGAAGAAGAGAAGGGAAAATAACAAACCCTTTGGGGAAAATGTACTAAAAAGCACAAGCAACTTGTACCCATTTGTGATCTCAAACAAGTTTTACCTGTGCGCCCACCCCACCCCCCAAAAAAGAGGAAGGGGCTATCATTCAGGCCTGGGATCCCCCTTGCAGGGATGGAAAAATTGACATCCTGGGGAAATGCTTCTATATAGGACAATCCTAAACGAAATGAACAACAGCCTCTTTCATTGGCTGGGTCATGATATACTAAGCCATAATGACCTTTGCTTAGGTTTTGCTTCTCGTGTTTTGTTAATCCAGCCAACATGGTTAAAAATCATGGCTTATCCTGCAAGCTATTTTTTTTTAAAAAAAAGCTGATAAGTGTAAAAAAAATTCAGAAATGGTCCCTTGCTTCAAGTCATACTTGCAAAGATTGTTTAGATGGGTTTTAAAGCAGGGGTCTTCAACCTTGGCAACTTTAAGACTTGTGGACTTCAACTCCCAGAGTTCCTCAGCCAGCTTTGCTGGCTGAGGAACTCTGGGAGTTGAAGCCCACAAGTCTTAAAGTTGCCAAGGTTGGAAATAAGATGCTTCTAGAAATAAGCATATGAGGTCTAACAATGTTGTAGGAAAGGAGGAGCCTATTGATTTTTTTTTTAAAGAAATGTAGATTAACAGATTAACAGAGGGTCTTTGTAGGTCATCTAGTCCAACCCCCCACCCAAGCAGGATATCCTACACCATTTCTGACCAATAGCAGTCCAGTCTCTTCCTGAAAGCTTCCAGGGATGAAGCTCCCACAACTTCTGAAGGCAAGTCACTCCATTGAATGTAGAATAACAGAGTTAGAAAGGACCTTGGAGGACATTTAGTCCAATCCACCACCCAAGCAGGAGACCCTACACCATTTCTGACAGATGGCAGTCCAGTCTCTTCTTGAAAGCCTCCAGGGATAAAGGTCCCGCAACTTCTGTTCCATGGGTTGAATGTTCTCACTGTCAGAAAATTCCTCCTTATTTCCAGGTTGAATCTCTCCTTGTTCAGTTTCCAGGTAGCTGCCATTTTATTGTTTATCATTAATGAATTGTCCCAAATCATACAGATAGTCCTCGAGTTATGACCATCATTGAGCCCAAAATTTATATTGCCAAGTGAAACATTTGCTAAATGAGTTTTTCTCCACTTTACGACTTTTCTTGCCACAGTGAATCGTTGCAGTTGTTTAGTTAATAAACCCGGTTGTTAAGTGAATCTAGTTCCCCGCATTGATTTTGCTTGTCATATGGTCACTAAGGGAGATCCCCAGGACACTGCAATCGTCATAAATATGAACCAGTCACCACGTGTCCAAATTTTGATCATGTGACCGATGCTGCAACGGTTGTAACTTTTTGCGGTGCCGTTGTAACTTTGAACAGTCACTAAATGAACTGTTGTAAGTCATGGACTACCTGTCTACCCTGCAGTGGTGATAATTGATTTGTACATTTTATTCTCTGTCCACCACCCACCACTGTGGCCGACTCCTAAACTTTGTTAGAGAGTTGAAGCTGGATCAACAAACAAGAGAGAAAGAACACCATTTCATATGCGTTCCCAAATCTTTGCAAAGCTCACCGACCCCTAGCCTCCCTGATTTAAGCTTAAATACCTTTTGCAAAAGAGAGAGAGAGAGAGAGATTGAAAATAAACTCAATAAAAACTCTAGTTCCACCACGATCCAGGTCATCCAAAGGTACGGGGGTCAGTTCCCTCAAAACCCCCACTCATGCTGCTAAAGTAGCCACCCAACTGGTTTTAAAATGAGAGCTGGACTCTCAAAACAACCTCACAAAATTGCAAAGCAAAAGGAGTATTTAAGCAGTGAGGAGGTCTTAGTCACCCCAAACCTGTTATGCAACTTCTTGTCCTGGCGTCACCTTGTTCCTGGAGGAGAGACTCTCTAACCAAATGCAAGTTGCATAATGGTGGCTATTTTGGCCTCTTTTGTCAATGTTGCTTCTGTGTCAAGCCAAGTGTTGTGGTTCGCCGGCAGTCTGTGCATATGACAGCGGAATCGGACAGTGGGGGAGAATGGGGACCAGTCCAGGAGTCTGGGGAGGACTTGGATGAGGGTCCTGTGTCCGATGCAGAGATGGGGCCAGAACCATCTGGGAGTGGGGTGCTGACTCCGGAGCCTCTGGAGTCTGGCAGCAGTGAGGCCGAGGAACAAGGGGACCCTGTTCCCAGTGCATGTGTGCACAGAGCTGTTAGAAGGCAAGAACAGCAGAGACAAAAGGGGTGACTTGAGAGTAAGGCTGGGAAGTGATTGCCCCTCCCATAAAGTATAAAGGACTGGCAAAGGTAGAGAAACCTTTGCAGGAAGCAAAGTCATTCGCTCTGTTAGGATTAAACCTTGAAGCTCTGTGTGGACTTTGTTGGTTTTTTTTTATAGTTCATTTGGCACTTTAGTTATTGGCAGCAATTCAAAGGAGAGAAAGGTGGGTGCTGATCTCTAGGGACTGTTTGGGACTCATTACAGGCTGGGAATGAATATAATTCCCAGTGTTGAAATAAAAGAGTTGTTTGGACTAAGCGTGTGCTTAATTACGGTCTCGGAAGCCTTGGTCAGAACACCAAGTTCAGTCCAAACACATCCCCGCGAGGACGCGGACATGTGATCATGCCTGCCGAAACAAAATTGTCAGATTCTCCGCATCATCTGAAGCCCAATGCTTTTCCAACAGAAATGGGTCATCAATTGGGCCAAATCCTTGCTACCAGTTCGCCTGATCCGGTGCGAACTGGCTGAATACCATCACTGGCTGTGGTGCAGGACGCTGACTAGGCCATGCCCACCATGGCCACACCCACCCAGCAACTGGGAGGAGCACCGGTTCCTAAAATATTTGAAGCCCACCCCTGGTAACCCTGGTCACAGTTCTTGGTCTTTCAAGTGGGGTGGAGACCAGAAAAGTTACACGCATTACAGAATCTCTGGATTTTGATCGACTTTGGCTCATGATGCTTGCTCAAAATGTCAGCTCCAGAAATATTACCTCTACATTTTCAAGTTTATTTAAAACCTTTATCTCTAAAGGGATTCTTTTTTTTTTTTTAATAGGTTCCAAGATTCATAATGAATTCCACCCTCGGCACCAATTTCTCCATTGCCCTGTGAAAAATCACAGAATACTGAGCTCAGCTTGCCAGCTTCCGTAAGTGCTGATCAGATTTTCTTTTTAATCCTGAGAGCTCTAGAATCATTGCGCTAAAATAAGACGGTGCTGATAGGATTCTAATGGCATAGGTATATTTGAGACACTTTTTAAATAATTCTCTTTGATTTCCAGTCATCGTGGCTGGGTGTCTACATGGATAGAAACAGACCCAGTGCCTAACACTGAATGCATCTAGACCTCAGAAAGAGACTTGTTATAAATATGAATTAATCCATCACATTACCAGAGCAATTCCCTGGGAGGGCAAAAGACATGCCCTTATAGCTGGAACACAAGGAAATCATCCTTAGGCTGAAGTGTTCAAAGGCTGAGGAAATGAAGAAAATTGGCTTGTATTGCTAAGTGGATGTTTACCCACCTGAAAGAATAGAAAAGGCATGGAAAATGGGATGGGATGGGATGGGATGGGATGGAACGGAACGGAACGGAATGGAACGGAACGGAACAGAACAGAACAGAACAGAATAAGAAGCAGAGAATAGAATAGAACAGAACAAGAAGCAGGGAAGAGAAGAGAAGAGAAGAGAAGAGAAGAGAAGAGAAGAGAAGAGAAGAGAAGAGAAGAGAAGAGAAGAGAAGAGAAGAGAAGATTAGATTTGGAAGGAACCTTGTAGGTCATCAAGTCCAGCCCTCCCCCCCACCCCCCAAGCAGGCAACCCTGGCCTGTTCCATTTCTTTCTTCTTGAAAGCTTCCAATGAGGAAGCTCCCACACCTTCTGAAAAATGGGGACTATCTGAAGGCAAGCACAGACAAGAAATAATTTGCAATACAAGAATATTTAAATACAAACTCAGGATACCGGAATGTCCACGAGGCTGGAGTTTCAAAACATCTTTGCCTTCTGCAAAGAACATCCAATTCACAGCTGGCTTTTATCTGCTTGAAGGAGGGGCCATTACCTTGCAGCCTTACTCCCGAGTCAACCTTGCTGTTGTAGCTGCTCTTGCCTGCGAGCAATCCTGTGTGCATGCGCACTGGACACAGGCTCCTCGGGAACCTCCTCATCGCTGCTGCCAGCTCCCACAATCTCTGAAGGCAGCACTCCACTCTCTAACAATCCTGACCCCTCATCTGAGTCCTCGCTCTCCTCAGCCATCCATACCTGCTGCCGGCTAACCATAAGACAAACCTTCTATAAATGCTGAGCCATCACACCCCTTGCATATGTGCTGCATGACTTTTAATTTTCCAATTAATCGTGTATCTTCCATTAGGCCAAACATATCACCCCATTCTCACGAGTGGAATATTTAGAATGATATGTGTAAAATCAACAGAACAGCCTGCTGGTACCATCAATATCCAAGAGGCACACATTGCTGTAGTCAGAAAGATCAACATTATTCTTTTATGCGCACGTGTTTGCTGTCTGAAATGAAAATCCAGCACTGTGCATAATGCTTCTTGATGCTTCAAAATGATGTTCGTGTTAGTTTAAAACCTCATCATGAATGTTGCAGGGAGTGCATTTTGATACTTAAAGGCTGGGACGCTAACTAGAAATGCTTTGAGTTTCCAAATCCCTGACTGAAATGGAGGGGGAGGGAAATCAAATTGAAAGGCAGCTCAGCTTTGATCTGGCTCCCTTGACAGTTTTAACCATTTTGGCAAAGATGAAAGAATCACAAGTATTTGTCTTTGGGATTTCTCCTTTTAGTCTTCTAGAAATTCTAGTAGAGTGGCACATCTCCTTCTAGGCCAGAGATAGCCCATTTTCTGTAACTCGGTAAATTGCAAAATTTGTCTTGCAGATTCTAAATCCATCTATTTCAATCTGATATTCCTCTAACGTGTTGAAAGTGCCAATTTCCCCAGAGTTTGTGCAGAAAATGATGGCATTTGCAATCTCAACATAAAGCCAGGATAGGTGTCTTCTAAACATCTGTAAGTACAAACATGGTTATTTTTTGCTCTTAGGTTGAAATAACTTTTAAAAAATGCTCTTTAATTTTCATTTTTACTATATGGAATCAAATAGACGTTTGGACCATTAACACATTCCCAATGAAATCTTCAGTGGAATTTGGACTTATTAATATACTCCCAAAGAAATCTTCAATGGAATTTGGACTATTAACCACTATTTGAACCACTAACAAATGGACTATTTGAACCATTAACAAATTCCCAAGGAAATTCTCTATGGAATTTGGACCACTAACAAATACCCAAAGAAATCATCAATGGAATTTGGACCACTAACAAATACCCAATGAAATTCTCAATGGAATTTGGACCGCTAACAAATACCCAATGAAATCCTCAATGGAACTTGGACCGTTGACAAATTCCTCATGAAAGTTCTCAATGGAAAAGGTGTCTCAATCTTCTGTAAATCTTGCCAATGCTGGATTAAAATAGTAGGTCTGATTGGGCTGGGAAAGTGAGACAGTATCCTTCCTTGACAACTGGTTAAAACTAGAGGAGAAAAAAGGATCTATATATTCTAATTTACTTCATACAGCCATAGATGAACACATGGATCTGGTGGATCACTCTCCTTACGACACAGGCCAGCATCTCTGAACATGCGCCTATGTACCTTCCCCTAAGAAACTATACCTAAAATTTAAAAAGGGCAGTTAAGGCCTCCGCTAGCTTGCATGTCAGCATAAACAGCTCTTAAGGGAGCAGGTGCAACGTCAAAAATTAATATGCTAGAAAAGAGTCTATAGAAATTCTGCACATTTCAGGCTAAGGCTGTGGCTGTCAACCCTGACAGCCATAAATCAAACCTCCCTCAAAGCATAAAACCAGTTTGTCAACGTCCTCTCGATCCGAAATGGCATCAGTTGTCTATTCTGCTTGAGGAAGGCTGCTCAAAACATTTATTACCTTGTGTAGCTGAAATCTGACTTGCAAACAGCCTAGGGTAGCTGAGAGGGAGGGGGAAGGAGGGGGAGAGAGAAAGAAAATCCGGTTGTTCCACTGAAGGTGCAGCAGACTTCAACCCACTGAAAACCAAGTCGCTCTTATTGAATGGTTCTCCCTAGAACAAGTTGGCTCCAATGCCTCCTACAGAGTAGACACCTCGTCTCGTCATTTATATCCACTCTCTCATTTATACAAGGCAGGACCTTGGGGAGAAGGCTGGGCTCCCAAATCCTGACTGTCAAAACTCCATTCTCACATATCTCTGAGACACAGGTGGGATTCAAATTTCTTAACAACCGGTTGAGTGGGGGTGGACTAATTTGTGGGTGTGGCTTGGTGGCCATGTGACTGGTTGTGCATGGCTCATGTGTAAATATTATAAATATTGATGTAAATATTGATATTTTTTTTATAAAAAAAAGAGCAGCTTTTAGCCAAAATCAGGCAAAGCAGGCAGGCAGATTGAGTTGCTCACAGAATCACAGATTCATTCAGAGATCTATCTTTCTGAAATCTGCTAGGTGAGTCTGCACTGAAAAATAGAAGCTTCAATCCTAAGGAAGGTCCAGCTCTGCTTTTAGATTACCTAGAAAGCAAGAAATCCAATGATTTCCTGCTTTCTAGCTAATCTAAATCGGCACAGCAGAAAGCTGATGGTCGGAGTGGGGGGAAGGAAAAATAGCAACTTAGCAGGCAAGTTTGATGGCATGCATGCTAGATAAGGAATGAGTGGGTGGGGCCAGCCAGCGGCATGATTTGCCAGTTCTCCAAATTGCGCAGAATCCCACCTCTGCTCTGAGATACAACATGTGCAAATATGGTTGGATGCAACTGCAACTGCACCTACTAAAAAAAGCAATCGGTCACTACTATAAGGTGCACAACCCGCCATCCCAGAGCAGGGGTGTCAAATTCAAGGCCCAGGGGGCCAGATCTGGCCCATGGAGTGTTTAGATCTGGCCCGCGGGGCTGCCCTGGAAACGGCGAAGGACCAGCCCGCGGTGCCTCTGCCAGTGAAAAGATGGCCTTACCGAGCTCCATTTTTGCAGGCTGAGGGTTGCAGGAGGCTACCCCAGCCAAAAACGGAGCTCAGGAGCCTGTTTTCTCTCAGGCCACAGGCACCCCCGACACGAGTGAAGTCAAACTGACCACGTCCACCCTGGCCCCCGAGATCATAGACAACCCTGACGCAGCCCTCAATGAAATTGAGTTTTACACTCCTGACTCAGAGGTTCCAGGTGGCTTACCGGCACCCAAACTTTACATCATTAAAACTCAGCTAGAGTCAAGGAAAAAGAAAGAAAGAAAGGGTTGACGCTCTATAGCAGGCGTATCCAAAGTCCGGCCCGGGGGCCAATTGCAGCCCATTTTCAAATTTCGAGCAGCCCGCAGCCTCTTCTCCCCGCCAGCTCAGCCTGTCACTCATCCCCGCCAGCCGGCGTTTTTCCCTTCACCGCACAGCAGTTCCCGTGAAGGTCAGGCTGAATGGTCGGCCCACACACATTTTCACCTCCCCAAATCTGGCCCTCCTTGCAAAAGGTTCAGACACCCCTGCTTTATAGGAATGAAAGTTAAAGTTTTGTAAACCAAAGAGAATGGAATTGAATGGACGTATGCGAGATGATAGGAATGTATGAGCATAAAAGACGGTTGTACATATGTATATAATTGTATATAAATGTATAAAAATGTAAATAGAAATAATATGCAGCTAGCACTATACTAATAACATAAGGGAACAAGGAAATTAACTGTTACATGTATCTCTATACTATAGCTTGTATGACCAAAATGATGGCCAAGAAAGTAGCACTGTATTCAATTGTCTTTAATGTTTATTTAATAAAATTTATTTTTTAAACAAACTTCGGTAACAAAAGTGGTGCAAATTCAGGATATATCTCAAATTTGAGGAAGATGGGCTTTAAACGGTGGATATGTCAGGTGGGCCTGTCCCAACAACCTCCTTCCTTCCTTCCTTCCTTCCTTCCTTCCTTCCTTCCATCCATCCATCCATCCATCCATTTATTATTTATTTATGGAAATTTATATTGCAGGCTATTCGCCCATGGTGACTCAAAGTGGCTTACACGAACACAAAAACATATCAAAATAAAAATAATAAAAGAAAATAATAAAAATAAAGAAATAAAAGAATAACCCAACCACCACCATCCTGGTGACAACACATATTCATACAAGCCATTTAATGGACACCAATCCCGCTCTGGGTTCTCCAGGCCCGCTGGCAAAACAAGGTCTTCAGTGCCTTCCGGAAGAGTATTAGTGAGGGGGCCATTCTAATCTCTGTGGGGATGATGTTCCAGAGAGACAAAGCCACCATGGAGAAGGCCCTTCTTCTGGGTCCCACCAGGTGTATCTCCATCAGAGGTGGGACTAGCAACATTCCCTGTCTCCTCACTCTAATGGGTCGGGGGGATGTGATTGGCAGGAGATGTTTCCTTAGATAACCCAGACCCAAGCCATGAAGGGCTTTAAAGGTGACAACCAGCACCTTGAAATCCACCCGGAATTACCATCCAAATCTGGCACAAAATAGACCCAAAACTCCATGATGCCTTTTTCCCACAGTGAAAATACTTTATATTTATATGTTTATATGTTACGTTCATACTTATACTTGTTTTCTCACCCATGCTTGACAAAGTAAACTAAACTAAATAAAATAAAATAAACATGGCACCCACCCCTGCTTCCCCAGCCCACCTCAACTTACCTTCAGCTTCTCAAACCGGTCACTCAGGGACGCCACTTGGTGATCCCGGTGCCTCCCCACCAGTTTGCATAAGGCACAGATGAGCTGGTCATCAGCCACACAGTACATGTTCACCTTCTCATTCTCGTGCTCAAGGCACATCAGCCCCCGGAAGTGAGTGTCCGGCACTGGCTCCACCAACCGGTGGCTGGTGAATGGCTTCTTATTGGGGTGGGTGGCTCGCAGGCAGCGGTCACAGTAGGACACCTCACAAGTGATGCAGGTCTTGATGGCATCGCGGGGAGGGTCCTGCTCGCAGAACTGGCAAGCTATCCGGTCCACTACCGTCGACATGGTCGGGCTGCGGCGATAGGGCCGCTCTCGGTAGTTCTCGCTGGGGGAACTGGGCCCACTCAAAGAGGCCTTCTGGAATCGGTCAATGATATTCTGCAAGGTCACATTCCGCTTGAGGCCTTCTAGGCCCCGGTGGTTAAGGGAGATGACATGCCGGCAGGTGGGACACTGGAAGGCGGCGATGGGTTCGAGGCTCTCGCCAGAGGAGCAGCTGGAGACCAGGATGCGGTGGGCGCAGCTGAAGCACAGGCTGTGAGCACACGGCAGGAGGAGGGGGTCTTCGAACAACTCTAAGCAAATTGGGCAAGTCAGTTCTGACTCCAGTGTTTCCATCTTTAGTTAAAACAATCTGGCTTCAGTGTTAAAAACGAGGGAGGCAAGTCAGTCATCTGAAAAAGAAAACGGGGGCACGGAGAGAAAGGAACAATATTGTAAAATACAAAATACAAAAAGGAAATAGAAAAGCAGCGGGGAGGAAAAGTGGGGAAGAGAAGTGAGGAAGGATAAGGAAAAAATAAATAAAAAGAAGCATTGATTTCTGACTCTCTCTGTTGCAGTAAAATAAGGCATGAACATCAGCATCAATACCAGAGGTGGTATTCAGCCGATTTGCACCAGTTCTGGAGAACCAGTAGCAGAAATTTTGAGTAGTTCAGAGAGTCGGGAAATCCCACCTCTGACTGGAGATTTTACGGTATCCTTCCCCTGCCACGCCCAAGCCACGCCCACAGAACCGGTAGTAAAAAAAATTGAATCCCACCACTGGAGTGGAGGTGTATGAAATTTATAAAATCGACATGTAAGGTAATGGCCCCTCCCTCCAGAGGATAAAAGCCAGGTTTGGAAAAGTGTTCTTTGCAGACAGCAAAGAAGCTCTGAAACTCAACTGGTGGACATCTTAGTTCATGTTTGGAGAATTCTGTAAATTAGTTCTTATCTCTGGGTTTTCGGCAGCCTTGACAAACAACTTGGCAAGGCTCTTTCTTGTCAGAGCTAATTGTTGGAAAGCAGTCTTTTATCTGTAAAGGAACAGAATTGTGATTAAACCTTAAAAGGTGGGGGTTGCTGCCTTTGTCTGTGTTTGCTCTCTGGGAATCCAGTTGGGTCAGAACAAGGATATTGCAAAATCCTCATTCCCTCCCCACCCCACTAACCTGCTTTCCAGCTCTGTTCTCCTGTACAGGGCAACCAAAGAAGACCCAGCCAATCACCTGGGACTCGGAAGGTAGAGAATAGATGGGGGCGGAGCCAGTCAAAGGTGGTACTTGCTGTTTCTCCGAGCTACTCAAAATTTCCACTTCTGGTTCTCCAGAACTGCTGAATACCACCTCAGATCCATAGCCATCCCTGTGTCATGTAGCAGAATTTACTATTGAACCATGCATTTAATGAAATAGTATTTCTTTTATCAATCCTAAACAGCCTATCTTTTACTTTCCTCATGTAATGATAGGTTCTACCATTTCTCTACACTACATATAATTTTATACCCCTCCATCACACAAGGGATATGTTATACTGCTGCTGAAAAGTAGCATTTCACATTTATTCCTTACGAAAACTGATGGGAAGCATCAGATTCTTAATTTGTCACGATGATCTGGACAAATTTCAGGGCAGAAGGCCTCTTTGGAGAACCACGTTCACAAAATTAAGTGAAGTAAATATGGAAACTAAAGGTTAATCAGTAATGTTTGTTTTATTGCATTTATATAACTGTCCATCTCAGGTAGCAACACCGGGCAATGTACGCAATAAAGCAAGCCAAACAGATAAAAACCCATTATAAATGCAACCAAAATAACTTTAAAAGATTTTGAAATAATTTTAAAAATACAGAGAGTGTATTGAGAGCCACGGTGGCACAGTGGTTAGAATGCAGTACTGCAGGCTACCTCTGCTGCTCATTGCTTGCAATCTGGCAGTTCGAATCTCACTAGGCTCAAGGTTGAGTCAGCCTTCCAACCTCCCTTCACGTGAACATGGAGTCCTTGATGTTCTCAGATATTGGTTGTTTTCTTACAGATGTTTCGTTCCCAGCCAGGTAACATATTCAGCACTGAGGATGCTTCCTAATTGGGTCATGAAACATCTGCAAGTAATTAATCAGACTCAGGGAGCATCAAGGATTCCACCATTCATCCCTGAGCTACAAAGACCACTTTCTAGCAAGTTCCATTCTACCATGGAATCTCCATGCCCAGTTGATAAAACAATGCTTCAAGGGCTTTCATGGAAGGACAACATGGTTGGAGCCAGCTTCACCACAGGAGGAAGACCATTTAAGTCTGTTTTTAAAATCAAGGCTTCATTTTCTCAAGAGATGTTGGCATTCTCATCCGCCTTCTTTCAAACAAGACCAAACAAGCCATAAGATTTTACACTCTGATAAGCATTCCACTCTTCTATGTTCATTGAGAGTGTGCAAGTGCTATCAGGGGAATTATGCACGTTGCTCCGTTGTTACTGTCCACTTTATATAGCAATCTGCAGAAGCTTTCATTGATGGTAGAATGGAAGATCTAAAGAACAAGAAAGCAAATGCTAATTTGCTAAATGTTGGTGTTATTCCAAAATGAAGCTTACACTAAGTTTTATCATCATCTCACTTTAATGACCCCATAATCCCTTGCTGGTTGGAGTCTGGGCAACTGAATGGAGCTGAGTGTTTGCTGGCCGGATGCCCTTCCTGTCTCCAATGCGGAGTTATATCCGGCGGGTATATTCTCATTGTGCCCAGAGAGAGAAATATCTGCCTTCACCTAGGATTGAACTCATAGCCTTCTGATTGTGAGGCAAGCGCTTCCACCTCTAGGCCATCACACCACTCAGCTTACACTAAGTTTATGCTGAAAGTAAATCCTATCTTTTTGCTTATAAGGAGACTTCATTGTCAGCTAAGACCTTATCAGCAAAGAGTTATGAGTTATTTCTAAGTCCCTTTCCAATTTTAGAATGAATTTTAGTATTAATTTGAGTAGTGGTTGGTTGTTGATGTTTTTTAAATAGCCAAACAGCTTTCCGTACTACAAAAGAGAAGCTTGCTAAATTCCCACCAAATGTTGTTTTCTTGAAGATTGCTCCTGATCTATAAGAGTCAAAAAGATCAGCCTTCCCTGTTTCAATTCTCTTTGTTTTGAGTTAATGCGCCCAATGATACTTTAAATCAGAAGCAAATAACTTTTCTGGCTTATGCCCAGTTTCTAGAAAACATGTAATAGGACACACATACAGTAGGGTCCAGAAATATACCTAAAAAGTTTGGCAGAAATTAATTGAATTCCATTTGAATTAAATAGCAAAACTTGGCAACACAACTACTAATCCTGTAGTTAATTATTCTTCCATATTCAATGCTACAATTTGGTGGCAGCTTTTACGAGGCAGCCGGCAAGGCTACAAATTGAGTATCTGAGATAGTATTGGTCTTTTTGTTAGATGTTTTATACCGTCTTTATTATTTTTATAAATAACTCTAGGTGATGAACATGTCCAATACTCCTTCCTCCTCCTATTTTTCCCACAACAAGCCTGTGAGGCAAGTTGGGCTGAGAGAGAAGGACTGGGACAGAGTTACCTAGCCAGTTTTCATGCTTAAGGTAGGTCTAGAACTCTGTTAAATATATTATATAATGTGATGATAGATAGATAGATAGATAGATAGATAGATAGATAGATAGATAGATAGATAGATAGATAGATAGATA
>NW_020769328.1:5893552-5962409 GCF_900518735.1 Pseudonaja textilis | reverse complement strand
CATTCCTGATTCATATTGTATTCCTAATTCATATTCTATTCCATTCCTTTCCTTTCCTAATTCATATTCCATTCCTTTCCTTTCCTAATTTATATTCTTTTCTATTCCATTCCTAATTCATATTGTATTCCTTCTATTCCATTCCTTTTCCAATTCATATTGTATTCCTAATCCATATTCAATTCTATTCTATTCTACTGTACTCTATTCTAACCCAAGACCCGAACAAGTACGAGACCTGTCTGTTTCCCTCATGCAACTGCTGGGGGCCAGGAAAAAGCAGCTAAAAAGCAGCAAAGGCGGCTTGAAACGGGACTGCAGTCAGCTGGTGTCCTGCATTAGCTCTTCCGGAGCATTAGCTCTTCCAGCCCCGTTAGTCCTAGAAAGGCTTCTCCAAACTGCCGGAGTTGAGCAAGGGCCAGGGAAGCAGAGAAGCCCTCCAAGGGACAGCTCTCGGGCAGGGATCCTCACAAACTGGCTGTGCCCCACCTAGAAAGCAGCAACAGGGCATGCTTTCATTCCAAGCTCTCCTTTGATGCCGACTTTGATGTTGGCCATTGATGCCGCACGCAGAATAGCTGATTAGATTAAAATCTGCTCTGTTGACAGTAATTAATTCCCTGTATATCAAAATGATAAAATATTTAATAAGTCTTACAAGGCTGGGACATGTGCAAGACGCAGCAGAGATCGACTGCGGCAGAAACCTGATGGGGGAAAGCATCTTAAAGTTACAGCAGAGAGGAGAAGCGAAGACAGGCAACTTGGAGACAGGTGGACATCAACTCTCAGAATTCTGGGAATTGAAGTCCACACAACTTAAAATTGCCCAGGTTGAGAGCCACTGTTCTAAAACAGGGGTCACCAACCTTTGGGACCTCAGGGACCACCAAACTCATAATTTTAAATCCCGCAGCTCAGAGATCAAGGGAAAATCCCCCAAAAAGTCTGCAGGAAAATTCCCCATCCCGTTTTCCTACCGATCGATCATTCTTTATTTGGGATCGCAGGATACCGTCTCCAGCTCCGTTCTCAGGGGCAGGGAGAGAGAGAAAGAGAGAGAGAGAGACTTTTGGCTTTGTGCAAGGAAAGCAGCAGAAGTCTCTCTTTCTCTCCCCCAAACTTTGCCAGAAATGAGTCTTTGTGAGATTTGTCATGTACATTTCTCTGTGGACCACCAAAATTTTCTCATGGACCACCAGTGGTCCCCAGCCCACTGGTTGGCGACCACTGCTCTAAAATATAATATCATTTTCTTATGGTGTAAACACCATAAGGTGTTTAGGTCTTCTTACTCACAAGCACATTTTTCGTGCATATCTCATCAATGCACATTTATCGCTTTGGAGACCTGCCGTAACAGGATAGCTGTGTTCCAGCTTGCCGATCGATTGGAGAAGTGCAGTACATTCTGATTCCAAAACAGAAATATACTTCTGTGGCAGCCTAACCAGCGGGTTCAACAAACGAGCTGCATAGGACTGTAAGAGGGAAAGTAGGCATTGCTGGAGAATGGAGTTAAACATGTAATGAGTTTAGAGTCCTTGCGTTTCCGCAAGAGACCCAAGTCCAGCCGCTCTTGAATTCTATTGGCCTTTGTCTAGCAAAAATTTAGTGCTGGCCGTAACTTGACTAGATTCTTGTATATAGGCTGCAATAATAAATCTTCTGTGCTTGAACTTTATGACTTGCCTTTAGGAGTTGTGGATGCTCCGTCACTGGGGGTTTTTTAGGAAAAGATTGGACTGCAATTTGTCTGAAATGGTGTCGGGTCTTCTGCCTGAGCAAAGGGTTGGACTAGAAGACCTCCAAGGTCCCTTCTAACTATGTTATTCTGTCATTACTGCAGTTCAGGTACAAGACTCCTTATCCAGGTTGTTGGGGCAATATGCCGACTCTGTAAACCGCTTAGAAAGGCCTGCAAAGCACCGTGAAGCAGTATATAACTCTAAGTGCTACTGCTATTGCTACCCACAAATAAAAGTTAGCTTTCTCCATTTATTCATCAGACCACCATTTTAATCCTTGGCATCTGCAGCGAAGGCTGAAAAGACCTTCTTAAAATTTGGTGAATCCCAGCTGGTCTCAGATAGCATAAAATGATGTTCGGCTTGATGAAGGACAACTTTCAGTGTCTTAAAGTATTACTGTAGTTCACAAGTGGAACTCTGCTATGCTCAACTTAACATGTGATTTTTGTGCCTGATAATGACCCTTCAAAGAAGGCATCCCCCATATATCCTAGTCTGGTGCTGACAGAATGCTAGTTTACCCCGTCCAGGATTTCTGAACTAATTTACTTTACTTTGTCATTGCACCACGTACAACGAAATTAAATGCCATCTTCATTGTACATTGTAACTATAAAAATAAAACACAAACACACATCCTTCGCATTCTATACAATTGAATTGAAAACCCCTGATATTGCATTCATATTGCACTATACAGTAGAATTCAGTAGAATTACTGCCCTGGGATAGAAGCTGTTTTTCAGCCTGTCCTTGTTTCTATTGTCCTGTACCATCTGCCAGATGGTAATAGTTCAAAAACAAGGGTTCCCAGGATGAGATGGATCTTTGAGACAGTTTTGGACTTTCTTAAGGCAGCAGGAGCTATAAAGCTCTTCCAAAGAGGGAAGAGGGCAACCCATGATCTTCTGGGCAATGACATGAACCCTCTGGAGCGCTTTCCTGTCTGCCCCTGTGCAATTGGCAAACCATACAGAGGTGCAGTAAGTTAAGATATTCTCTATGGTGCAGCGGTAGAAGGTCACCAGCAGTTTTTCATTCAGTTGTTGTTTCCTGAGAAGTCTCAGGTAGTATAATGTCTGCTGGGCCCTTTTGACTAGGGCTGCAATGTGAGCACCCTGGGTCAGGTCCTCTTTTATGAATCACCCAGCTGCCTGGCCATCCTTCCAAGGCAGCAACAATTTCAACCTTCCAACCTTTCACCACTCCAGGCCTTTTCCATGACCTCATCAATCTGATTCTCTAGATGGGAAAAAAAAAAATGGGACAGAGACTGCTCAGTTGAAGGCAATGAATGCCGATACTGTTTCACTCCAGACAATAAACACTTCGCAGCTTTGGGCAGGAAAAGCTCGCCAAAACACACAACCAAGAAAATAATAAACATTTATCAGTATCTCCCAGAACAGAAAGCAGACTGCCGATCATGACAATTCAGGGTAAACGTTGCTTAGTCTGCTTCTAAATTTTCCATTCCCTCTCAACCTTTCCCCAGGGATCAGTCGGAGGGCTTTGTACATTTTGAAACACGGCTCTGACAGCTGATCGGCAATGTTTTTCCTCTCCTTATGGCTCTTTCCTCATTTGCATCCTTTTGCAAATAAAAGAATCCCGCTTCCTGCATTCTTGAGCTTTGCTTACATGTCTGGCCTGAGAATTCATTTTCCGCTTTGTGGTGCCCGCTGCCCTTTGCTGTGAGCAACCACACAACTCATCTTATTTTGCTGTATCCCGTGTCTGCAAACATAACCAGCCTGCCTTCCATGGAGGATGCATATACTGCACGAGTCAAAAAGAGGGCTGTGAAAATATCTACAGACCCCTCGCATCTTGGACATAAATTATTTCAACTTCTACCCTCAAAACGACGCTATAGAGCCATTGCACACCAGAACAACTAGACACAGGGACAGTTTTTCCCCGCATGCCATCACTCCGCTAAACAACTAATTCCCACAATACTGTCAAACTATTTACTAAGACTGAATTACTATTATTCTTTTCATCTTTCCTATTCCCTATCTCCTTCTATTTATGACTATAACATTGCTTGTATCTTTTTATATTGCTTTATTTAGTTTTCTAATCTGATTTTGATTGCTCATTTAGTCTCCTTTGACTATCACTAAGTGTTATGATTCGTGATGAATGTCTTTTTATGTACACTGAGAGCTTATACACCAAAGACAAATTCCTTGTGTGTCCAATCACACTTGGCCAATAAAGAATTCTATTCTATATAATAATACGAGCCCGACTTAAGAGAGTAGCTGCAATAAAGTCTTAAGATGAGGAATATGAAATGGTTTGAACTAGCTCTGGGGTCATCTGAAACCTACAAATCTTCCTTCTTTCACAATCCCCCAACAATTCTACAATCCTAATCTATTTATTTATTACTAAATTTATAAAATACCCATCTTGCTGTCTGGGGACACTCTAGGTGGCTTACTCTTAAAATAAAAATAGTATTTGTTAAAAAGAGGTTCAATTTCCTGACAATCAGAACAATTAATCAGTGGGACAGTTTGTCTCCAGAAGTTGTAGATGCTCTTAAAGAAGAGGTTGGAAAACTATTTGTCTGGATTGCTTTAGGAAAGGGGTGTCAAACCCGATTTCATTGAGGGCCACACCAGGGTTGTGTTTGATCTCGGGGGAGGGGCTGGGGTGAATTGCCCAGCTCAACTTCACTCATGTCATGGGCACATCTGGTGGCCCGAGCACTGCACCAGCGAAAATGGGTTCCGAAGCTCCGTTTTCAGCTGCAACAGCTTCCAGCAACCCTCTGCCAGTGAAAACAGGCTCCCAAGCTCCATTTTCAGCTGCAACAGCTTTCAGCAACCCTCTGCCAGTGAAAACAGGCTCCCAGGCTCTGTTTTCAGCCGTGACGGCTTCCAGCAACCCTCTGCCAGTGAAAACAGGCTCCCAAGCTCCGTTTTCAGTTGCAACAGCTTCCAGCAACCCTTTGCCAGTGAAAACAGAGCACTGCAGGGCCATGCATGGCTCTCCCAAATTCCATTTTCAGCAGCAGAGGTATCGTGGGCCGGTCCTTTACAGTTTCCAGGGTGGCCTCAGGGCCAAATCTAAGCACCCCGTGGGCCAGATCTGCCTTGGGCCTTCCATGGGCCTTGAGCCTTCCACGGGCCTTGAGTTTGACACCCCTCGTATAGGGTGTCCTGCTTAAGCCTGGGGTTGCAGTGCCGGTATAATTTTGAATTTTCACTAAATGAAAACTTGCCTCAAAGGTGCTTTTTCAAAAGGCTGCTGGACTTCTTTTTCCCTCCTTTTGAAGACGTTATGAGCCATGGTGGCACAGTGCTTAGAGTACAGTACTGCAGGCTGCTTCTGCTGACTGACTGCAATTTGGCAGTTCAAATCTCACCAGGCTCAAGGTTGATTAAGCCTCCCATCCTTCCCAGGTGGGTCAAATGAGCGCCCAGATTGTTGGGGAAAATAGGCTGACTCTGTAAACTGCTTAGAGAGGGCTGTAAAGCACTGTGAAGCTGTATATAAATCTAAGGGCTATGGCTATTTTTTTCCCTTCCTTCCATCCATCCATCCATCCATCCTAACCAGCTCAAGGTTGACTCAGCCTTCCATCCTTCCAAGGTTGGTAAAATGAGGAGCGAGATGGTTGGGCACAATAGGCTGACTCTGTATAACTGCTTAGAAAGGGCTGTAAAAGCACTGTAAAGCAGTATATAAATCTAAGGACTATTGCTATTGCTTCTCATTCAAGAAGCTTCTTCAGTTCAGAACTGGAGAAGCTTCTTGGATGAGAAGTAAGACATCTTCAAGGAAAAACAAAATCCAAATGCCTTTTGAAAAAGCACCATGACTTAGATGACTGAGAATCTGCATATACATAGATGAAAAATTGTAAGTCAAGGACTACTTGTATAAGAAATCTGGGTGTGTGTGTGTGTGTGTGTGTGTGTGTGTGCATGACACACAGATCTTAAATCTGAGTGCAAATATGGATATTTGCAAGCATATTTGGCAAATTTCTGTGTAGATGTCTCGACTTGCTAGAAGCTACACTTCACAAAAGGGTGGAACCAAGACCAAAGAATGTTATTAATTAAAGGTTCCAGCCTAAAATTAACTCCCTTGTAAAACTAAGGTACACAGCATCGTTTGTCAACGCATTTCAAAAGATTTCCATGCAAGGGTCAATTACAATAAATTTGTATAAATTCAATCTTTTCATCAAGATCAATCGGAGGTGGGGTAACTTTTTCAGAGGCCGCTCCCTGAAACGGAAGGGCTGTTCCGGGAGGTTAATGAACATTGCTTTTATTTACATTTAATTAAAACCAAATATAGTTATTAATATTTCCCTCTGGTCATATGCTTAGTTGTTTTCTCCATCTGCCACATTAAAACCTGCAATTCCATGGCAGCTGTGCCCAAAGTTCTCGAGAGCTTCTAATGAAGAAAGAAACAAAAAACTAAAGCTTTTCAGAAGTCCTAACACTATAAATCCCAGCAGCCGCAACCAACCTGACCGGTGGCCCATAGGTAACAGAAGAACAGAGTTGGAAGGGACCTTGGAGGTCTTCTAGTCCAACCCCCTGCTTAGGCAGGAAACCCTATACCACTTTCAAACAAATGGTTGTCCAATCTCTTCTTAAAAACTTCCAGTATTGGAGGATCCACAACTTCTGGAAACAGTTTCTTCCACTGGTTAATTGTCCTCATTGTTAGGAAATTTCTCCTTAATTCTAGGTTGCTTCTCTCCTTGGTTAGTTTCCATCCATTGCTTCTTGTCCTACTTTCAGGTGCTTTGCAGAATAGGTTAGTAATATAGAATAGAGCTGGAAGGGACCTTGGAGCAATGGTGGGATTCAATTTTTTTTACTACCGGTTCTGTGGGCATGGCTTGGTGGGCATGGCAGGGGAAGGATACAGTAAAATCTCCAGTCACAGGTGGTCTTTGCCGGTTGTCCGAACGACCCAAAATTTCCACTACCAGTTCTCCAGAACTGGCTAGAACCTGCTGAATACCACCTCTGCCTTAGAGGTCTTCTAGTAACCCTAACCCTATACCATTTCAGACAGGTGACTGTACTGTCCCTTCCTAAATATCTCCAGTGATGAAGCACCCACGATTTCTGAAGGCAACTTCTGTTCCACTGGTTAATTGTTCTATTAGGAAATTTCTCCTTAATTCCAGCTTGCTTCTGGATGGCTCCGTCTTCTTTAGGGCAACCCCTGAGATATTGGAACACTGCTATCATGTCAGCCCTACTCCTTCTTTTCACTAGACTAGACATACCCCAATTCCTGCAACCTCTGGAGGGGGTAGAAGAGGAGGCAACATTGAAGATTTCACAGTATTTTTGATAATCATTGCCAAAAGGCTGGGTGACATGAGACAGGCTTAGATACATGAGACCTGTAGTCCAAAATTCCTTGGTCAGTGATGGCTCTATTCACTTGCATTTTTTTTTAAAGACGGTTAAGCCAAAGGTAAGAGCACCAAACTCACAACATTTCGGGACAAACTGTGATTGCTCATTTAGGGTTTTATTTCATAGCATTTTTGCATTGAAACTGGGGGGAAAAAATAGCCAGTTATTCCCACCCCTTTTACCTAAATCCAAAGAAAGCTATCTCTAAGACAGTGTTTCTCAACATTGGCCACTTCAAGATGACAGGAGTTCAACTCCCAGAATTCTCCATGACTGGCTAGAGAATTCTGGGAGTTGAAGGCCACGTCTTCAGGTTGCCGAGTTTGAGAATCGCCACCCTAAGAGCGTGAGGAGGTGAAGGAAAGCAAGGGAGGAAGAAGACTGCAAAGAAGACTTTATAGTAGAGGAGCTGCATTAGCCTACTATGCTTTTCATCTAAGGAGGAGCTGAAGTTAAGGTCAGAAAGGGGATCTTTTCTTATCTCCAACATGCTTTTTCCAGTAGGGAAGAGGTGTCCATCCTTGGCAACTTTAAGACATATGGACATCAACTCTAAGAATTCCCTAGCCAGCCATGCTGGTCATGTGGGCACCAAGCCTACTACTTGAAGCAGAAGGAGTCCCCATTTTGGACCACTAACATTTATTGGTGCTCCTCTCTGAAATGATACTTCTTTTTATCCCCACTGAGTTTTTAAATTCAGTCATGATATCATTCCCCATTCCTCAGACGTAGCCATAAGCAGCATCCCTGGCCAGTTGCTTCGATCCCAAGAGGTCAACCAGTCAATCTTCTTCTTCTTGAATTTGAATGCCCTCTAGTTTACGCAGACTTAAAAGCCAGTTTTCCTGACTTGTTTGCAAATAAATCACGATAACTAGAATCCTCAGTCGTTAAATCACTCAGGCCCTTGAAGATGAACGATACAAATTAGACCAGGAACAGCAATTAACAAAAATGCAATTGAAATAAGGGGGCTAAAAATCAATTGTTAAAAGAATTATGATGAGGCAAAGCCATAAATGAAAGGCCATTATCAAGAGACAAGGCTCCAACTGTCTCTCTTTCCATTTCTATGAAATATGCATGAAGCACGTGATAAGGGAACCAAGGTTTTTCTTGAAAGGCTGACAGGCCTTTCAAACAAACCAAAGTTGGAGCACAACAACAAAGTACAACTCCATGAAAAACAACACACACAAGTCAGTCAAAACAAAGTCTAGGAGGAAGGCTTGGAAAAACTTTCCCCTAAAGAGGAATGAAAATAAGAAAGAGTGGACTCATCACTTTCAGCAATTAAAACTGGGCAGGGAAACTATTCGGAGAATCAGGGGTTTCTGCACCTGGCAATTTTTATTTATTTGTATCCTGCCTTTATTATTTTACACATAACTCAAGGGGGCGAACATATCCAACACACCTTCCTCCTTCTTTTCTCCCACAACAACTCAATTGTGGAGAGAGAGAGAGAGAAGGAGGGAGGGAGAGATGGAGAGGGAGGGAGGGAGAGGGAGGGAGGGAGGGAGAGAGAGAGAGAAGGGGGGGGAGAGAGAGACTGGCTCAAGGACACCCAACTGGCTTTCATAGCCAAAGGAGGAACTACAACTGTCTTTTGGTAACTGGCCCAAAGTCACCCAGTTGGCTTTCATGACTAAGGCAGGACTTGAACATGGGCTTCTTGATTTCTAGTCTGGTGCCTTAAGCACTAGACCAAGGATCTCCAAACTTGGCGAATTTAAGACTTGTGGACTTCAACTCCCAGAATTCCCGAGCTAACATGACTTGAAGAGGAATTCTGGGATTTGAAGTCTACACATCTTAAAGCTGTCAAGCTTGAAGACCCCTGCACTAGACCAAGGATTTCTGTTCTGACCCAAACTTTGTTCCAAGGAAACCAACACGAAACAGAGGTAACAGCAAAACCTTTTAATGAGTCTTTACGAATTCCGTTCCTTCACTGTTAAAAGGCTGTTTCAAACTAATTGTCTCTGACAAGAATGAGCCTTGCCAAGGTTGTGCGAGGCTGCCAAGAACACTAGATAAAGTTGCCAAGAAATACTTCAAACACAAAGAGTCTCCAAATATCAACCAAGATAATCTGAATGTCCACAAGGCTTGAGTGCAAAAACTACTTTGCTTCCTGCAAAGAACTCCAGTTTCTCAGCTGGCTTTTAACTCTTAAGGGAGGGGCCACTACCTTGCAGCTTTACTCCCGAGTTGCCCAAGGGACCTTGGAGGTCTTCTAATCCAACCCCCTGGTCTATCAGGAAACCTTATACCATTTCAGATAAATGGTTGTTCAATCTCTTCTTACAAACTTCCAGTGTTGGAGCATCCATAACTTCTGGAGGCAAGTTGTCCCACTGGTTAATTGTTCTTACTATTGAGAAATTTCTCCTTAGTTCTAGGTTGCTTCTCTCCTTGATGAGTTTCCACTCATTGCTTCTTGTCCTGCCTTCAAGTACTTTGGAGAATGGCTTGACTCCCCTCTTCTCTGGGGAAGCCCCTTAGATATTGGAATGCTGATAGGGCGCCAAGTCCCACTGCACTTGGCCAATGACCCAGCTGGAGATAGGTGTTGTAGTCCAAGCCATCTGGAGATCATATCCATCTCGCATATGCTACGGTGCATACAACATATTTCATGGATGGAAGCTCTCACGCTGGTGAGACAAAATACTTGTCAACGTGGCTTGATACTAGGCAAATTCGTTTAGTTTTAATCCTATTTATTTTGCACATTTTTTACAAGCACTGTTTCTATGACCTATTTTATACCTATTTTACTCGCTCGGTATTGAATGTTATACGTCTATAATTTGAAGGTGCTTCTGACATAAATATAGGAAGATCTGGAGATCATCAGAGTAAGAAAGTTTAAGAAAGGAACTCCAAGTCCTGGGCCTATTGCCAAATGGCCACGTTTAAGCCACAGGTTTGCAGAGTGAGAAAAAAATGCTGAAAGCAAAGCAATCTGTAGGATTCACACACAAACACAGAGACCCACTGCCCTGGAGAATGGCTCCCCAGCCCTCCTATCGCTGCCAGCTGGCCAGGAAACACAACTTTTTATTACTGTCTTCCTGATCATTTTTACATCAACCATTTGTCAGGAAAGCCAGAGGAACAGAAGGCAGCTCCCAAAGCTGCTGCTGAACAAAAGGGGAAAAAATTGCCCTATAAACAGATGGGTAAATCATCCAGAAGCCTGCCCAGGTGCTGGGTGAGGAATAATGTCATAAAAACCATAAGCCTGAACGGGTAAAATCGAAAGGCAAATTGTTTGTTTACTTGGAATACGAGACTCCGTTTCCTGGAACGTCCCAATGGATGGTCAGGAGGCAGCCCAGAAGAGATGAGCTACTGAACTGATCTCAGTTCCAGGATGATGGATTCCACCTTTAACAGATTAACAAAGTTGGAAGGGACCTTGTAGGTCATCTAGTCCAAGCCCCACCCAAGCAGGAGACCCTACACCAGGAGTCTTCAAACTTGACAGCTTTAAGACTTGTGGACTTCAACTCCCAGAATTCCTCCTCCAGTCATGTTAGCTCAGGAGTTCTGGGAGTTGAAGTTCCCAAGTTTGAAGACCCTTGCTCTACACTATTTCTGACAGATGGGAGTCCAATCTCTTCTTGAAAGCCTCCAGTGGAGAAGTTCCCACAACTTCTGAAGGCAACTTCTGCTCCATGGGTTGATAGTTTCTCACTGTCAGAAAATTTCTCCTTATTTCCAGGTTGAATCTCTCCTTGTTCAGTTTCCATCCATTATTCCTTGTTTGGCCTTCAGGGGCCTTGGAAAATAGCTTGACCTCTTCCTCTCTGTGTTCCTGAATCTTTCCAATAAGGAACCATCTCATTCCTTAGAGAAGCTGCTCAGTTAACTGGGGTGTTTCATTCTGCCCTTTGTCTTGTTCTAAATCAGGGGTGTCCAACCTTAGAATATTTAACCAGTAGAATGACTTGCTTTCCAAAATTCTAGGTGCTCCAACCCTGGTTTTTAAGAAAAGGTTAGACAACTATTTGTCTGAAATGGTATAGGATTTCCTGCCTAAGCAGGGTGTTGGACTGAGAGACCTCCAAGGTCCCTGTTATTCTGATATTCTTGGCAACTTTAAGACTTGTGGAGTTCAACTCCCAGAATTCCCCAGCCAGCCAGCCACCTCTCCATTCTCTCCATGAGAGAATTCTGGGAGCTAAAGTCTTTAACCTTTAATTTTAATCTTAGACTGTCTACTGTTGACCTCACCCCTTTCCTAAGAGGTCTGTAGGGGATGTGCATAAGCACACCAATGTGCCTACCGTACCTGTCCTATTGTTTCTTATTTTTCTTATATGTATCCATGTATTCATAACTATGTTTTTACTTATACCTATTCTCTTGTAAGCAATTGACAAAAATAAATAAAATTAAATAAATAAATAAATAAAATAAAGTCCACAGGTCTTAAAAGTGGCCAAGGCTGGGCAATCCTGTTCTAAATCTTTCCCTGGAAATCACAGACCCCCCATTCACAGAACACATTACAACATCACAGTCTGAGCAACCAGCCAGGCATGATTTATTCAATAAACCATGATTAAACAACCCATAGCTCAATGTGGATTGCTTCTAGACTGGATCCAACCAAGACCCATACTTGGCTTGATGCAAAGGTAAAACCAATCTGGGAAGAAGAGGAAAATTCAAGCATAATACTCAATCTACACGAGTCGGAGAGATAAAAAAATAAAAATAAATGATAGCCGCCATCTTGGCAATTTGATATCCTCTCCCCTCTCAGATGGGCCCGCTGGGATATCATATAAAACCCAAAATTATCTATCTTGGTCCAAGCTAATCAAGAGAGCACAGCAATCCATGGACTAGCACAAAATTCATTCTTGGGGGTTTGGTACTTAAATATTCTGCAGTGGTGGGATTAAAAAAATTTTATTACCAGTTCCGTGGATGTGGCTTGGTGGGGCATGGCATGGGAAGGATACTACAAAATCTCCATTCCCTCCCCACCCCACTAACCTGCTTTCCAGCTCCGTTCTCCTGTGCAGGGCAACCAAAGGAGACCCCGCTGATCAGCTGGGACTCAATGGGAGGTGGAGAATAGATGGGGTTGGCGGGGCCAGTCAGAGGTGGATATTTGCCGGTTCTCCAAACTGCTGAAAATGTCTGCTACCGGTTCTCCAGAACTGGTCAGAACCTGCTGAATACCACCTCTGGTAGTTTTTGCTGCTTTCTTTTAGCAGAACCAAAGGTTACCACTCTTAAAGGAGTGCCCCATATCTCTCTCCAACCCTGTTCAGCAAAAAAAGGAGCATATAATGGATGTCTTTGGCAAGCGACATTAATGCCTGGACAGTCACCTCCCCATTAATGATTTTGCGGTAAATCCAAGACAGGGCACCTAATGGATCGCCACCCCTTTTAACTCTCTGCCCCAAAGTGCTTTTTTTGACTTCTGCTGCCTGTCTTGCAAAAAAAGAGAGAGAGAGAGAAAACTGTTTTGTTCTTTTAAGCAAAATTATTTGTTTCAGAGGAAAATATTTAATGAGTTCCACTATTCAAGGGTTATTCCTGGCGCTGAAGATGTTACTTAGGCAATGAAACATCTGCACAGCAAACAACCAAGCTTAGAGACCAAGCTTCCTCCCTCCCTCCACCGTTCCTTCCCTCTCTCTCTTCCTTCCTATCTACCTTTCTCATTTCCTCCCACTTCCCTCCTACTTCCCTTACTTCTTCCTTCCTTCTTTTCCCTCCTTCTCTTCTCCTTTCTTTACTGTTCCTCCCTCTCTCCTTCCCTCCCTCCCTCCCTTCCTTCTGTCTCTCTTCCTTCCTCCCCTCCTTCCTATCTACCTTCCTATCTCCCCCCATTTCTCTCCTTCTTCCTTTCCTCTCTTTCCCTTCCCTTCTCCTTTCTTTACTGTTCCTCTCTCCCTCCCTCCTTCCCTTCCTCCCTCCCTTTCTTCCCTCTCTCTTCCTTCCTCCCCTCCTTCCTACCTTCCTATTTCCTCCCATTTCTCTCCTTCCTCCCTTACTTCTTCCTTTCTTCTCTTCCCCTTCCCTCCTTCTCCTTTCTTATCTGTTCCCCTCCCTCCTTCCCTTCCTCCCTCCCTCCCTTCTTTCCCTCTCTCTTCCTTCCTCCCCTCCTTCCTATCTACCTTCCTATTTCCTCCCATTTCCCTCCTTCCTCCCTTACCTCTCCCTTTCTTCTTTTCTCCTTCCCTCCTCCTCTTTTCCTTACTGTTCCTCTCTCCTTCCCTCCTTCCTCCCTCCCCTTCCTTCTTTCCTTCCTTTCTTCCTTTTCTTTCTCTATTTAGAAGTCTGTGTGTGAAGAAGGGACACGGGGCTAATGCTCTTGTAGGAACAACCAGATTTATGCTAGTCTACGGTAGCAAAAAAATCCAGAAGAATTTGGCGGTACCTTTTCCAGCTTAGAAATATTATTAAAAGGCATCTGATGAAGTGAGTTGCAGCCAAGGAATGCTTGTGCCTTTTAATAAAAAAAAAAACACCCTTAGTTGGAAAAGATGCTACCAGACGCCTCCTAAGATTAATGCTCTGTCCATTCCTGACTTCGTTGTTTAAATGCTCCAGTGGTTTATCAGCAGGGATCAAGATTACTCTGAGGCTATGGCTTCGAGAAAGGCAGAAGGAAATTAAGTTGTTACTTTTTTTTTTTTTTGTCTAACCCTGTCTCTGGAAAATCACAAACACCCCTGGCACAGCTCATTTCTGCAACACTGCTGGAAAAGACAGTTCTTGGAAAACAATCAAGCTTGTAAAAAAAAACAGATGAGCCCCCCCCAGTCAAGCAACTGGTAACGGCGGTTGGTTAAATGTAGGATGATGGCACTTCTCAATAATTCCTGATGATCATTTGGGTGATACCAAGAGGCTCATAACTCAGGATGAGACGGTCATCTAATGTTGTGACATTTTGGCTACCAGTTTGCCATGAACCTCCAGGAAATTTTTCCCTCCTTGGAAGAAGACAGACAAATTCTGTTCTCGCCTCTTCTGGGACGTTGAGAGGAATTGAATGTACAGAAGAAAAACTAAATATAGGACAACGTCCATGAGAAAAAGAGCCTCAAAAGTAACGGGGGCCTCTTTGGCCTATGAAAGAGAGAGAAAGGGAGGGGGGCACTTTTTATGGAGAGAGTCCCTCACCCTCCCCAACTCGTGGTCCAAAAGGACCCCCCTCCTCAACAGCCTGGCCTCTTCCAAACAAACTATGAGCAGGGAATTTAGGAATGACAGGCTGCTTCCAGAAAAAATGATTTCAGTGGAAGAGATGTTCCATAAATCAGGCGACAGACTAGTGGACAAAAAAAAAGTCTTCACCAGGGGGTACTCTGAAATGACTTGTAATACTAGTTGAAAGGTCTTGGTGTTTCTGCTTCTTCTCCTCCTCCTTCTCAACAGGAGGAGGAGGAGGAGGAGGAGGAGGAGGAGGAGGAGGAGGAGGAGGAGGAGGAGGAGGAGGAGGAGGAGGAGGAGGAGAAAAAAGTAGTAGAAAGGAGGAGGAGGAAAGGAGTAGTAGAAAGGAGGAGGAGGGGGAAGGGAGGAGGTGGAAAGAAATAGTAGTAGAAAGGAGGAGGAAAGTAGTAGTAGAAAGGAGGAGGAGGAGGAAAGGAGTAGTAGAAAGGAGGAGGAGGAATGGAGGAGGTAGAAAGAAATAGAAAGGAGGAGGAGGAAAGAAGTAGTAGAAAGGAGGAGGAGAAAAAAGTAGTAGAAAGGAGAAGGGAAGGAGTGGTAGAAAGGAGGAGGAGGAAAGGAGTAGTAGAAAGGAGGAGGAGGAAGGGAGGAGGTAGAAAGAAATAGTAGTAGAAAGGAGGAGGAGGAAGGGACGAGGTAGAAAGAAATAGTAGTAGAAAGGAGGAGGAAGGAAGGAAGGAAGAGGAAAGAAAAAGCAGTAGGGAGGAGGAGGAGGAGGAGGAGGAAGGGCAAACCATTGGTCATGGCAACATAGATTATAGCCCCCATTTGCACACATGTTGTAACATCTGGCTCGGGATGTCAGTCCCGTTTGGTAGACCAGACATCCACCCCACAGGAAAGCCAAAATTATTTTTTTATTAAGATTGGCTCCAATACTGGAATCTTACACGTCTGATTGTGCTTCTTCCTACTTACACCCCAATGAATCGGGGAGTCCCTGTCTGAGCCACGTCTGGATGTTACACCTCCTGGTGGACTTTCAAAAGGCTTCCGCATCTTTCACCTAGGCGACATATTTGCTCCAGACCTCTATCAAGGTCCTCTTCCTCACCCTCCTACCCTGAGTTGGAAGGAATCTGTTTCAAGTACACGGAGATTTCTCCACCCTCTCCCATTCACGGAGCCCCAAAGGACAGAAAGGCCCTGACACATAGATCATCTGGATTGGGCCTCTCGCGGGGCTGTGACGGAGAGGAGCCACAACCGAGCCAGGAAATCCAGAAAGAGCCACCAAGAGAGTCGTAACCTCGAGAGAAGAGAAACAAGGAATCTGCTGGCACAGCCTTCTCTTAAATCAATTCCTGAAGCTGAGACTTCTCCCTGTCAACAAGAAACCTTGTGTGGCCAGGCAACTTTTCTCCACGCCGGCACAAAAAAACCCAAACAAGCATCTGAGAAGATGCAGAAGGAGACATTTAAGCACTTTCTTTTTTTTTTTTTTTAAAGGGCAGCTTTCCGTTCCCGTATTCCGAGCATGCTTGATACAGACAACCGGACGCCAACTAAATACAATTTCAGACATTTTTTTTTTTTTGCTTTTTTTGGGGGGGGGGGGTGGGGACAGGAGAAGCTCGGCCCACACACACATTCCGAGAGAAAGCTTCCATTTCATCCGAGTTGAAGAAGGCTGAGTGGGGGGAGCGGGGTGGAGTGGGGTGGAAGGCTGAGCCCCAAGCTCCAAAGAAAGTCAGAGAAGATGTTTTCGGAGGAAAAACAAGTAGGCCGAACAAAGCTCTCCTTCGCAACCGTGCCAGATTGCCTTGCCAGCCATTCTCCTCCCTCCGAGGAGTAGGGCCAACTTGGCTTGGGGAGCAGAATTCCTCCGAGCGTGTTCTATACCCCATGCCTGAACAAGGCCAGCCTCAGTTTGTCGAGAGAAACAGACCAAATGCTGCCATAATGCGAGGGCAGGAAAAGGCAAGCGGCCTCCCTTGACCCTCTTCACTTGCCAACTTCAAATGTTGGCACACACACACACACACACACACACACACACACACACAATCATCCTCAACCCTGTGAAGTGCAAGACTTTTAAACCAGTGGCGGGTTTCCATTTTTTTTTTCTTTAACCGATGGTTCTGTGAGTGTGGCTTGGTGGGTGCGCTTTGAGGGTCTGCTACTGACCTCTCCCTGCGATCCTGCATTCTCACTGTGTCTTTAACAGCTGACGCACAGCAATCTGCTGTGCCATGCAAAGCACTTGAGCTTCAAAACCAGCAAATAAAAGCAAGTAGAGAACCAGATGGGGTGGGTGAGAGGGCCCAACAGCTGATTGTCGGAGCGATCAATCCTTAATGGATCTAAGTCTACATGGAAGGAAGGAAGCAGTGGGGTGCCACAAGATCCTGTCTTAGGCCCAGGACTCTTCAATATCTTTATTAAAGACTTAGATGAGGGAATAGAAGGGGAACTTCCCAGATTTGCAGATGATACTAAGCTGGCAGGAATAGTTAACACCCAAGAAGATGGGCTCAAGATCCATGGATGGATCTTGACAGACTAGAACACTGGGCCCTATCTAACAAAATGAAATTCAACGTAGAGTAAAGGAAAGTTCTACACTTAGGCAAGAAAAACCAAAAGGACACATATACACTGGGTGAAACCAGGTTCAATAGCAGTAACTGTGAGAGGGATCTTGGAGTCTTAGTGGACAACCAGCTAAATATGAGCCAGTCATGTGCAGCAGCAGCCAAAAAAGCTAATGCAATCCTAAGTTGCATTAACAGAGGGATATAATCGATATCAAATGAGGTACTAATATCACTCTATAAAGTCTTAGTAAGACCATACCTAGAGTACTAGACCAGAGACTAAAACACACGATGAATGGTTACAGGAACTGGGCCTGGCTAGTCTAGGGAAGAGAAGGACCAGGGGAGACATAATAGCAGTCTTCCAATATTTGAGGGGCTGCCCCAGAGAGGAGGAAGGGGTCAAGCTATTTTCTAAAGCACCCAAAGGCCAGAGAAGGAATAATGGATGGAAACTGAACAAGGAGAGATTCAACCTGGAAATAAGAAGAAACTTTCTGACAGTGAGAACAATCGACCAATGGAACAGAAGTTGCCCTCGGAAGTTGTGGGAGCGTCATCACTTGAGACTTTCAAGAAGAGATTGGACTGCCATTTGTCAGAAATGACGTAGGGTCTCCCTCTTGGGAAGGGGGGTGGACTAGATGACCTACAAGGTCCCTTCCAACTCTGATTATCTGTTAATCTGCTCACAGATGATCCTCGAAGCTACCAGTTCATTCAAACCAGGCCAAACCGGTGGAGTACCACCACTGTTTTAAACCATCCAAACCCTGGGCTCAGGGAAAGCCCAGGAACAAACAAACAAATAAAACCACAAAAGCTGAACCTTAAATACTACAGCCAAAATTTGGAAGGCCTCTTGGTCTGAAGGAGTTCTTTGTATTTTCGCAGAAATTTCCAGAGCCACAGAGAGACGCATCAGAAGAATTTGAGAGGCATTAGGCAAAGCTCTCCCTTGCTGACAGCAGTCGTAAATCTGCAGTGGCTCAGACTGGGGCTAGGCCTGGCGGATAATTTGAAATCACTCCAGCCCATCCTGGGAATCAAGTCAGGCGTAAATATAGTCTCTGCCGTCCTGACATCCCAGCCATTTTTACTACGCTTTCTAATTCGAAGTTCATTTCCTACGTGTTTCAATTTTCCAGGCCACGTTGACACAATGTGTTCTTCCAATTTAATCGACACCCGATATATTTTGACCTGCCAATTGCAGTTCATTCAATAATTTAGGTCTAGATGAGCCGTGGTTTAATGCAGAATGCAGCCGCCGTCCCAAATTTTTCACCTGCAGAGGAGACACGCTGCCCACGGGATCTCCAAAAACTAGGGTTTTTTTTTAATAAATGTCCCGGATCTCAGAAGCGGGAATGAATTTTTGCACAAGTTTTCCCCAGATCTTAGCACACTCATACTCACAAGAGATCTCAAAAGACAGTCACTAACATGTGGGATCCTGCAGTGGTCTCTGAGCTTGATTGTCTTCCCACTGATACTTCATCACTATTGATACTAGGAAGTATCAATAGTGCTGTTCTCTGAGCTTGGTTGTGCAGCACCGATGATGTTACTTACTATAGTTCAGTAATGAAAGTCCTACACTTAGGCAAGAAAAACCGAAAGTACACATATAGGCTGGGTGAAACCAGACTTAACAGCAGTAACTGTGAGAGGGATATTGGAGTCTTAGTGGACAACCAGAGAAATAGGAGCCAGCCGTGTGCAGCAGCAGCCCAAAAAGCTAATGCAACCCTAAGTTGCATTAACAGAGGGATACAATCAAGATCAAGTGAGGTACTAATACCACTCTATAAAGCCTTAATAAGACCACACCTAGAGTACTGCATCCAGTTTTAGTCACCACATTGTAAAAAAGATGTTGAGACTCTAGAAAAAGTAGAGAAGAGCAACCAGGATGATTAGGGGCCTGGAGGCTAAAACATACGAAGAAAGATTACAGGAACTGGGCATGGCTACTCTAGTGAAGAGAAGGACGAGGGGAGACAGGATAGCAGTCTTCCAATATTTGAGGGGCTGCCACAGAGAGGAGGGGGTCAAGCTATTTTCCATAGCACTTGAAGGACAATGAATAATGGATGGAAACTGAACGAGAGATTCAACCTGGAAATAAGGATCAACTTTCTGACAGTGAGAACAATCAACCAATGGAACAGAAGTTGCCTTCAGAAGTTGTGGGAGCTTCATCACAGACTCCCATCTGTCAGAAAGGGTGTAGGGTCTCCTGCTTAGGCAGGGGGTTGGACTAGATGACCTACAAGGTCCCTTCCAACTCTGATTATCTGTTAATCTCAAATGTGTTCAAGAAAACATCCAAACTTGGAAAGCATCATTCATCCTTGAGCTACGAGTATTCTCTTTTATTGGAATAACTAAAATTTCCCAAGATTTTGCAATCTCACCATGGTCCTACTAAATTTGAAAGGGGGCACCTGATAAGGCTTAGGTAAGGTGCCACCAGAGCAGTAAGAAGATCAAACATGGCCCCAACTGTCTATGGAGGTTCTCATTCATCCAGCCCACGTTTATATTTTAAAGGCAACTGGACTTTCTCATTTTTTCTTTAAGATGTTTCGCTTCCCATCCAAGAAGTTTCTTCAGTTCTAACTAACCGGTGAGGAATGAAAGGTTAATCTATCTGTGACTAGCTATCTTATGTTCTTAGGTAGTTTCAACAACCCTGAGAATGTTAATGGTTGGCTGATGGTAGAGAGTATAAAATCCCTTCCACTCCTCACCAATTAGTTAGAACTAAAGAAATTTCTGGGATGAGAAGTGAAGCATCTTAAAAGAAAAATCAGAAACTCCCATTGCCTTTAAAATAAAAGCACCTTTGGAACATGTCTTAGGTCTAACCTAAATATTCAACCTAAATATTCACCCCCTCCCCAAAATGAAGACCTTTTTTAGGGAATTTCAAAAAGCTACATTGTAATGACCCAAAAAGATTACCAACCATAAAAGATGTCAAGCACGCTCTGATACATCTGCCAATCAAACTCAAGATATAACACCATTCCTTTTATATCCAAAATAGTTCTCCAATTCCAGATCACTTAGTTCAGGGGTCACCAACCTTTTGGACCTCAGGGACCACCAAACTCATAATTTTAAATCCCGCAGACCAAGAGACCCTGGGAAAATCCCCCCAAAAGTCTGCAGGAAAATTCCCCGTCCCATTTTCCTACCGATCGATCATTCTTTATTTGGGATCGCAGGATACCATCTCTAGCTCCATTCTCAGGGGGAGAGAGAGAAAGAGAGAGACTTTTGGCTCCATGCAAGGAAAGCAGCAGAAGTCTTTATTTCTCTCCCCCAAACTCTGCCAGAAATGAGTCTTTGTGAGACTTGTTGCACTGGCGCAGCCACTTGGAGCAGGAGGCCTTGCAGGGTCCCAAAGACTCATTTCTGGTAGAGTTTGGGGGAGAGAAAGAAAGACGTCTGCTGTTTTCCTTATGTGCAGCCAAAAGCAGAAGAAAGAAGCAGAAAGAAGCAGCCCAGTGGCCAGACCGGTCAAGTGGGGCAAGTTCCCCTCCTCGGCCCTTTCTCCCCCTCCCTTCATTACCTCGTGTTGTTTGCAGTGCAAGTGACGCAAGCCTTGTGTTCCCGCAGGCCATGTGCCGCAGCCTTGTGTTTCTGCACAGCCTGGAATAATTGTTTTGGGGGGTGCTTGCAGGGTGACATTTCTCTATGGACCATCAAAATTACCTCTTGGACTACCAGTGGCCCCAGGTCCACTGGTTGGTGACCACTGGCTTATTTCAACATAGCGGTAAGCTTTTTGCAAGTGTTGTTCTTATTAAACTAGGACATCCTGCAGCTGTAATGGATGTGCCTTCCTAGCCCATCAAAAACTCAGAGGTCGCACCTTGAACCTGGGTACTTTGCCACCCCCAACCCTAGTTATACAGATGTGCTACCTGAATGACACCAAAGCGATCCATAATCAGCTTAAATGAAATGATTGGATTGTATATTTCAATGCGTGCTGCAGAAGGCTAGGCAGAAAAACATTATTGTACAAACAGTGAAATAATGAAAGCCCAGAGTCTATATTACTAGTTAAATCCAAAATGACTTTCCTTGCTTTTTCGCTCCCTGCAGCTTTCATTTGCACAAGCTTATACTGAAAAAATTCATCTACTGTTATATATATTCTGTACTGTTTTTTTATTAAGGGCAAAAGGAAAAAAAAAATCTCATTTTTTTTTTAAAAAAAAGGACGCTGGGCTGTATACACGGAATGAAAGTTAAAATTCTCTCTTTTTCTTTTTTTGCAGGAGAGCAAACCATTTTGAGATTATCCCTGCCACCCCAACCCCAAAGTGTTATGTTTCCAAAACATAGAAAAACCACACCAAGCAGCATCTCTGAGTCTCAGCTTAGAAACAAAAGGAAAATCTTTCTTTAAAGTAACATGGGCACGCTTTCACTTTAATCTGAAGCTCTTCTTCAAGGTATCGAAGCGCCAACGAAGAAGAATAGGAGGAACCAAGCCCAAACATAGATGCCATCAACCCAGCGCAAACCTATAAAACAGACGATTAGTAGAACTGTAGTCTCTGAAGAGAGACATTTAGAGCCTGTGAATGTTGATCACCATACTGGTATAGGCTTCAGTTAAGATCACAATTAAGCCAACCTTTCTGTTATTAACCGAGTTTTGCCCCATTTTATGACTTCCCTTGTCAAAGCTGTTAAGTGAATCCCTGCCCTTGTTCAGTTAGTAACAGGGTTGTTAAGTCAATCAGGTTTTCCCATTGAGGATGGAATGGAATGGAAATACAAATAGAATAGGAATAAGAATAGGAACAGGAATAGGAATAGATCGGGGGGGTGGGGGGCGCCAACCTTTTGGACTTCAGGGACCACCAAACTCATAATTTTAAATCCCGTGGACTAGAGACCCTGGGAAAGTCCCCCCAAAAGTCTGCAGGAAAATTCCCCACCTTGTTTTCCTACCGATTGATCATTCTTTATTTGGGATCACAGGATACTGTTTCCAGCTCCATTCTCAGGGGGAGAGAGAGAAAGAGAGAGACTTTTGGCTCCATGCAAGGAAAGCAGCAGAAGCAGCAGAAGTCTTTCTTTCTCTCCCCCAATCTGCCAGAAATGAGTCTTTGTGAGATTTGTTGTGCTGGCACAGCCTCTTGGAGCAAGGATGCCTTGCAGGGTCCCAAAGACTCATTTATGGTGGAGTTTGGGGGAGAGAAAGAAAGACTTTTGCTGCTTTCCTTGCATGCAGCCAAAAGCAGAAGAAGAAAGAAGTGGAAAGAAGCAGCCCAGTGGCCAGGCCAGGCGCATGGGGTGAGTGGGGAGTGCTCCCCCCCCCACTACCTTGTGTTGTTCTCAATGCAAGCAACACAAGCTTTGTGTTCCCAGGCAGCCTGGATTAACTGCTTTGGGGGTGACATTTCTCTGTGGACCACCAAAATTTTCTTGTGGACCACCAGTGGTCCCTGGCCCACTGGTTGGCAACCACTGGAACAGAGTAGAGTAGAGTAGAGTAGAGTAGAGTAGAGTAGAGTAGAGTAGAGTAGAGTAGAGTAAAGATAGGATAGGACAGGACAGGACAGGACAGGATAGGATAACAGAGTTGGCACAATCTTCAAAAATGGCCACTATACCGACAGATTGTTTAATAATCTGTAAACTTTTTGAGTGTGCAGAAATGGATAAACTTACTTTAGAATTAAATAATAAGGAAGACTCGGAATATTATTCAATGTGGGGTAACTGGTATCAATGGATAGCAAATAGGAATACGAAACATATAGATTAGAATAAGATATGAATTTTGTATATGCATATGATTAATTAGAAATATCTGAAAATGTATGAATATAGCTAAGACTTCTGTTCTGTCAAAGAATGGTGGTGAATTATACAAACTTATTTTTGTTATAGATGTATTTGTATTTTAATATTTTAAACTTCAATAAAGGTTTTTTTAAAATTTTAAAAATAAAGTTGCCAAGTTTGGAGACCCCTAAAAAAAGATGAGTTGGAAGGGACCTTGGAGGTCTTCTAGTCTAACCCCCTGCTTAGGCAGGTAACCTGCACCACTTCAGACAAATGGATACCAATCTCTTCTTAAATCTTCCAGTGTTGGAGCATTCACAACTTCTGCAGGCAGGTTGTTCCACTGGTTAATTGTTCTGTCAGGAAATTTCTCCTTAGTTCTAAGTTGCTTCTCTCCTTGATTAGTTTCCACCAATTGCTTCTTGTCCTGCCCTCAGATGCTTTGGAGAAGAACTTGACTGCCTCTTCTTTGGGGCAGCCCCTGAGATATTGGAAGACTGATATCATGTGTCCCCTTAGTCTTTCTTTTCATCAAAATAGATATACCCAGTTCCTGCAACCGTTCTTCATATGTCTTAGCCTCCAGTCCCCTAATCATCTTTGTTGCTCTTCTCTGTACTCTTTCTAGAGTCTCAACATCTTTTTTATATCGTGGTGACCAAAACTGGATGCAGAATTGCGGATTCCATGCAAAAGGGGATTCCATGACCTTGGGACACTGCAACCATCATAAATACAAGCCAGTTGCCAAGTGTCTGAATTTGGATCACGTAACCATGGGGATGCTACAACGGTCATAAGTGTGAGGAACTGTCATAAGTCCCTTTTTTCAGTGCTGTGGTAACTTCAAATGGTCACTAAACCAAAGGTTATAATTCAAGGATTACCTGTATACCTTTGCTGGTCATTTTTGCCATTCCTAAAAGAAAAAATGCAACTGAGACAACCTGGCCTAAACTTGACAGATTTTTCTCTTCCCTCCGACCCTCAGTTTCTGCCTGGCTAATGCAAAAGTGGATTTGCTTTATTAAAAAGAGATTTTCTGGAACATTAGCACAACCACAGCCTAGTTAATATAGCCATAAAATAGCAAATCAATGGGGATACGTCTCTGCGATTAGCTCTGCTGTTAAAAATGAGATCCAGTCATTACAGGAGCTCAGATGCTGATGAGAGAAACAGGTAGGTACACTTAATCCACCTGAGAAATTAAAAAAGATAAGATAGAATCAATCACTGACTTACATGGCTGCCATAAAAGCATCTCTAGGACAGGACTGCCTAGGAAATTTATGGGAAATCTAACCTTAAGAGCTGCAAAAAAAAAAAAAAAAAAAAAGCCGGTTATAAAATCACAAGGAATTGAGTAGGAAGAACCTGGCAAATCTTAATATCAGATTTTTATTTTCTTTCATTCGTTTGTGTTCAATTCTCAGGGATCGCCTGGACAATTCAATAGCCAATCAAGAACGAACTCCAGGCTGTGGGCAAACTTAGCCTACAATATTGCATTCTAACCACTGGGAAGGAAGGAAGGAAGGAAGGAAGGAAGGAAGGAAGGAAGGAAGGAAGGGCAATAAGACATAGATACCGCTTCACAGTGCTTTACAGCCCTTGCTAAGCCATTTACAGAGTCAGCCTCTTGCCCCCAACAATCTGGGTCCTCATTTTACCCACCTTGGAAGGATGGAAAGCTGAGTCAACCTTGAGCCTGATGAGATTCGAACTGTCCAATTGCAGGCAGTTGGCAGTCAGCAGAAGTAGCCTGCAGTACTGCATTTTAACCACTGTGCCAGCGCAGCTCTTCAATAAACCCTAACCGTGGTTTAGCATGAAGCCTGGACAAGTACGTTGGGTAAGAGGTCATAAAAATCAAGGACAATGTTCAAAGGGAGATGGGCAGCTTATAAATTTAAATACAATCAAATAAAAGGGATGACATCAACCTCCCTAGAGCACTGAGTGCCAGCTCTAATCCCTCCAAAGATTATAGTGGAAACAAATAAATGATTCCAGGTATGACTGTAGAATCACTCTGCCATTTGAAATGATTTATGTACTGTACATGGAAAGAATAACATTTCGTTTCTCATCCTGGCCTCACCCATAACTTTGCGGGGAGTGGGCAGGCCACCCCAGGGCCTTAGGTGACTCTTTCAACACCCCAGCCCTGTGTAGAAGATACCCATTCATCTTTAAAGAATGCAGAAACAGACTTCACTTCACCAATGGCTGAACCCGCATCCGATCCAAAGCCCCTCAAGGCAGGACAAGAAGCTCACAGCCACTTGTCTGCAATGGTATAGCAATAGCACTTAAGACTTATATACCGCTTCACAGTGCTTTACAGCCCTCTCTAAGCGGTTTACAGAGTCAGCTTCTTGCCCCCAACAATCTGGGTCCTCATTTTATTGACCTCAGAAGGACGGAAGGCTGAATCAACCTTGAGCCTGATGAGATTCGAACTGCCAAATTGCAAGCAGCCGGCAGTCAGCAGAAGTAGCCTGCAGTACTGCATTCTAACCACTGTGCTACCACGGCTCACCACAGTATAGGGTAGTGATGGCTAACCTTTTAGCACTGAGTGCCCAAAGCGCGCGCATCCCCAAAATGCAATGCACCCTGCCCCTGTGCATGTGCCTGCGCTCTCCACATGCACCTCACCCCATGCATACACACACATCGCCGTGCATGCGTCCCATCCCCTGTACATGTGCCCTGCCCCCCCCCTGGGCATGGGGTCCAGCTCCGCGTATGCATGGCAGAGACCCAAAGACCAGCTGGCTGGTGGGAGGCATGCATGCATGCACAGCTGAGATGGAATAACAGCTGGCGTGCCATAAAGAGGGCTCTGTGTGCCACCTCTGGCATGCATACTATAGTTTCGCCATCACGGGTATAGGATCTCCTGCTTGAGCAAGAAGTTAGACTAGATTAGTGGTCACCAACCAGTGGGCCAGGGACCACTGGTGGTTCATGAGAAAATTTTGGTGGTTCGCAGAGAAATGTCACCCCCAAAGCAATTAATCCAGGCTGCACAGGAACACAAGGCTTGCGTTGCTTGCATTGTGAACAACACAAGGTAGTGAGGGGAGGGGGGAACGGGTGGAGGGGGGGAACTTGCCCCACCTCACCCCACGTGCCTGGCCTGGCCACCAGGCTGCTGCTTTCTGCTTCTTACTTCTTCTGCTTTGGGCCGCACGCAAGGAAAGCAGCAAAAGTCTTTCTCTCCCGCAAACTCCGCCAGAAATGAGCCTTTGGGACCCTGCAAGGCCTCTTGCTCCAAGAGGCTGAGCCAGCAAAGACTTATTGCTGGTGGAGTTTGAGGGAGAGGAAGAAAGACTTCTGCTGCTTCTGCTGCTTTCCTTGCATGGGGCCAAAAGTCTCTCTTTCTCTCTCTCTCCCCCTGAGAATGGAGCTGGAGATGGTATCCTGTGATGCCAAATAAAGAACGATCAATCGGTAGGAAAACGGGGTGGGGAATTTTCCTGCAGACTTTTGGGGGGATTTTCCCAGAGTCTCTGGTCCATGGGATTTAAAATTATGAGTTTGGTGGTCCCTGAGGTCCAAAAGGTTGGTGATCCCTGGACTAGATGACCTACAAGGTACCCTTCCAACCTTGTTATTCGGTTGTTTCTGCTAAATCTCTTCTTCCGCCAGGCCATCGCAAGGTTGTTTGTAGCCATACCAAAAGGCTAGCGCGGTGATTCAAACAGTCCCAAGAGCTGAGAGCCAGCCACCTGTTGAAATGCACAAACGCACACACAACACACGCACACACACACAGCCCAAGAAGAAGGTAACAAGCGCAATGCCAGGAATTTAAAGCTTCTGGAAATCAGCACAGGGAAAGCTTTGCCCACGTCTGCCAGGCACCAAAAAAAAAAAAGAAAAAAGTTGTGCCCAAAGCTGAGAGGAAGCCCCTGAAAAGAACCTTTGATGGCAAGAAGTCCTGGTTTCCTGCCCTCCCAAGCTGGCAGGCCGCTGTTTCCCCTCGCAGTCGGCTCCCCGTTCCAAGCCCACGCTTTCACGCTTCGCATACAAAGATGCAGCCCTTTTTACAAACAACCCAGGCTGGGGAAGCTCAGCCTTTCGCCTCCCCTACTGGGTTTTCTGCTCGTTAATCAACGCAGCTCTAATGGAGCCATTCGCTCACACACAGAAGAACAAAAACCGGGTAGCCTCATTAACCAAGAAGTAGCTTTCTGGGAAGCAAAACCGTTTTTTAAAACCAAAAATATCAACTCAGGATGCAGCCAAGTTTACCGAGCGAGGAAGTCGCTATTTAGTCTCCAAGGTTTTATTTTTGGGAGGAGGGAGGGTGGGGATATTCAAAAGAGGTGAAGACCATGGGGTTTCGGGGCCTGCTGGCTTTAAGCAAACAGAATGGAAAAGAAAGGTTTTCCTCAATCAGAAAGCAGCTCCTGAACTAGGAAGGTAATCAGACCGGGGCTGAAATTATGCAAAAGCCAAATAGGTTTGGGTGGAAACACTAACAGCTCAGTGATGGTGAACACATTCTGCATGCAGAGAGTCACGGCTTCCTTCCTTGACCTTTCTAGGGGGAAAAAAATTAACCAGCCCCCGATGAAAAGGGCCTTCGCTAGGTAAACAGAGAGAGGGTGGGAGTGGGAGAGAGAGAGAGAGAGAGAGAGAAAGACAGAGAAAAGCACTGAGAGGGAAAGACAGAGAGATTCAGAGAGAAAGATGGAAACATACAAAGAAAGAGAGAGAGAGAGATTCAGAGAGAAAGATGGAAAGATACAGAGAAAGAGAGAGAGAAAGAGAGAGGTACAAAGAGAGAGGCAGAAAGAGAGAGAGAGAGAGAGAGAAGCCCTGAGAAAGAGAGAGAGGTTCAGAGAGAAAGATGGAAAGATACAGAGAAATAGATACAGAAAAAGAGAGGATACAAAGAGAGAGACAGAAACAGACAGAGAGAGAAGCAGACAGACAGACAGAGAGAAAGAGACAGAGACAGACAGAGACAGAGAGAAAAGCACTGAGACAGAGAGATTCAGAGAGAAAGATGGAAAGATACAGAGAAATAGATAGAGAAAGAGAGAGGTACAAAGAGAGAGAGAGAGAGAGAGAGCATCAAAGAGAAAGAATGCACCTGCAATCAAATTTAAAAAATGCAACTTGCACGCAACTCCTAGGTGCCACAAAAAGATTTACCTCTTTCTTTAACAAGGTATGGCAGCTAGAGAGAAAAGGAATTAAAAACTATGCGCAAGTAAATGTTTACTCAAGCGCTGAAAGCCTCCTGATGTCCAAGGCCAAACAAGGACATGCCTCCAGTCTGTACACACAGCCATAAGTAGTCCAAGCCCTCAGCAGCAAAGCCTGCCCAAGAATGGCCAGAAACTAGAGAAACAACAACTGCAGGTAGCCCAAGCAAGCAATCCAAGCTATATCCTTCTAAGGAAAGAAGATCCACACTTAAGAGACCAGAGATAAAGTTGCTTCCTTGTTCCAAGTCAATGAAAGCCTTGTTCTTTCCTTACAGCATTCCATTTCTTTTACCCTTCCAAAGAATCCGAGCAGTGTATGGCAGCGAAAGTATACATGGGTTCTTCTGACTGCCAAATTGTTATTTGCACTGGCAAAATTCCCCATATTTTTTCCCCTCAGGCAAGAGAACAGTAAAGAATAACTCATCCACCTCCAATTGAGTCGGCTAAGCTTCTCCCACTGTTTTTGGAGACTTCTTGAACTCCGCAAGATGTTTTAACACGTGGGCCTCTCTGCAGTCAACAGTATTAAGTTTCTGGGGGTGCAGATAACTAAGATTCTGAACTGGTCTCTCCACACGTCATCCACCAGCACCTGCATTTCCTGTGTCGGATGAGGATGAGTATCTCTGTGCATGTGTGCAAGATTTCCCCTGCATGCCACGCATCTGTGCATGTGTGCATGATCCCCTGCATGGGCCACACATCTCTGCACATGCACACACATCTCCCCCCACCCCAGTGCATGTGTGCTGGACACCCCACTAACCTGCTTTCCAGCTCCGTTCTCCTGTGCAGGGCAACCAAAGGAGACCCAGCCGATCAGCTGGGATTCAATGGGAGGCAGAGAATAGATGAGGTTGGCGGGGCCAGTCAGAGGTGGGTACTTGCCGGTTCTCTGAACTACTCAAAGTTTCCGCTACTGGTTCTCCAGAACTGGTCAGAACCGGATGAAGACCACCTCTGGACTAGGGGTGACATGATGGCAATTTACCAGCATTTGAGAAGATGCCACAAAGAGGAGTAGCCAGGGTCAACCTATTTTCCAAAGCACCAGAGGGCAGGACAAGAAACAATGGATGGAAGGACAGAAACAACCTAGAACTAAGAAGAAACATCCTAACAGTGAGGACAATTAACTTGTGGAAAGGCTTGACTTCAGACGTTGTGGGCGCTCCATCCCTGGAGGTTTTTAAGAAAAGACTGGACAGCCACTTATTCTGAAATTGTACAGGATCTCCTGCTTCAGCAGGCGGCTGGACTAGAAGACCTCCAAGGTCCCTTACAGCCCTATTCTGGTTCTGGTTCTGGTTTCCTAGGTGTACAAAGGCAATTAAGGGTTGTGCACGAGACTCGGGTCAAGTGGCAAAGATGATTTTTGTGAAGCAAGGCAGGGATTCAGAGGCAGCTTCCTCAAGAAAGTATCTTGTGGGATGAGACAGCACCTTAACGTTTAAGGTTAAGAGGTGTGTGTTGCCAATGGCTTCCCTTCAGATGTTGTGGGTGCTTCGTCACTGGAGGCTTTTAAGAAAAGACTGGACAGTCCTTTATCTTATCTGAAATGGTAGAGGTTCTCCTTCTTGACTAGAAGACCTCCGAGGGCCCTTCCAGCTCGATTGTGAATCCAGTTCCATCTCAGTAGCGGATCTTGGGAGACAATGTCGCTCGAGTTGCTTCTTAGGGAAATAATTTTTGGAACGGGGGATCGAGGCTAAAGAAGGCACGAGGCCTGATTGACACATAACGCTAAGCCATAACGTGAAGGTTTGAGGGTTATGTTTCATGTTTGGCCTCGCAGGATGTACGAACCCAGCAACTGTGATCCGTAATTACTTATGGCTTAGCCATATGTAGTTTTTTTTAAAAAAAAACAACTAGCAGAGTGCTAACACTTAACAGCAAGAAGGGACACGGCAGAGGGAGCAGAGAGACGCAGAAAGAAAGAAGAAAACGAAAAAGCAAATAGTGAACCGGTATCATCAGAACGGACGGGCACATCTCTTTCCCGTGGATTTGAAATCTAAACGTTGGCTGGAAGCTGAAAATGAAACATGTCAGGCTCACTGAAAAATGGATCCCCCTATCTGGGGGAAGAGGCGCCCATCCTTTTCTCACCCCTACCGAGACTTGATTTGAAATCTTAGTCATCTGCAGAAAATGAAAGTTTCTACAGTGTATGTGCTTCTCATATTTAACCCCAAAAGAAGTTGACCCTAAATTTAAGGCCTTTCTTTCCTCTTCAAAGTAAGATTAGTAAGATTAGTCAGGGAGAAAAACATCTGCTTCTATTACTATATAATGAACTAAAGACACTCTGTTCACGATAAATTATTAGGGGGAAGGAAAAGTATCCAACCTTTCGGATAAATGCCGCTATCAAAAAGCATTATTTTCCTCCTCAAAAATTCAGCTCCTCTAAACCTCCGTGCAAATCAGGAAATCTTGCCTGAGGCTTGTCAACATTGCTTGTGCTCCCTCACCTGGAATAATTCAAATCTTCTCCCTTACCGCCATCCCCCCCTTCAAAGCAACCCAAAAAGCAACCCCAGGGGAATGGGGAAATTGTCCAAACCTTCCTGCCAAATTGTCCGTCTTTGAGCTGGCCATGTTACACTGCCAAGCTTAAAACAGGCAAGCTGCCCCCCACCACCCCCGTCTGCCAACCCTGCCCTCTGAATTAAAAGCCGCTGGGTGGCCGCACGCCTGCCACAAAAGACTTGACATCTGTGGCAACTGTGATGTATGGAAGAACTGTGGAGAGAGCCAGTTTGGTCTCGTCTAGTGGTCGAGGCAGCAGGCTAGAAATCAGGGGTTTTGTGAGTCCTGCCTTAGGCATGAAATCTGGCTGGGTGGCTTTCAGACAATCACCAGGAGACAGTGAATTCTAGTCCTGCTTTGCCTCTGAAAAGCTGTTGGGCGACTTTGGGACGATCACAAGGATGGAGTGAGTTCTAGTCCTGTCTTAGGCAAGAAAGCTGGTTGGGTGACTTTGAGCCAATCACCAAGAGATGCTGAGTTATAGTTCCCGCCTTTATGAAAGCTGGGCGGGTGACTTTGGGTCAGTCTCTCTCTCTCTCTCTCTCTCTCTCTCTCTCTCTCTCTCTCTCTCTGAGCCCAACCTATCTCACAGGTTTCTTGCTATATGGAAAATAGGAGGAGGAAGGAGCATTATGCATGTTTGCCACCTTGAGTTATTTATAAAAATAATAAAGGCAAGATAAAAACGCAAACACACAAACAAACAAGGGCATGAACAGACTCTTAGCTGTCAACTATCACGCGGAACAAGCTGTAGGAGCGTCAGGGTGGAGTTAGGTATTCCGTTTCACCCCTTGGAGCAGGAACAGCTTTTACAAAATAATAACAAACAGCCGTACATTTGCAACACACACCTCTTGCCTAAAATGTGAAGGGGCTCTCTCATTCCACAAGATACTTTCCTGCCACTGAATCCCTGCCTTGCTTCAACAAAAATCATCTTTGCCACTTGATGTGAGTCTCATCCACAACTCCTAATTGCCTTTATACACCTAGGAAACCAGAATCAGAATCAAAATAGAGCCGGAAGGGACCTTGGAGGTCTTCTAGTCCAGCCCCATGCTAGGGTAAAAGCACCTATACCATTTCAGACAAGTGACTGTCTAGTCTTTTCTTAAAAACCTCCAGGGATGAAGCACCCACAACTTCTGGTGGCAAGCTGTTCCATTGGTTGATGGTCCTCACTGTTTGGATGTTTCTCCTTAATTCTAGGTTGCTTCTCTCCTTGATCAGTTTCCATCCGTGGCTTCTTGTCTTGCCTTCTGGTGCTTTGGAGAAGAGCTTGACCCGCTCCTCTTTGGGGCAGCCTCTCAAATACTGGAATGCTGCTATCATGTCACCCCTAATTCTTCTTTTCTTTAGACTAGCCAGGTCCAAATCCTGTCTCTGGAGATTCTCAGTCATCCAGATCCTGGTTGTCCCAAAGGTGCTTTTTTTGAAGAGGCAACTGGACTTTCTGGTTTTTTTCCGAAGACGTTTTGCGTCTCATCCAAGGAGCTTCTTCAGCTCTGACAGGATGGTGGGGAATGGAAGGATTGATATTCCTTGCAGACAGCTGGTCATTTGCATCCTTTTAGAGGGCCATTAAGGTCACCTGGAGGTTTGTTTGTGTCCTCAGGGCCACCTGAGTGATGCAAATGGGTGTAGAGCCTTCTTGGAACTGTTGAAAGTTTTTCAGACCACAGGAACCATTTGCACTATGACCCTGAGGACACAAACCTTCAAGTAGCCTCAATGACTCTCGGATTTATACTCCTTGCAGACATTCTTCCATTCCCCACCATCCAGTTAGAGCTGAAGAAGCTTCTGGGATGAGAAGCGAAACCTCTTCAAGGAAAAAGCAGAAAGTCCAGTTGCCTTTTGGGGGAAAAAAAGCACGACCAAATTCTTGCAACCGTTCTCCATAGGTTTTCATCTCCATGCTTTTAATGATCTCAGTTGCTCTTTCTCTGCACTTTTTACAAAATCTCAACATCTTTTCTCTATGGTGGCCACATTACAGATGGCAGAAGTGACAACTAGTCTCCCCTCTCCTCCCCTCCTGTTGGGAGTATCAAAAGGAGAGGTGTTTAAAAGCATTTTACTCCGGCAATAAACAATTCTGAAATTCTCAGCATGTCCTGTTGGGAGTTTAAGCTATCCTTTTCAAAGTCTGTCTGCAGAAATTCCCTCCAGCAGTTGAAACAGCCTCTGGGGTACCATCCTAGCATCTGAAGGATGGGGGCGGGGGAGGGGGCAGGCTAACTGCCTTGGGGCACCAGCTGGCCTTCAGCCTCAAAGATCCTGGCCTGGTTTTTCTGCTAGCCAAGGTAGCCAAAGCGGGGTTAACATGGGTCAGTAAGGAGATCGTGACCATCCTCCCTCTATTCTGGGCATAAAACTGTCAAGGACAGCAATGCAGGCCGGAACCAGTTGTCCCAAATGTGAATTCAAGCTTGGCTTTTCTCAACCTTCCCACTTTTGACCTGTGACAGTTAGATACAGATAATCAGAGTTGGAAGGGACCTTATGGATCATCTAGTCCAACCCACCCCCCCCCAAGCAGGAGAGCTACACCATTTCTGACAAATGGCAGTCCAATCTCTTCTTGAAAGTCTCAAGTGATGACGCTCCCACAACTTCCGAGGGCAAACTGTTCCATGGGTTGATTGTTCTCACTGTCAGAAAGTTTCTCCTTATTTCCAGGTTGAATCTCTCCTTGATCAGTTTCCATCCATTATTCCTTCTCTGGCCTTTGGGTGCTTTGGAAAATAGCTTGACCCCCTCCTCCTCTCTGTGGCAGCCTCTCAAATATTGAAACCCTGCTATCTTGTCTCCCCTGGTCCTTCTCTTCACTAGACTAGCCAGGCCCAGTTCCTGTAACCGTTCTTCATATGTTTTGGTCTCCAGTCCCCTAATCACCCTGGTTGCTCTTCTATGCCCTTTTTCTAGAGTCTCAACATCTTTTTTTATAATGGTGATAACAAAACTGGATACACCACCTCTTCCCATTATTTTATTTTCCCTTCAACAGGCAAGAACCAGATCCCACAATCCAAATCTTGTTTTTTCTTTTCCTAGGGCTTCTCAGCTTCAGTTATCCAGAAGCCAACCAAGCTGCAAGCCCTGTTAGAAATACCTATCCCGGAAATAGCCAAGCAGAACACAAAAGGAGTAACTAACATGATATACTGTGAGGGGGGGTTCATTCCTTGGTGAACCCCAGAAAGCTCCCCACTTTTGCAAGGGTCTTCAATCCCCGCACACATACACAAAGCTCCCAGGAGGGTGTTAACACCAGCAACAAACCATAGCAGCTAAACATTTTCTCTCGGCAAGACCAGGCCAGCCCCATAAATGGATTAAAACCTCAAATTGCCCACAGCTGCCACACCTGTCCAGCCCAATTCCCTTCATCCTGATCTCTACTTCCTTTTACAAAAATCCTCCTTCTCCTGAAAGACCCCCCCCCCGGTGGGAGGGGCACTCTACCCCATCTCCAGGAGAAGAGAAAGCCCACCGGACCCCACAGGACCAAACGGTACCCGCTGAATTTGCAAAGAAAAGAGAAACGGGCATCAGAACGCCAATTCCAGACGGCGGGAGCCCCAACTATTCTGCTATTCCAGGGCCTGTTTGAGGAGAGGGAAAAGGGAAGGACAGGCCACATGTTGCTGGCAGCACCCTGGCACGCCTGCCTCTTTTCTCTGGAGAGGAAGCCGAGCTAAGCAAGAGGTTTGCATTTAGACCGACCCCGGTTCTCTTGAAAGGCGGTTGGAGTAGACCCTCAACTCTCCCCACAAGGCGTTTCCCCCCCCCCCCTTCTTCTGCCTTTCCCAACTCAGCCGTTCAGGCCGGCAGTCACACCTGGGAGAGAAAGGAGAACTTGTCTCGACTGGCATTTTCCCAGGCTCGGCGCTGCTCTCCCTCCTGCGCTCCGCTCGGGCTGGCAGCGACTCTGAGCTTGAGGGTTTTTGGAGGGGGGATGGGGGCGCCGAGACCGCTGCCCCGGTGAGAGCCGAGATGGAGGAGCCGGGGGGGGAGCGAAGGGAATCCCAAGACCAGCCCGGGGGACCGCGGCCGAGAAGCGTGCACGGGTCTCGGCGTCCACGCAACCGTGTTGCCCACCCCGCCCGCGGGGAATCCCAGGTCCTTGAGAAGAGGCGCTACCCAGCCTGAACTTTTCGGGCAGCCACTTGGCAACGGAGTGAGGCTCCGAGCCAGGCGGGAAGAGGGGACAGATGTGCCTGCGGGGTGGGAAAGGGAGGGGGGAGGACGCCCGTTTTGCATTCTGCTCCTCTTCTCCTCCTCCTCCTCCTCTTCCTCCTCCCTCCGCCCCCGCACAGCAAATGCCACTCGAGTTGCGCACCTTCCGGAAAGCGGCAGCGGCGGAGGGGGGGGAGGGGGGGAGGACCAAGGGCCGGACATGTGACCTTCCTGCTCTCGCCCTCCCTGCCGGCCTCCCCCCCCCCCCCCCCCCCCCCCCCCCGCGACCCCCTTTCCCCCCAGGTCTGCCCTTAACCCTTCCCTTCCCTTCGCCCGGCCCCGGGGAGCCGTGCCCCCCGCCTGCAGCAAAGCCAGCCCGCGACCACCGGCTCCCCTCTGCCCCGAGGGAAGACCCCACTCCCCCACCCCAGCTCAGCCCCACGCCTGCTTCTCTCCCGGGGGCGCAAAGGCCATCTCCGGGAGCTTTCCGGCCGGGGTCCCTTCCACGGGGCGGTGGCCGCAGCCGCCTCCCCGGTTCTCCCGCGGACCTCTTTGCACCCTCCGCCCCCCCCGCGCCCCAGACTCACCAGCCGGAGCGAGGAGCCTCCGCGCCGCCACCGCCGGCCCCAGCGCCGCCGCCCGGCTGTCATCTTGTTCGGAGGCGAGGAGGAGGAGGAGCCGGCGCCGGTGGCGGCAGAGAAGGGGAAAAGCCGTGGAGCTGTCGGCCGGTCGGGAGGCTGGGAGGGAGGAGAGAAACGGGAGGAGGAAGAGGAGGAGGAGGAGGAGGGAGGGAGGGAGGGAGGGAAGGAGGGAAGAGGCGCGGCCGGCTCGGGCGAGGGGAGGAGAAAGGCAGGCAGGACCCGAAGCCGGAGCCGCGCCTCCTCTTTCTCCGCCACCTCTCGCCTGGAAAGCCGTGCCAGGCTCAGAAGGCGCAAGGCGCATCTCCTGCGCGGGGCGCCGAGCACGCGATCCCCGGGACAGGAGGCGGGAGGTGCTCCCGGAGGGCATCGCAGGGCAGGGGAGCAGAACCGAGCTTCAGCTTTTTCCCGGGAGCAGGAGAACAAAACGGTCCGGGGACCCGCAAGTCCCCTCCGGCGGGTCTATTGGTGTGGGGGGGGGGGGGGAGGAGGGGGGACAGAGAAGGAGGGGGGGGGGGAGGAGAGAGAGAGCGAAGAAGGAGAGGGGGGACAGAGAGGAGAGAGAGGGGGGGTCAGAAAGAAGGAGAGAGGGAGAGAAGAAGAGAGAAAGAGAAGGAGAGAGAGAGAGAGACGTTTCTGATTTAAGTTACAAGTGGGAGGGCGAATCCTATAAGGACTTTCCCGGCCTTTGGAAACAGCCGCTGGAAGACTTGCGCGCTTTTTCCTCCCTCTGGATCGCCGCCGCTAAGAGCCGCCGTTTTTGAGTTCTTTCGCTGCCTCTCGGGGCGCGGGCGGAGCCTGAGCAGCGCCTGCTGGCCGGTCGGTTTGGCCAGGCTACAAAACTGCAGAATGTCGATCCGCGGAGTCGTTTCCATCCATTTATCTTTAAAAGGAGGAGAAACGGGGGTTGCGAGCGGGTGGAACGTCCCTCCATCTTTTCTTCCTCTCGCTTTCTCGCGGAGATGATAAAAGAGCGCGATCCGAGGCGTTTGGTGGGGGGCAGCGGTCGCTGGCTCGGCCCTTGCTGACCTTGGGAAAGGTCGTAGCGACCAGCTGGGTTTGTAAAGGTGGAAGGGCCAGCTACAAAAAAGCCAGACCAGCGGATGCAAAAATAAAATAAAATAAAAACGCTGGCAGCTGTTTGCAGGTTATTTGTCAGGAGTTGGCTGTTCCCAGCATGAGAATTAGATTTTGTTTAAGGTATTGCCACCTTTAAAAACTGTCAAGTCTTAGTTAAATCAAGCTCAACTCCTAACGAGGGTCGTTTTCCTGGTCCCAATATAAAGCAGAGCTCTCCAAACTTGGCAATTTTAAGACTTGTGGACTTCCAATTCCACAAGTCTTAAAGTAGCCAAGTTTGGGGGGGCCCTGATATAAACGTTTTTTGCCCTACTTTACAATCCAGAGATTTCTTTGTGGTCTCTCGTCCAAGGACCAATCAGTCTTCATCTTGTTTTGCTTCCTAGCCCAAGTAAGATAAGCTAGAGGCTGCCACCTACTGAGTGCTGTGGGGTATGGATACCTGAACAGGTCATCCTCTACTTACTATTGGTTTAACAACTATTTGAAGTTGCAATGAGAACAGTGACTCCCTGACGAAGGGGGAGGAAAATCCCACTTTCATTCTAAAACCTGAATTAAAATATCTGATTAATTATGATAAACACCGTAAATGGCTTGAGAATCCACCGTAGGGTTCCAAACTCTTGGTCTATGGACCGCTGTTGGTTCGTTAGAACTGGGCACGCAAGCAGCAAGACAAGTGTGCAAAGCTACATTTGCACAAGTGCAGGATTAGGTTGCACGCACAAAATTGTCCCCTCACTGTCTCTCCCCCCGCCCCCCCAAGTCAGAAAGGTTGGGGATCTCTGGCTTATAGGAAATCAGAGCTTTGGGCTTAGTTGAGGAAGCCCAATTAGATGTGTTGCAGATGCTAATTCTCAAATCTTCTGCTCTAAGGCTGGTGGGAATCACCAGAAGGCGACTGGGTTACTCTGTTACGGATTGCCATCTTAAAAGTCAACCTTCTGAAGCCTGGTGTCCTCCTAACATCACAGACTCCCATCTGAGCTGTCAGTCAACACATTTGAAAGGCTGGCCTACGAATGTTGGTCTGCGGAAATCCATTGACACCTCTCTGAGTCATAATTCTTCTTTCTTTTTAAAGTCTCTGGAAGTTTCTTGGTTGTTGTTAGTTGTGAAGTCGTGTCTGACCCATCATGACCCCATGGACAATGTTCCACCAGGCCTTCTTGTCCTCTACCATCTTCTGGAGTCCATTTAAGCTCACATGGACTGCTTCAGTGACTCCATCCAGCCACCTCATTCTCTGCCGTCCCCTTCTTCTCTTGCCCTCAGTCGTTCCCTCTTCTCCAGCGAGTCCTTCCTTCTCATGAGGTCGGCAAAGTCTTTGAGTTTCATCTTCAGGATCTGGACTTCTAAAGAGCAGTCAGGGTTGATCTCCCCTCGGACTGACCGGTTGGATGGCTTTGCAGTCCAAGGGACTTGCAGGCATCTCCTCCAGAACCAGAGTTCAAAGGCCTCCATTCTTTAACACTTAGCCTTCCTTATGGTCCAACTTTCACAGCCATACAAAGCTGTGAAATGGAGCTACCCCTTGCAGACGTTGCTGCCATGGTAAAAGGACATATCCCATACCCCCAAAACAGGCTTTGAGATCAAGAGAGGCTGAGGATGTATATATTAACCTCATTACCTAGCAAAGCAGCTGACTTTTCTTTCAAATATGCAATTCAAGCTTTTAGAGGCCTCTGAAGCATCAAAGGGATGGCTGCACATTGAAGGAGATGAGATGGAATATGTAAACACAACCAAGTCGATTTCCAAAGCAGAAACGTTTCATATCCCTGGTGGGTATTATGGGTTCTGATCATCACCCAGAAAGGTGTCAAGGGATCTTTGCAGACCAACACTGGGAGGCCAGCCTTTCAAATGTGTTGACTACCAGCCTTTAGCTCAGATGTCATTAGAAGGACACCAGGCTCCAGAAGGTTGACCTTTTCAGGTTGCAATCCATAAACAGAGTGACCTACTTCCCTTCTTGCAGCCAGGTCCCCTATCCAGTTTAGACCATAAACCATGATTTGAGAATGAGCAGCCGCGATGCATCGGATTGGGCTTCCTTGATGAAACCAAAAGCGGTGCGTGGCCTTATCAGGTAGACCAGCTAGGAAACAAGGTAGGCTAAAAAATAATAATAATGAATACTTGTAACTAGTTTGCAGACTAAATAATAATGAATACTTGTAACTAGTTTGCAAACTACCTATAACAGAGTCTGACTCAGCTGAGTTTCTCGTGATTAACCCAAATTGGCCAAGCTACTCTGGCTAACCAGGCTGTCTGGAAGTCCCCTGCTTATTCTCCTTTTGACATCACCGTGAGACTTCCTAACTGTGAGGACAATGAACCAGTGGAACAGAAGTTGCCTTCAGAAGTTGTGGGTGCTTCATCACTGGAGGTTTTTAAGAAGAGACTGGACAGCCACCTATCTGGAATAGTATATGGCAGGGCAGTGGTGGGATTCAAAAAAAATTACTACCAGTTCTGTGGGTGTGGCTTGGTGGGCGTGGCAGGGAAAGGATATACTGCAAAATCCCCATTCCCTCCCCACCCCGCTAACCTGCTTTCCAGATCTGTTCTCCTGTGCGGGGCGACCAAAGAAGACCCAGCCGATCAGCTGGGACTCAATGGGAGGCGGAGAAGAGATGGGGGTTGGCGGGGCCAGTCAGAGGTGGGTATTTGCCAGTTCTCCAAACTACTCAAAATTTCCTCTACTGGTTCTCCAGAACTGGTCAGAACCTGCTGAATATCCACCTCTGGGGCAGGGATGTCAAACTCAATTTCATTGATCTTGAGGGAGGGAGTGGGCTGGCATGGCCACTGGGTGGGCGTGGCCAGCTTGATGCCACTCCCCAAACTGCTGGCATGTTTCCTCTTTGCATTAGGTAGGCTGGGCCAAAGCTACACTGGCTTGATTTCCCTTTTCACTGGGTAGGCTGGCTGGATCTTTCCTCTTTGCACTGGCCTTGAGATTGACACTCCTGGGATGGGAGGTCTCCTGCGTTAGACTAGAAAAAACAAGTACTACCCACCAGCCTTCCATGGAGGACCTGTATCCTGCAGGAGTCAAAAAGAGGGCTGTGGAAATATCTACAGACCCCTCACATCCTGGACATACACAGTTTCAACTCTTTCTCTCAAAACGACACTATAGAGCCCTGCACACCAGAACAACTAGACACAAGGACAGTTTTCTCCCCGAACGCCATCACTCTGCTAAACAAATAATTCCCTCAACACTGTCCAACTATTTACTAAGTCTGCATTACCATTAATCCTCTCATCACTCCTTATCACCCATCCCCTCCCACTTGGGACTGTAGGACTGTAACTTTGTCACTTGTAGCCTTACGATTTATATATTGACTGTTTCCTAGTTTGATTTGATTGCTTATTTGTACCCTATGACTATCATTAAGTGTTGCCCCTTATGATTCTTGACTCTTGAAGAATGTATCTTTTCTTTTATGTACACTGAGAGCATTTGCGCCAAGACAAATTCCTTGTGTGTCCAATCACACTTGGCCAATAAAGAATTCTATTCTATTCTATTCTATTCTATTCTATTCTATTCTATTCTATTCTATTCTATTCTATTCTATTCTACATTCCATTCTATTCTACTCTATTCTTCATTCCATTATTCTATGCTATGCTATGCTATGCTATGCTATGCTATGCTATGCTATGCTACATTCCATTCCATTCGATTCCATTCTATTCTACTCTATTCTTCATTCCATTATTCTATTCTATTCTATTCTATTCTATTCTATTCTATTCTATTCTATTCTATTCTATTCTATTCTATTCTATTCCATTCTATTCTATTCCATTCCACCCCACCCCACCCCACCCCACCCCACCCCATCCCATCCTATTCTATTCTATTCTGTTCTATTCTATAAAACCTCCAAGGTCCCTTGCAGCTCTATTCTGATTGATTGGCCTGATGCCAAAAAAAAAGTTTGCTTGTCAATCTTCCATTGTGAGAAAGCCTAACCAAACATTCTTTTTCAAGTAGAATTTGGATTCTTGTTCGTAATGTTCTATTTCTGGGAATAGGTTTATGAAGACGAGCCTGCCCTGATTGGTCTACCTTCCGACTTCCTCCCCTTCCTGAGATCAGCGATGACATACAAGGCAGCCCTTAGCATCTTGTTCCCCGTGTCAAAGCCCTGACTTTGGAAATGAGCCTCATAAAGGTTTTTATTATTCACCAACGGTGAAATAGACATTGCAATTCAATTTCATTGCAATAAGCCTCTCAGAAAATAGGATGAGATTATATTTTCATGTCGGCCAGCAAGCAAATATGTTGGGCGCAGTTAAACCCATTGCAGGGAAGTTATTGAATAAATCTAGGTCATCAATATGATTGCTATTTCAAATGGAGGTTTATTTAAAGAAATCCAGAATTCATAACTAAGAAAAAGGAGAAGAAAACTGAAAAGCTGGAACCACCAACTTTTGTTCATTGCTAACTCTGATAAGAACTTCCCCAATAGTTTACAATCTTTAGTTTGTCCTGGTTCACACAAAGGGCTTAATCAAAAGGTGATTTGATCAAAACATTGTTTTTCATGACTTATGGTCAGGAGTGGGATTCAAATTTCTTAACCAGTTCTGTGGGCGTAGTCTAATTTGTGGGTGTGGCTTGGTGATCACGTGACTGGCTGGGAATGGCTTGTATGTAAATACTGTAAATATTTATGTAAATATTGAATTTTTATTAAAAAAGAGCAACTTTTACCCAAAATCAGGCAAAGTAGGCAGGCAGATTGAGTTGCTCACAGAATCACAGATTTACTGAGAGATCTACTATTCTGCTATCTGCTTCCTGAGTCAGCACCGAAAAATATAAGCTAGGAAGGATCAGCTCAGCTTTTAGATTAGCTAGAAAGCAAGAAATCAAACCATTTCCTGCTTTCTAGCTAATCTAAATCTCATGATACAGCTGATAGTCAGAACAGCTGGTGATGAGGGGACAAAAAAGGAAAAATAGCAGCTTACCAAAAATTAGGCGAAGGCACAATGCAGGCAAGTTTGATGGCACACATGCCAGGTAAGGAGTGAGTGGGTGGGGGCGGCACAATCATAACATGGCACGATCATAACAACTGGTTCTATAGAACCAGTGCGACCAGGTAGAATCCCATCCCTGCTTATGGTGTAGCACAATATGTGAATCCAGCGTTGACCCAGTGTACTGAATCACATTGTAGTATTGGCTTAGTGTGTGGTATGGAGGCAGCCACTGCGGCTTGCTTGATGAACCATAAACAAAGCAATCCATGGTTTAGTATCATGTTTGAATCCAACCTTAGACCTGTATCGCACTGTTTTGCTAAATCGCAATGTATTTTGCTTGGTTCATCTCAGTGCTGCTGGACAGTTCCGCTATTGTGACTTGGTCATTCCAGAAAGCCTGGTTTTGTGTGATAGGTAAATTGGATCTTGGTAGTCTTGTACAGCTGCCTTATTTCAAAGGCAACAAGTAAGATGGTGCACTGATGATGTTATCTAGTTGAGTCATGAAACATCTGCCAACCAAAGTTAGAAAGCACCAAGGACCCCAGAGGAGGAGTTCTTCTTCTTCTTCTTCTCCTCCTCCTCCTCCTCCTCCTCCTCTGCCTCCTCCCTCCTAGCACTGATGTTCCCTAGTTGGGTTATGAAACATCTGGAAGAAAACACCAATATTAGAGAGCACCAAGAACCCCAGAGGAGCCTTCCTCGTCCTCTTCCTCCTCCTCCTCCTCCTCCCCTTCTAACACTGATGTTCCCTAGTTGGGTTATGAAACATCTGGAAGAAAACACCAATATTAGAGAGCACCAAAGACCCCACAGTCCTCCTCCTCCTCCTCCTCCTCCTCCTCCCCTCCAACCTCAGTTCCTTCTAGCACTGATGATGTTCCCTAGCTGGGTTATTAAACTTTTGCAACAAAAACTCCCAGCTCAAAGAGCACCTAGCACCCCTCCTTTCAACCCTGACTTGCAAACATTCACCTCTACCAGAAACAAGTATCAATCCAAACAAACCTTTGTATAGTGCTGGAGACCCTACAAGGACACCTTCCTTCTCCCCCAGGAGAGGCGCAGAGGGTTTCTTATTGATGGGTGTGCCAGATATTTTGCCTTTCTATAAATCGATCTGTTTCGTTTAATAAGCATTCCTGGGCCTCGGGCACAATGTGAATGAGCCTTGGCCTTGCGTTGACCCTCTGCTTCCTACCCCTTCCAGGCAGCTGCCTCTCACATTCAGCCATTAATCAGCCAGAAAATCCTGAGAAGTGAGAGGATGTCAGAGTTGTTGATACTCTCATGCTGGGAATAATCTTCCTAATGAATAGGAAGAGTTTTCTGCTGTTCCTTTTCCACCCATGATCGTTCGCCTGGCTTGGCATCCTTGTTCCACCGCACATTTTAATGATCTTCTAAATAATTGAACACCTTTCCATAATATATTTAAATATTTTAAATGGTGTGACATGCAAATCGTAGTTTGCAGACGAGCAAAGAGAGAATGGAGCCCTTTTTAAACGGCAATAGAAATGCAGAATGCTTCCCTATACGGTAAGCTGGTCCAAAATGCAGACATTCCTTTCTCTTTAATCCCATTTTAATTTAGCCAGTGTAGGTCTTTCAAGTTTTGCATCCTTATGCCCCTGTGTCTTTCCAGCTCCTGGAACTACAATATCAAGAGTTATCCTAATTGGGGGAAATGGGAGCTGAAGTCTGGGGGCCACTTGAGGTCATCAGATTAGAGTAAGCTGGTTCGATAAATGTATTTTTAGAAGCCTGTAAATTGCCAGCAGGTTTACAATCATGAAAACAACTGTTCAAGTTATGAATATCCCAATTAGCATGTTTAAATATGCATGTGACTATATTCACCTCCTTGTTTTAACTGGGTTTTAGAAATGTCCGTGCAGGCCAGTAAAAAGCCCTTATGGTTTTTCAGCTTATTCAATAAATTCCCCACAATGCGACAAAAGCAGCTTGGCTGCTTGTTGAGAAGAAGGAAAAGCAAAAATCCAGTGGCCAGCAACCATATTTGGGGCTGCCAAATAGGTAGAGCATAACTGGAGATGGTTTCTTGGCTTTTTAGTTGTTGTTGTTGTTATTGGAACAAATTCTCGGCTTTTCAATGCCTCATTTCATCTTTTTCCCACTCCAAAGTGCAATTTTCCAGAAAAGCATCTTTCCTTTTGAAGAGAAAGAAAGAGAGAGAGAGAAAGAAAGAAATATCTTTAAAGAAAGAAGCAGCAAAAGATTGGGAAAAGAAGATAAGTAAGGCTAAAGGATGGTCAGTTTTGCGAGAATGTTCCAAGCAAGTTTATTTAGCAACTGTTCAAAGTTACAACTGCACTGAAAAAAGTGACTGAGGAGCAGGGCTGGGATTCTACGTGGTCGAACCGGTTCTATAAAACCTGTTGTTACAATTCTGTGCAGTTCAGAGAACTGGGAAATCGTTCCACTGGCTGGCCTGACTCACACTGCCCACTCACTCTTTACCTGGCATGCACACCTTCAAACTTGCCTGCATTTGGTAAGTTACTATTTTTCCTTTTTTTTCCCCCGACCATCAGCTGTTCTGCTGTGCCAGGAGATTTAGATTAGCTAGAAAGGAAGAAATCCAACAACTTCCTGCTTTCTAGCTAATCTAAATCTCCTGGCACAGCAGAACAGCTGATGGTTGGGGGGTGGGCGGAAATAGTAACTTAAAAGCAGAGCTGAATCTTCCTTAGGACTGAAGCTTCTATTTTTCAGGGCAAACTCAGGCAGCAGATTGAAGAAAGCTAGATCTCTGAATGAATCTGTGATTCTGTGAGCAACACAATCTACCTGCCTGCTTTGCCTGATTTTGGCTAAAAGCTGCTCTTTTTTAAATAAAAGATTCAATATCTACATAAGTATTTATATTATTTACATACAAGCCACACACAGCCAGTCGCATGACCACCAAGCCACGCCCAGTCAGCAAGCCACGCTTAGTCACATGACCACCAAGCCACACCCACAAATTAGGCCATGCCTACAGAACCGATGGTTAAGAAATTTGAATCCCATCCTTGCTGAGGGGCCATTTTTCACACTGATGACTCTTGCAGCCTCCCCATGGTCAATTGATCAAAATTCAGACACTTGCCAACTGATTCATATTTATGATGGTTGCAACGTCCCAGGGTCTCACTTAACAACCGCCGTGATTCACAACTGGGGCAAGAAAGGCGGTAAAACAGGGTAAAGCTCACTTCACAAAGATCTCACTTAGCAACAGAAATTTTGCAGTCAATTTGGGGGTCCTAAAGTCAAGGACAACCTGTAATTTCCGGGAGCCAAGACTGATTCAAGGCATCCCCCCCACCCCCCCCCCCAAAAAATGCAGTGTTGCTAATATTGTGGGATGGAGGTTGGGCTTTCATATGGGATGCCATTTCCTGTGGGTGTATTGCTATATCTAGAAGAGGATTAAATATCAGCGGTAATTGCATAGCTAGACATGTGGATTCAATGTTGATAAAAGGTCTTTTTTTAAAAAAAAGAAAAAGAAAGAAAGAAAGAGAAAGAAACCACCACAAAAGGCCTCATTGTGTATTCTCTCGTTTCCATAATGTATACAGAGTTTAACTTAGCTTAAAACTGCACAAAAGCAAACCCACAAGACTGTGATGGTTGTGAACTTTATCATTGCAATTCAGAGCCTGAAGTAAACAAACAACTCCGGTCCCAGCTTCCTATCAATGTTATTTTCTCAGCTGTTTTGCTTGCTTTGTATCTTTGCCACTTGGGCTTTGTAGCTTTTGGTGTCCTTTCTCAGCTTTGGCAACTTTTAAGATGGGTGGGTTTCAACCTCCCAGAATTCCCCAGGCAGGCAATTCCCACCCGCCCCCCCATTCTCCCTGCTAGTGAGGGAATTCTGGGAACTGAAGTCCACAGATCTCAAAATGGCCAAGGTTGGATTCAAAAAAATTTACTACCGGCTCTCTTCTTTCTTTCTTTCTTTCTTTCTTTCTTTCTTTCTTTCTTTCTTTCTTTCTTTCTTTCTTTCTTTCTTTCTTTCTTTCTTTCTTTCTTTCTTCCTTTTGCTTTGGAAAATAGGTTGACTCTTTCCTCTCTGTGGCAGCCTCTCAAACATTGGAAGGCTGCTCTCCTGTCTCCCCTGGTCCTACTCTTCACTAGACTAGCCAGGCCCAGGTCCCATTCATCGTATGTTTTGGCCCCCAAGCCCCTCATCATCTTGCCGCCTGCTTGGCTGAACTACAAATCCCATTGCCCACAGCCCAAAAGAACGAGGATCTTCCAGGATCCCCAAGCACAGAACCTCTTGGTGCAGAATGAGATGATTCACTCCCCCCGCCCCCACCCAGCATAGATTAGTTAAAATGACCAGGTTGTACCATGCACTCAGCCGGGGTCCAGTTCACACATAAGATTAACTCTTGCCCTGTAATTGACAAGCCCCTAATGACAGGGTTCGGTCATTGCATTAAGCTGCAAGCAAACCAGCTGACTCGTGCATACTTTAATGCATTCTTTTTTTAAAAAACATGCGTGCGCACTGGTCAAGTCATATCATTAACATGCTGATGATGTTGCTTCCCGGTGAGATGGCAGGTCTGTGTCTGCCCTACAAAAATCCACTGTGCATCCTAATTTTGCACAGCTCCAATCTCTGCTGCTTTCTTAGAAGTTTCCAGCTCCTTCCTCCAATACCTAATGACCTCATTTTACGTACAGGTTGGAGAATTAAACCTTGAGTCCCCAGAGATGCTCACTGAGAAATGCCCTTGAAAGGGGAATTTAATTTTTTTTTTCCAGACCCGTTTCCTCTTTCTTCGTTCAGGTGTGCAAGCCTAGAATCCCTGGACTGGAAAGCATCTTGAGGTCCTGTAGCTCACCCTGTCTTTCTCATTTCAAACTGGATGGGTGCCCTCTAGACCAGTGGTCACCAACCAGTGGGCCGGGGACCACTGGTGGTCCGTGAGAAAATGTTGGTGGTCCACAGAGAAATGTCACCCGCAAAGCAATTAATCCAGGCTGCATGGGAACACAAGGCTGCGCCGTCCACATGGCCCGTTGGAACACAAGGCTTGCATCAACTTGCATTGCAAACAACACGAGGTAGTGAGGGGAGGGGGAAAGGGTGGAGGGGGGAACTTGCCCCACTCACCCCAGGCACTTAGCCTGGCCACCGGGCTGCTTCTTTCTTCTTCTGCTGTTGGCTACGTGCAAGGAAAGCAGCAAAAGTCTTCCTTTCTCTGCCCCAAACTCCACCAGAAATGAGTCTTTGGGACCCTGCAAGGCCTCTTGCTCCAAGAGGCTGCACCATTCTGGCAGAGTTTGGGGGAGAGAAAGAAAGACTTCTGCTGCTTCTTTCACAAAGCCAAAAGTCTCTCTCTCTCTTCTCTCTCTCTCTCTCCCCCTGAGAACGGAGCTGGAGATGATATCCTGTGATCCCAAATAAAGAATGATCGATCGGTAGGAAAACGGGATGGGGAATTTTCCTGCAGACTTTTTTGGGGGGGATTTTCCCAGGATCTCTGGTCCATAGGATTTAAAATTATGAGTTTGGTGGTCCCTGAGGTCCAAAAGGTTGGCGACCCCTGCTCTAGACAATTATGGGATTCCAGTCCCAGAATTGCCAGTCAAGTAAATGCATAGGCTTGGCTGTGTTGTTTGTTAGAATCCACATAATTTCTTATCAAAAAGAACTGCATACAAGATTAAAAACTACAGAAACGTAAGAAAGTTAGGGGGGAAAAAAAGATAGGAAAAAGACCTGAAAAGATAGAAGAAAATTGAAAAATAGAGAGAAAGAAAGGGGAAAAATCTGAAGAAGCTACTTCCTATAGTCCTTTCAACCCTTACCAATGTGATTACTACCATTTCTGCCTTCCCAAATTATATCACACGGATCCCTTCTTCCCATAAACAACCCTTTTTTCACTACTAAATCCCAAAATCAGCAGTTAATTTTTGACTGTTTTTAGAAGGAAAAAAAAAATCCATAAAGGCCTTCCAGTACTCTGGTTTTGCCCTCTCTCTCTCCAGTTGATTCCCATTGATTTAGCTGCTTTATTGACCCTTGAATAAAGAGATTCTCTTTAAAGCAAGAGAGCCGAGTTCTCTTGGGAGCCTCTTTTGCGAGGCAGAGATCAAAGTGGAGAGCGGAGCAAAAAGTATTTGGCAAAGCAATTTACAGCAATAAAATTCAAGGGCCTCCTTCCCATTTCCAGAATCTTTCCCATGTCTGCATCTGCCTGACTGTTTCTGGAATTGTCTTTTTAGCAAGAAGGTCTCCAATGCTTCTAAACAGACAGTTTTGTCTTGGCTATACAGTTCTGTTTCCTTATCTGACAGATCATTCCATTAAGGGCCTGGCACCAGAAGGATAATCGGTTGGCATGTATATCTGTATATCTGCTTCTCACAAATCTCTGCGATATAGTTGGCACTGATGATTACTCTGGCCACAAACCCAACGTTAATGGAGAAAACCTATCTACATGGTCACTGAGTCAACAATGACTGAATGGCACATAAGCAAGCAAGCAAGAAGCCAAGTTTTTGCTCATGTCAATCTTTTCCAAAATGGCTTGAGTCCTTTGATTTAATTTTATCATAATGTATAGGAATTAGATCACCCAGGTTTTGCCATGGGCGCCCTCTTTTCACAGATCATAATAAAGACTCGTAGGTCCCTTGGCAGCAGTGCCAATAGGTACCCTGGGACCTGAGGATGGATGGATCGATGGATGGATGGATGGATAGATAGATAGATAGATAGATAGAATTTTTTATTGGCCATGTGTAATTGGACGGACAAGGAATTTATCTTTGATGCATAAGCTGTCAATGTACATAAAGAAAAAAATAAAATACATTCATCAAGAATCATAAGATACAACACTTAGCAATAGTCATAGGTTACTAAATTTAGTTTCCTGACAACATTCTATAAATACATCTAACCTGCCTGCCCTTCCCTCTCTCAAATCTCACCTGAATAGCATCTAACCAGGGGAATGGAACAATTTGCTACTTCCAACTTGCTGTGGCCAACTCACTATGGCAAACTCATCATAGCCAATTCACCATGGCCGTCGTCATGGCCAACTCACTTTGACCAACTCATCATGATCAACTCAACATGGCCAACTCAACATGGTCAACTCATCACAACCAACTTGCTGCAGGACAACTCACTGTGGGACAACTCACCATGGGTCAATTTATCAGCAGTATAAAGAATGAGAAAAAAAAATATTGTCAAAGAAAGAAGCTGCAAAAGATCGGATGAAGAAGATAAGGCTAAAGGATTGTCAACCTCACGAGGTGCTCCAAACAAGAAATATAGGTAGTCCTCAACTTACAACAATTAGTTTACCGATGTAAAGTCAGAGATAAGTGAGGAAGAAGAACAGCTGGAGCCTGTTCCAAATGAGCATATGTGCAGAGCTGTCAGGAGAGGAGAATAACTAAGGAACAGGGGCCGTCTCAGAAGGAAAGTCACAGATGGATGCTGAATGGCCTCTCTCTGGGGAATAAATAGAAGGGGAGTGGTGGTTGCAGGAGAGAATTAGTTCCTTCGTGCCTCCTTTCCAGGAATTAATTTATAGCTTTGCTGACTGGAAGCTCTCAGCCTGGCAATTATCCAAGGACTGATAAGGTCTGTTCTTGCACTTAACCCTTGGAAGGATTATTGCCAGGGCTTTTCTGTGTGTGAATGCCATGAATTCACAGTAACTAAATAAAGAGGGTTTTTTCAAGACAAGGAGTCTGTTTCTTCATTTTGCCAAGCCTGGGTCAGAACAATAGACTTTTGCAAGGCTGAAAGTCGATTTCTCCCTCCCTGCCTTTTACAGAACCAGCTATGGCATGTCTCGATTGCCTGCAAAGGTCTTAATCATTTAGAAGACAACCCAACATTGGAGGCAGATGGTAGGAGTAAGGGTAGGGTTATAGGTTTAGCATCTGTGTGCTCCTCTGCTCTTCAGCAGATGAATCTTCAGCTTGAACAAGGGTTGACTTTTTATCTTGCCTATCCATCCTTCTCTCTAAGGAGGCCTTGTGTGTCAACATGGATTTCTTCCTCCTGGTTTCACTGTCAAACTATGCATCCCAGCAAAGCACCACTTCCGCCAAGGATCTTTGTCTCTAGCCTCTTTGCATCAACATTAGGAATTCCAACTCAATCTGGCCCCCTTTGAGGCTCCTTTTCATCTCCAACATTTGACATGCTTGCTCAGCCTTGCCCAAGTCACCACATTGTCAATTAAAATGCTCCAAGAGACCAACCGCTCTCCCCCGATGAGGTTATTTGGGTTATTTGAAGCTTGACATTTGTCCTTGTCTGTTTTTCAAGTTATATTTATTTTGTCTGGTTCCAATAACCATCCCAAGATTTTTCAATGGCCTCTGTTGGGTTTGTTTCATCCAATTGCATCATTTCTCTAAACCAGAGCTATCCAACCTTGGCAAACTTTGAAGACTTGTGGACTTCAATTCCCAGGATTCCCCAGTCAGCTGGCTGAAATTCTGGAAGTTGAAGTCCACATGTTGAAATTTACAAGTCCCCAATTCTAGGAGTTGAAGTCCACAAGTCTTAAAGTTGCTAAGATTGAATATCCCTGCTCTGTATGTTTGCTGATTATAGCTTCTGGGTCAATACAATTAGCACCCCGTTACTCAATCGATGTAAACTTTCAGAAACACAATGTATACTTAGAAAGCCTAACTTTCAAATGGAGTCTAACTTTGTAAATGGAGATTTCTTTAATTCTGTGTCTCTTGGGCAGTAATTCTCAACCCGTGGGCCACAGATCCCTGTAGAGCCACAATGTCATCATAGGGGGTCCACAAAGGCTTGAAGAAATGTTATGATTTAAATCTTGAGTTAAGTCTTGGGGTCCACGGCTGTGGTCTCTGGTCCCCAAACCAGAGGTGGTATTCAGCAGGTTCTAACCAGTTCTGGAGAACTGGTAGTGGAAATTTTGAGTAGTTCAGAGAACTGGCAAATAGCGCCTCTGACTGGCCCCATCCCCATCTTTTCTCTGCTTCCTGAGTCCCAGCTGATTGGCTGGGTCTTCTTTGGTTGCCCTGCACAGGAGAATGGAGCTGGAAAGCAGGTTAGTTGGGTGGGGAGGGAATGGGGATTTTGCAGTAACCTTCCCCCAGGAGTGGGGAGGGAATAGGGATTTTAAAGTATCCTTCCCATGCCACGCCCACCAAACCATGCCATGCCCACCAAGCCACGCCCATAAAACCAGTAGTAAAACTTTTTGAATCCCACCGCTGCTACGGATGCTAAACAACCCTGCCTGCATTCAAGTGAGGGATTCTGTGCCATGACGGAACCTCACAAAAATATCTCCTTTGTGTACAGGGCGATGTTTTTCTTGGGACGGCATAGCCAGACTGTGAGTCTTGCCATTTAGATAGACCCAACTTTCTTGGGCTTATTTCTCGAATAACAGCAGCCTTTTCATCTCATTCATCTCATTGCTTGAATGTTACCCTTATGGTTGAAATTGGTTTTCTCTGGATGTGGGTGGGGTGGGGATGTGAGATGACCCAGGATGGGATACAAAACAAACACTGTCACAGAAAACAGGTGAAGCCTCTTTTATTCCTTCACTTTGCTTCCAAGCTCCGAATATGCTTGATGGAAGACGAAAAACTCCCACACAAACAGTTACAAGAAGAAGGGAAAAAAAACAACACAAATTGGGCAAGATAAGGGCTGGAGGAGGTCCACAGATAACAGAACACACACTGGGAGGGACGCCAAACTCAGAGAGGAACCATAAACTAAAGATATGTCCATGCTTTGTTTCCAGCACTCGCCAGTATGCATGTCCGTCCTCTTATTCAGTTGTCACAGCTGCAGCGCATGAAGAGAATCATGGCTTTCTCCTCCCGAGTAGACCACATGTCTCCCTTATCCTCTGCTCTCTGCATGCCCTAGGATGAAGAGGGGATGGGCCTGGGTCCTCCTCTGACTGCCCAGCCGGCCTCTGCCCTTCCCCAGCCTCCACCACAACCTCCGGAGCCACACTTCCACTCCCTGTCGGCTGTTCCTCCTCTCCCTCAGTCTCTACCAGGGGCATGACAGGGGGAGGGCTTGGCTTGCTTTTATGATCTCTTACAGGTTTTGTAAGCTGCTTTTAGGGTCCTTTATAATCCAGACATCAGGATTATTAGGGCTTTTGATGTTTCGGAAGATAAGGCTGCCTTTGCATGAAATGCTAAATAAAACTCAGTTTAAGAGCCCGTTCGCATGACGTCACTGACACCTCTCACACAGGTCTGACTTTTTTGAAAGCTACCTGGGCTCTTCAAATCCCAGTTCCTGGATTTTGCATCCTGCTTATTTCAACAGTCAGGGAAGGAGGTCTTTCGGATGCAGCACCCCCCGCGGATCATAATATTATCTTATATCCTGTGACACAGCAGAAAAACAACAGGCTTATGAGCACGACTTAATCTAGCGAGCAATTCTGGCTCCTGAAAGAGATGCAGCTGGCACGCTCCTGCCTATCTAAATTAAAATTAAAATCTCGCCGTCTTAAGGCTGGAAAATGTAGGGGAAGCTGAAAGAGAGGTGATGAATCAACTTCAAAAAAGGAAAAGGTGATAAAAGGTTTATACTCTGGATACACTGCTTTTTCCTCTGAGCATAGAGGTAGTCCTTGACTTATAGCCATTTGTTTAGTGTCCATTGGAAGCTGGAACAGCATTGAAAAATGACCATCACAGCATCTCCAAGGTCATATTATCAAAATATTCGGGCACTTAGCAACCAGCATGTATTTATGATGGTAAAAGCATCCCATCATCCTCTGATCACCACCCCTTCCCTTCGGGCTTCCAACAAGTCAACAGGGGAAGTTGGATTTGCTTAATGACCATATAAATTCACCTAACAGCTGCCATTAACAACTGGGTAGAAATGTCCTGAAAATAGGCATGATTCACTTAACAACCAACTTGCTTAGCAACAGAAATTCTGGTCCCTATCGTGGCTGTAAATCAAGGACTACATCTATCTACTTTTCCCTTGCTCTATCCATTCACCCCTCTTCTTCTTCTTCTTCTTCTTCTTCTTCTTCTTCTTCTTCTTCTTCTTCTTCTTCTTCTTCTTCTTCTCCTCCTCCTCCTCCACCTCCTCCTCCTCCTCCTTCTTTTTCTTCCTACTCCTCCTCTCTTTCTTCTTCTCCTTTTCCTTTTCCTTCTCCTTCTCCTGCTCTTTGATATGTTGTCTCTCCATCTTCTTCTGGGTCTCCCTCATGTTCTTTGACCTGCTCCTCTTTTTGTATATGCCTTGCACAGTATAGAATTCCACGACATCCTCTCCAGGTGAGCAAACCACTTTATTTGCTGTTTCTGTCTGTAATTTAAAATTGGATCTATACTAGTTTCTTTCTCTTATGGTCTCATTTCTGATTTTAGATCTTCTGGTCACTCCATGACACATAAAAATGAATAATTTTAATGGAACCTGATGCTACCCTTAGCATTTTGCAAAAGATGTCATGTTATTTGGTGTCTCATCTCTATGTCCTTCCATCCAAGACACAAACATAGAAAGTAGAAAGTTTACAATTAATGGACTCTGCACTCTGCTGCTATGAAGAACCTGGCCCCTCCTTTGAATCTTCCTCCCTGCCAGCTAATCAGTGGAAGAGTTTTGGATTTGGGCAAGTAATGGGTTTAATTTTGTGTACTCAACTCTGCCACTCTGCCAGACCAACACAGAGGGAGCGCTGGCCTTTTGGCTTTCCTTAGGAAGTCCTCCAAAATGGGCTCTTAATAAAGGTTCCCCAAAGGCCAAAACCCGACATGGTGAAAAATGAAGCATCAAAACCAGCTTATAACAAACACATGTAATTCTCAACCTTTTCATTTAGGATTAAAGCAATGAGAAAGGCTTTGAAGAACAGCCACTGCAGTTTGTAAATAGCATTTTGTAAATCGCCCCAGTCCTGCTCCTCCTTCCAGCTGATAGTTTGGGGGTTCTGTTGAATATGGGGTGAGGACAGGCAAGATGAGCTGCAATTCTCTCACAGCATGTTCTGTTGCATAAAGAGTACAGCCCAGGTGAAACTGCTTCAACCCATGTTGTCATCTCTACAACAGTCATGCAGGTGTGAGGTGAACTGAATGTAGTGGAAGAACAGGCTGAGCTGGAAGGCGGAGTTAAACATGTCATAAGTTTGGAGTCATTGCATTGCCACAAGAAACTCACGTCTAGGTCCTGGTGAATTCTGCTGGCCCTCATCAATCTAGTTTTGATCGTTCGTTGGCTAGATTCTTGAGTGTGGGTAGCAATAATAAATCCTTCTGTGCTTTGAACTCAACAAATGTTCCTGGTTATTTGTGCCTAACATTGAAGTGCATTCCCTATAGGAGCAGTAGAACTAAGGTTGGAACCCTTCTCATGTAATCAAGCTTCTAATAAGGAGTTACGACAAGATATTCTTCCAGAGTGTGACCCAAACTGAATCAGGTTGTGATCTTCTGTTTCCCCCATCCCTTAAATCGAAACAGAGGCTGAAAGGGCTATTTACAATTGGAATAAAGTTCTTCTTGATGCCCAGGAGAAGTTTATTCCCATTGGAAATAACCGAGCCCACCAGGTTCACTTGGATCTTTCCTTCCCTTCCCTTATGAGCAGGATCTTGGAGTCCTACTGGACAATCACTTGAATACGAGCCAGCTGTGTACAGCAGCTGCCCAAAAAAGCCATCACAGTTCTAGGCTGCCTTAACAGAGGGGTGGAATCAAGATCATGTAATGTTAATACCACTTTATAATGCCTTGGTGAGACCACACTTGTAATATTTGCATCCAGTTTTGGTCGCCACGATATAAGAATGATGTTGAGACTCTAGAAAGAGTACAGAGAAGAGCAACAAAGATGAGTAAAGGACTGGAGCAGTGGTGGGATTCAGCCAGTTTGCACCAGTTCGGGAGAACCGGTTAACTTTCTGAGGAGTTTGGTGAACTGGTTGTCGGAAGAAATCATCAGGGTAGAGAACTGGTTGTTAAATTATTGGAATCCCACCAGTAGACTGGAGGCTAAAAGATATAAAGAATGGTTGCTGGAATGGGGTATGTCTAGTTTGATGAAAAGAAAGACTAGGGGAGACATGATAGCAGTGCTCCAATATCTCAGGGGCTGCCCCAAAGAAGAGGGAGTCAAGCTATTCTCCAAAGCACCTGAGGGCAGGACAAGAAGCAATGGGTGGAAACTCATCAAGGAGAGAAGCAACTTAGAACTAAGGAGAAATTTCCTGACAGTCAGAACAATTAACCAATGGAACAACTTGCCTCCAGAAATTGTGAATGCTCCAACACTGGAAGTTTTAAAGAAGAGAATGAACAACCATTTATCTGAAGTGGTGTAGGGTTTCTCTGTCTGAGCAGGTGGGGTGGGACTAGAAGACCTCCAAGGTCCCTTCCAACTCTGTTATTCTATTCACTGATGCCTTTACTGCTCGGATGCACATCCCTTCCATTCTGCAAAGCAGACATTCTTGGATCCCAAGAGAGTTTTTTTTTTCTGTTATCAATAATAAATGCGATCTGTATCAAAGGAAACTTCGCTCCCATTGCCAAGAACAGGCACTTTGGTTATGGGAGCCCAAGGGAGCTTGCAAACAGCTCTTTGACTCGTGCCAAGGGAGTCTTCTTCCCATTTCAAAGAGTAAGTTCAAAGGAGCGGGTGGAACAAGGGAACCTCCCGTATGGAGGCAAAAGAGGTAAGATTTGCTCTCTTGAACTCTCAAACCAGAGCGATAAAGCTGCTGAGAACTCAAATAAGAAAGACGTCAGACATTCATAGATGGTCTATATCTCTCTTCATGCAAAACATGACAACCACAGTTATCACAACCAATAGTGTGCTGCTAATTGTTCAAGAACTGGATCTACCATCTCCATACCAAGACAACACAAGTCGATAGCTGTAGAACGAATGATTGGTGCTCTAAGCATTGAGGCTCACTTCTCCTGTCAACTGGCTCACAAACATCTAGAAAATTTCAACAATCAGAGCTCACATTTGGTACTATAAGCTGACCTCTAACACACCATGGTTGTGTCAGATGGAGAACCTCAGGTTAAGTTCCAGTTCAGATAATTTATTGCTCATGCCTACAGACAGAAACCTAGTCAACTAAAGGTTAGCACTAAATTGGTGCCAGATAATTAACAGAATGGATTTGGGAACGTAATGATTCTAGACTGATTCCTCTCTTAAGTCCACCCACCAGGCTCTCCCCACCTCTTCTCCTACAGGTTGTAGCTCAAAAAGAAGGTGCACATGTAAAGCACCTTGGCCCCCAAGTGCAGTTTACAATAGATGAGGTTGAACACACAATATCTAATAGAAAATATAATGGCTCTGTGTATCTGATAAGCCCCAATTTTAAAAAAAACAGTGTTTTTTTTTTAAATTAAAAAACAGGGACATGGTGGCTCAGTGGCTAAGGTGCTGAGCTTGTCGATCAGAAAGGTCAGCAGTTCAGTGGTTCAAATCCCTAGTGCTGCGTAACGGAGCGAGCTCCCATTACTTGTCCCAGCTTCTGCCAACCTAGCAGTTCAAAAGCACGTAAAAAAAAGGCAAGTAGAAAAATAGGGACCCCTTTGGTGGGAAGGGAACAGCATTCTGTGCGCCTTCGAAGGCATTTAGTCATGCCGGCCACATGACTACGGAGTGATGGGTAAAGCTACAGGAGTATATCCTAACTGTCCAAAAGAAAAGATTGCAATCAGGACTAGGTTAGATTAATCTAGTCCTGGTTGCAATAGATTACAGCCCTACTCCTCACTTGCATCCTGCTGCTCTCCATCCCTTGAATTAAAATAATAATAATAAAACTAACAGTGTAAATTAATATCCCATCTAGTTTAAAGACCAGCCCTTAGCTTTTATTGTGCTGATTGTTTGTCAAGGCAAGAAACTAGAGCTACTTGTAAACAACTAGGGCGGTGATGGCTAAACTTTTCGCCACCAAGGGCCCAAAATGCACCCATGCGTGTGCACCCCCCAAAATGCAACATACATGTGTGACACCCCCTGCCCCACCACGTGTGTGCAACCCGCTGCCCCTGCATGCAAGATCCCATGTGCTGCCCCGCCCCTGCCCTGTGCCCCCACGTATGCGCATACAACCTCAGGTCGCAGCAGAGACCTGAAGATCAGCTGCCCAGTGGGAGGCGCAGGCACATGCATGGCGGAGCTAAGTTGGGGCGACGTCTTGTGTGCCCAGAGAGAGGGCTCTGTGTGCCACCTCTGGCACGCTGCCATAGATTCACCATCACAGAACTAGAGTAAGCAACTCTAGTTTATTTTCTCTGCCTGCGCTACAAGAATTTCCCCAGACTGCTTGCCTTCTCTTAGGAACGACCAGATAAGGCTTCATGGATCTTGGGGGATTGTGCCTCTTGAGGCTGTGATTCCAAGCTGGATCCCTGCTTGACCTCTCCTTCCAGCTTAACTGGCAGTTTCCCAACCTTGTTTGAGCCTTCAGTTCAGCATTCAAGGGATGCACCAAGAGATTAGAGAAAAGGTCTGCGCACTACGAACATCTACAATTTGGATGCTGTCCAGTTAGCTGCTTCCTTCTCCAGAAGTGAAGAAACCAACAGGATGAAAAGAATGAGATCAAGGAAAGGTGCCCAGTGAAAGACCAAACAGCTGAAGTCCGGGCAGCTTATCCGAGCATCTCCTCTTCGCTTGTTATCGTGAGCTCAGAGCTTTTGTCAAAATGCATCATTCACTTCTGTCATGACCCATGAAATAAAACCCAAATGCTGATGAATAAAGTATGATGCACAATTTATTTCAAGACAGAAGAAGGGGCTGCTGTAGGTTTGGGACGAGGGTGATGAAAAATGACTGCGATAAAACATTCATGTATGTTAATTCAGACTTCCTTTTTCATTCTCTAGGTTGGCTGGACCAACAATCTAAGCCAATCATTTCACCGTTCTGAAGGACCCACGCTATATGCAGTGGTGGGATTCAAAAAATTTTACTACCGGTTCTGTGGGCATGGCTTGGTGGGCACAGCATTGCTTGGTGGGCGTGGCAGGGGAAGGATACTGCAAAATCTCTATCCTCTCCCCACTCCTGGGGAAAGATTACTGCAAAATCCCCACTCCACTAACCTGCTTTCCAGCTCTGTTTTCCTGCGCAGGGCAACTAAAGAAGACCCAGCCGAATAGAAGGGGGAGGGGGCCAGTCAGAGGTGGGATTTGCCAGTTCTCCAAACTACTCAAAATTTCCGCTACTGGGTCTCCAGAACTGGTCAGAACCTGCTGAATATACCACCTCTGATTATGTGGGGTGAAGCAACTCCAGTTTCAGACTGGAGGCTGGCAAAGCAGTGATAAGAGTCTGTAAGAGGAGATTTTCTATAACAGGCATTTTTTCAGGTGGTGATGTGTATGCTATTTGCCGTTAAGTGCTTTCAAATGAACCCACTGGGCAAAAGAGAAGCATTGATCACAACGGGCTCCGCGATTGTGTCTCTCCGCTTGCAAAATTATGATGGAAAGCCATTGTGATGAAAGTGTTACCTGTAGGACTGATGCTTTCAACATCCTTGACCGGTTGCCTGTTTCACCCTTCGTTTGTCACGGTGAGGAATTAAGAGGAAGTCTGTACTGGGGGCAGGGGACTGGAATTTGTTGCGGATTCTGACTGCAAAGTGCTAGAAATTCAGTTTTGAAATGAGCCTCTGTTCCGTGTGGCCCCTTCCAACATTTGCAATCCTTCTCCAAATGCTAAACCCCCATTCACTGATTAATAATAATAACTACCTACTTAGCTGCTGCAAGAAGATTGCCCAGGCTGACTACAAACAATGGCATGAAAAAGTAGCAACAATGGTGCATTGGAAGATCTGCAAAAAACCCATTTGCCTGCAAGCCAGAATGTGTGGAATCACAAAACAAAAATGAAGATGCCAAAGAGGTCTGGCATTTTAGAATTCAAACAGAGAAGCACCTGCCGCATAACACCCCGAGCTTAGCAACTATTAATAGGAAAGACAAAAGAAAAAAAGGCTGAACGGTGGACGTGGTTGTACCTGGAGACAGCAGAATAAAAGAGAAAGAACTGGGGGAGGAGATCATAAAAGGCAAAGATTTGCTACTAGAAATGATCGTCTTCTATCATCATCATCTTTTAATGACCCCCTAATTCCTTGCAGGGTGGAGTTTGGGCAACTGAATGGAGCTAGCAGAGTGTTTTTAATGGCCGGATGCCTTTCCTGTTGCCAACGCAGAGTTTTGTTCAGCAGATATATTCTCATCGTGCCCAGAAAGAGAAATATCTGCCTCTACCTGGGATCAAACTCACAGATTGTGAGGTGAGAGCTCCACCTCTAGGCCACCGCACCACTCCAGAAATAGAACGACTATGGCAAAAGAAAGTGAAGATGAAAGGTGCCTTGGGTACAATCCCGAAACATCTGGAATACCACTTGAGCTCTATCAGCATTGACAAAATCTCCACCAGTCAATTGCAAAAGGCAGCTTTCCTGGAACAGCTTACATCCTGAAACGATCCTTTAAACACCATCAGACAACAACATCTGCTGATCGCAGGTCCTTGGCAAGGTGGATAAAAATGTCCAGCCTCAACATCTGGCTGACTGTGCAGCCAACCGTCATAACAGCAGCAACAAGTGAGCAGGCAGAGAAAGCTGAAGTTTTGAAATAATCATTCATGCTGGAAGATGGGGTGGACAACACTCAACGTCCGTCCAGCTCCCTGGTGAGAAGAAAACTCATTTTGAAGAAGAGAGCACCGTAGCATAAATTCTTCTTCTGTCTGTTTTAAATCTGGAGTCTGTCACCTTTTCTGCCACTGCCCCTTTGAGAAAAGGAATTGCTTTCTATTTCAGCTCCTTCCAGCCTGTAATATTTCTCACCGCCATCCCTCAAGTGTCAGGATCAGACTTATTTTGCTCCCCAGCTGCTCCGTGTCTTCAGAGTCTCCGCAGCGTGTCAAGAGTGGGTGAAATACAAAGTAGGAAGACTGGAGAAAAATAGTAGCCAACAAAGCAGAAGGAGAACAGAAAGCATTCCTAACACCAGGGTTGTAAGTCATTCCTCCGCTGCAAACTTGCTCCACGTTCCACTTATTAGCGCTTGCACCACTGGTGGGATTCAAAAGAATTTACCTCCGATTAGGTGGGCGTGGCTTGGTGGGCGTGGCGTGGCTTGGTGGGTGTGGCTTGGTGGGTGTGGCAAGGGAGAGATACTGCATACTAAATCTCCATTCCCTCCCCACCCTGCTAACTGTTCTGACCCAAACCCTTTTCCAATAAAACAAACACGAACCAAAGGGAACAGAAAGCTTTTAATGATTCTTAGGAATCCCCAGTTAAAAGGATGCTGCAAACTAACTAACTTTGATAAGCATGAGTCTCGCCAAAACTGTGCGAGGCTGCCAAGAATAACAGATAAGGTTACCTAAAAATATTTTACAACACAAGAGTCTTCAAATACCAACTAGGATACTGCAATATCCACGAGGCTCGGGTTTCAAAAGGTCTTTGCTTCCTGCAAAGAACATTTGCTTCACAACTGGCTTTTACCTTCTTGAAGGAGGGGCCATAACCTTGCAGTCTTACTCCCGGTCGCCCATGCTGCTGCAGCTGCTCTTTCCTGTGAGCAGCCCTGCACGCACACGCAATGGGCACAGGCTCCTCGGGAACCTCCTCATCGCTACTGCCAGCCCCCACAATCTCTGAAGGCAGCAGTCCACTCCCTAATGGTCTTGGCTCCTCGTCTGAGTCCTGTGCTCTCCTCAGCTGTCCATATCTGCTGCTGGCTAACCACAACACTAACCTGCTTTCCAGCTCCGTTCTCCTGTGCAGGGCAACCAAAGAAGACCCAGCCAATCAGCTGGGACTCAGGAGGCAGAGAATAGATGGGGATGGTGGGGCCAATCAGAGATGGGATTTGCTGATTCTCCAAACTACTTAAAATTTCCGCTACCGGTTCTCCAGAACTGGTCAGAACTGGCTGAATACCAGCTCTGGTGCTTAGGCCAGTGGTAAAGGATTCAGGCTAGAAAGCAAAAGACTGTGTGTTCTAGTCCCCCTTTAGCCACACTGGGTGACTTTGGGACAATCACCAGGAGACGGTGAGTTCTAGTCCTGCTTTAGGCATGAAAGCAAGCTGGGTGACTTTGGGCCAATCACTAGGAGACAGTGAGTTCTAGTCCTACCTTAACATGAAAGCCAACTGCGTGACTTTGGGCCAGTCCTTCTCTCTTAGCCCAACCCACCTCGCATGGTTCTTGTTGTTATATGGAAATTAGGAGGAGGGAGGAGTATTAGATATGTTCATTGCCATGAGCTATTTGTAAAAATAATACAGGCAAGATACAAATAAATAAATATATGAGGACAGTCCGTGTCTCCCTCTCTTCTTGCCATCTTACCAGAATAGAGCTAGAAGGGACCTTGGAGGTCTTCTAGTCCAGCCTACTTCTCAAGCAGGAGAACCTATACCATCTCAGACAAGTGATTGTCCAATCTCTTCTTTAAAACCTCCAGTGATAAAGCACCTACAACTTCTGAAGGCCAGCTGTTCCACTGGTTCATTGTCCCCACCGTTAGACAGTTTCTCCTTATTTCCAGGTTGCTTCTTTCCTTGATTAGTTTCCATCCATTGTTTCGTCTTGTCTTCCTTCTGGTGCTTTGGAAAATAAGTTGATCCCCTCTTCTTCGTAGCAGAACGCTCAAATACTGGAATATTGCTACCATGTCACCCCTAATTCTTCTTTCCTTTAGACTAGACTTTAGACTCAAAACCTGCAGCCGTTCTTCGTAGGTTTTAGTCTCCAGGCCTTTGATCGCCTTAGCTATCCTTCTCCGAACTTTTTCCAAAGCTTCAACTTCTGTCCAAATATGAAAGTCACAATTGGCTTTAAACAGAGCTTTTTAATCTGCTCGCTAACCCCTATCCAGGTCATGGCCTCCTTCAACTGAGAAGCATTTTCTTCCCTCAAGGAAAGCAGCAACCTGGAATTAAGCAGCAACTTCCTCGCAAGGAGGAGAATTAACCAGCTTGACTTCAGAAGTTTTAGGTACTTCATCACTGGAGGATTTTAAAGAAAAGACTGGACATCCACCTGTCTGAAATGGAAGCCTTAGTAAGACCACACCTAGAGTACTGCAGCCAGTTTTGGTCACCACGCTATAAAAAAGATATTGAGACTCTAGAAAGAGTGCAGAGAAGAGCAAACAGGATGATTAGGGGACTGGAGACTAAAACATACAATGAACAGTTTCAGGAACTGGACACGGCTAGTCTAGTGAAGAGAAGGACCAGGTGAGGCATGAGAGCAGTCTTTCAATATTTGAGGGGCTGCCACAGAGAGGAGGGGACCAACCTATTCTCCCAAACCTCTGAAGTCCAGACAAGGAATAATGGATGGAAACTGAACAGGGAGAGATTCAACCTGAAAATAAGGAGAAATTTTCTGACAGTGAGAACAATCAACCCATGGAACAGAAGTTGCCTTCGGAAGTTGTGGGAGCTTCATCACTGGAAGCTTTCAAGAAGAGACTGGACTGCCGTCTGTCAGAAATGATGTAGGGTCTCCTGCTTGGGCAGGGGGTTGACCTAGATGGCCTACAAGATCCTTTCCAACCCTGTTAATCTGTATCTGTACCTCCCAGGTCCCTTCCAGCTCTATTCTGATTGATTGAATGAACGTAATTTTTTTCAGAGGAGCCCTGCTCATTGAAAAACAATAGCAGTACTAGCCAATCTATTTTGGACGGGGCCTGCCTGTATATTTTTCTGCTGTGAATTATTTCTTCGGAGAAATGCAGTCCCAATGGCCGCCTGTACAAATTTGCCCAAATGATGAATCATTGATGATTACGCATGTCTTCTCCTGCAGAACATAACATATGCCCTTTTTGGTTCAGTGGTGCAAGGCAAAGAATATTCTCTCTGGTGCCAGCTGGAAATTCTGGGGGTTTGTACACCCTGCACTTCCATGGGGGCACAAACTGGAAAAACTGAAATACTGTACAGAGATTCCAAAAATACCGTTTCACGATTCCATTTGTTAAGAGGCTGTTGAAATAATGAGCTGCTTGTATTGTCCTCTGAAAGGCTAAAATCAGCAGTGCTAAGCAGAAGGCGGATGAAAAAAAAGTCTATTATATTTGGGGACACAGGTAGATGCCCAACAGGTGCTCTAACAGTGACTGACAAATGTGGACAGGTAGTCATCAGTTTATGAACGTCACTGGGAACAGAATTTTGGTTGCTAAGCAAAGTGAGTTGTTCTCCATGTTTAGATTAACAGAGTTGGAAGGGACCTTGTAGGTCATCTAGTCCAACCCCCGGCCCAAGTAGGAGATTACACCATTTCTGACAGATGGCAATCCAGTCTCTTCTTGAAAGTCTCCAGTGTTTGAGCGCATTTCTTTAGTTGGATACTATAGAAATGATCCCTGAAAGTATAGTCTTGTTTGCCATGGTTGTTAAGTGAATCGCTACAGTTGGTAAGTGAATCACACAGTCATTAACTGAATCCAGCTTCCTCCATGGATTGTGTGTGTGTGAGAGAGAGACAGAGACAGAGAGACAGAGACACAGAGAGAGACAGAGAGAGACAGAGAGACAGACAGACAGAGAGAAAGAGAGAGAGACATAGAGAGAGAGACTGAGACAGGGAGAGGGACACAGAGAGACAAAGAGAGAGAGAGAGAAAGACAGAGACAGAGAGAGAGACAGAGAGAGAGAGAGAAACAGAGAGAGAGAGAGAGAAAGAAAGAGACAGACAGACAGACAGAGAGAAAGAGAGAGAGAGAGAGAGACAGAGACAGAGACTCAGAGAGAGAGACATAGAGAGAGAGAGACAGAAAGACAGAGACAGACAGACAGAGAGACAGAGAGAGAGACAGAGAGAGAGAGAGAAAGACAGAAAGACAGAGAGACAGAGAGAGAGACAGAGAGATGGAGAATCTCTCTCTCTCTCTCTCTCTCTCTCTCTCATCTCTATTTATCTACCTACCTACCAACCTGTCTATCTAGTCTCCTGCTTGAGTAAGGGTTGGACTAGAAGACCCTCAAGGTCCCTTCCAGCTCCATTTTGACACAAATTACCTAAGTAGCCTGCATTTCTTTGGAGTTGAGCTTCCTTGCTTCTCTCTCTTGTCGGAAGCTGCCTGAGATCACCAATGGTGATCCCAGAAACACCGGAGATTCTAAAATTGTCATAAATACATGGCCAAGTGCCCAAATTTTGATCCAATGAGCCTTGATCATAAATGAGCCTTGATCTCTCCAAGCGAGCCTTGATCTTCACACAGGTCATAAGTCTTTTATTTTTCAGTGCTTTTGTAACTTTGGACAGGCGTTAAGCAAACGGCCGTGTGTCGAGGATGACCGATAACGCATACCTGTTGAAGAGCACTCCCGTGGTTTGAAGGGCACACTGTGTCTGGAGACCATTGCTATGACCTTCAGCCAAAACGGTAGGATGCTTCTGAGATCGTCTCGAGATGCAAAGACCCTCCACCCACCTGCCCACCACCTGGCTGATCATCCCTCTCCGCCTCCCCCGACCCACCTGGGCCTCGGATCTTCTTCCACGCTTGATTTAACCTTTGCTGAGCAGCCTCCAGACAATGAGGCAGCAATAAAGATCTCCGAAATGCCAGTCCATGAGAGTCATGCTGCTTTCACCTGGAGACAAAGAAGAATGAGAAGGTCACAGTTTTCCCCTTCTCCATCCCTGAATCGCAAAGTAGGAAGAGGCTGGCAGAAGCTTCTGGAATGAAAGGGAAGGGAAACTAAAGGGAGACATTTCACCAGGGAGAGAAGACAAGCCAGCATCTGCAGAAGGTTGGAGCAGGCAACCTTTGTGGTCCCAATTTGCGAAGAGATTGGAAGACGGATTCACACAGAGACAGATCCATGTGCTTCAAGTTCACCATTCATCTCCCTCCTATTAATCCTGCTCCAGGTTAGTGATCTGTCACTGCTATTACCGTGCTTCCCTGAAAATATTTTATTTTATTTTTTTGCCACCACAATGGCACCAGGTCTTATTTTCAGGGGATGCCATCCACTGACTAGCCTCTGTTGTGTGCATCACCCCTGGCCTCCTTTTCACTATCAAAGGACTTCAGGAATTTCTTCTTCTGTGTCCGGCAAGGCTTTCCTGAAGGCCTCGGTAGCCAATAGCAGTTCCGGATTGATCCAGAGCTTTGTTATCAGCTCCAGAGGCCTTCAGGAAAGCCTTGCCGGCCTTGCTGGCTGCAGAAGAAATGGGCTAGCAAGGCAGGTGTCAGGGTGTGCGAGGCCTGGCTACAGCTGTCCAAAGGTAAAAGTAGTGAGGCAGCTCCACCCCCCACCCACCCCCACATCCCCACCCTAATTTTTACCCATCCACTCTGGAGTGGGTGGGATCTTCATTAGGGCTTATTTTGCGGGTAGGGCTTATATTGGGCACATGTGTAAAAATCAAGCTAGGACTTACTTTCAGGGTAGGTCGTATTTTCGGGGAAACGGGGTAAGTAGGAGGAAAATGGTTCTCTCTTTCCACCATTCCAAGTTCAAGATAATCAAATGGGTAGGGATGGCAGAAATGGAGCTCCAAGCCTCTCTGGGCAGAAGCAGAAGAACTCGGGGCTACTGGTGACCTGAGGGTGGTTTATCTCTGCCAAAACAGACTTCAACGAACAGAGTGGCAAGATGAAGCATTCTTGGGGAGACTGAGAAGAAGAAAATATCTCTGCAGGCTTCGTGTGTTATCTCTCTTCAAGATCAGGAGGACAAAAGGCTGTTTTCACCCAGGAGAAAAGTCCATGCAAATCTGTATGCAATGGTTGTGTCAGGGTTCCGGCGATTGCCCTAATTAAAATCATGAGCCTCAAGCCAAGCTTCATATGAAGCCAACTCTGCCACACATAGTTTACAATCACCTGTGACCCTGTTTCCCCCTTCTCCCTGGGTGTGTCATAAATCAGATTCTCCAATTGAAGCACATTCAGATCCAGTGCCTATATCTTTATAATATAAGCATGGAATGTACTACTGTTTTTAATTGCCCTATTGCTCCTTCAGGTCCCTCCCCCGCCCCTCCTGCTTATGGCAACTCAGAAACAGGCATAGGAATGCTTTACAAGTTGACAGGTTGGTGGAGAACTTTCTTCTCTTATTCCTTCCGCCATCTCTTCTCTTTTCTGTGGATGTAGCTCCTCTTGTCTTGCAAACACAGAGGCAAACTAGTTCTGATGTTCTGAGCTGAAGAACAACCATCATTCATCTTTTTCAATCTTTCCTCTCCTGTTTAAGAATTCCCCATTCAAACCTACTACTGCAACCCATTGGTTCACCATCTAGACTGGTGCATCTCAACCTTGACAACTTTAAGATGTCTGGACTTCAACACCCAGGATTCCGCATCTAGCAAGGTTGAAAAACACTGGTCTAGATTTTTCCAAAAATTAAGGTTTACAGGCTCAGCCCAATCACTTTGGGTAAACCAAGAGGGACTAGTCCTAAGAAGGTTGCAAACTCATACGGTCAACCCATTAGACCTATCACGGTCAAATCTCCTTCCCTTCCTGAAATTGGAAGCTGGACTGGGTCAGAAGAAGAAAAAGAAAATATTTCTCTTCCTTTGTCCATCCAGCACTGTAAAGCGATTGCTGGATTTCCGTATGGGCGCTACGTTATACATCGTGGTTTACAAATCACGATGGCTGGTTTTGTAAACCACATTGATGCCTTGTGAATCCCCGTCTATTGCTCTACCAACACGACTTCTCATTTCATTTCCAGAACTTGCTGTGTTTGGACCAAGAATGTCGTCCATGTTCTGAGACAGACAGATCACAAGAGGGGTGTTTTGGTTTGGTTTGTTGGTGAAAAAGGAAGGCACAATTAGTCCATTTTCTCACTTCTTTTCCTTATAGGAAACAGCTCTCAAGGGTATTTAAGAGCTGGCAGTGTATCACCCTGGACTTGTGAGCTCAATTTGCAATTGTTTTTTGTTTTATTTTTAATTGGGGAGTTGGATTATTATTATTTTTTGCTCCTTCCCTCCTTTGCTTTATATGACATCTCCATAGAGTCAACGTTCGTCTGGATGACCCATTCTTTTTAAGGTGGCATTTCACAGCTGAACAGCCAGGGTGGCATCGCTCTGTTTGCAAAGATTCCTGATAATGCACCCTTCAAAGAAACCAATTAGGCCTTACCATTGCTGCTGTTTTTATAAATAGCATCTCTGATCGGCTGGCTTTGAACGCTCCCTTGTTTTCCCATGTTCCTGCAGACCTCTAACACACAGAGAGACACATGTTTACGGAGTGTTTATATTGATTTTTCTTTTCTTTTTTCCCCTTCTGAGAATCTTCTTTTTACCTTCCTATGAGACAGGCCACACTGGTGGAAGTCTTTAATTAAAATGTTTGTGACTGCCTTTACACATTGCCTAATCCAGGCTGCACAGGAACACAAGGCTGTGCCGTCCGCATGGCCCGCCCACCCACTGGGCCCCACCCTTCGGCCGAGCACAAACCTTACCTCGAGTAGAGCCATGCAAGCAGGAACTGGTAGGTAAGACCAATGGTGGGGGAGGGAAATCCACCCCAGGGTGGCTTGCTGACATGACTGGGAAAGTCGGTCCCATATTCTAGAGCTGCAGCAGTCACAGGATTGGTCATCCCAGAGCAGCTCCTCCAGTCCATGGCAGGCCGGTGCACTTGGGTGGAGGAGCAGCTGCTCCGGGGTGTCCAAAGGGCCAGTCCTGGGACTACTGCAGCTCTGGAATATGGGACCGACTTTCCCACCAACATCAGCAAGCCACCGTCAGTCAAAATTCATATTAGTGGTCCACGGGATTTAAATTTATGAGTTTGGTGGTGCCTGAGGTCCAAAAGGTTGGTGAGCCCTGCTGTAGACATCCCGGGTCTGTCTCTCCAGAATGAAATATTTGCACGATAAACCAAAATACATATGTATCCCAGCCTTCTTTTAAACCCCCCTCTGTTGTTCTTTTGCTAGTTGCCTCAATAATCATTTGTTTATTATTCTTGGGTGTTTAAAACATGACAGGGTTCTCTTTGATCAGATGGTAACAACTCTTCTAACATAAACAGCTTTGCTAATCCTTGTAATGGAAAGCAGGATATGAACTTTACCGAGGCAGGCGGAAATAATTGATGTTGAGACATCTCAAGAAAATCCCCTCGACAGATACAGTGATGAGAAAGGGTCTTCTTATATTAAATATCCCAGAGTCCATGCTCTACAAGTGAGCTTTAGCACTGAGGACTAAAATATTTATTTGCCCGAAGGCGTCGGTGCTAAATTCTTCGTGCTCTAGCTAGACCCTCTGTCAAGCTAAGCCTTGCCATAACACCCTTCGCACAACTCTCCAGGCTGAGCAAACCGATGGCTTGTTATGAAATGGCCAGGCTCTGTCCTTTTGCAGAGGAGAGTTGGATTAGCCGTGGAACTAATGAGGGACACTGTGACATTTCACACATAAGCAGCGCAACCAGCCCCCGCCTTCACAAAGTATCTGGATTCTGGTGGAGAAGGTCATCAAAGATGCTCTTCCTTCCCGAAGACAATCAAATCAGGAGACATGAAGGCATTTTCCCAGGAAATAATATTCCTCTTCTGGTTGATGGCTTCCAACTGGATTAGCAGGTGGTCTCTATAAAGAGAGATAAGAGAGGGGGAACTGAAGAAAGTGGGGGGGAGGGGCATAGTGAAGTTTAGCACCCAGAATCCTCAGGGAATTTGAAGGGGGCACTGTTGGCTTTTATCTTGAGAGGCGAGGTGGCCTAGAGATGGAGTTTGCCTCACAAAAACAATGATTGAATGAAAAACTGCTGGTGACCTTCTACTGCTGCACCATACAGAGTATCTCAACTTACTGCACCTCTGTATGGTTTGCCAATTGCACAATGGCAGATAGGAAAGCACTCCAGAGGGTTAATGTCATTGCCTTGAGGATCATGGGTTGCCTTCTCCCCTCTTTGGATGAGCTTTATAGCTCCTGCTGCCTTAAGAAAGTTCAAAACATTCTCAAAGATTCATCTCATCCTGCGCACCCCTTTTTTTTTTGAACTATTACCATCTGGCAGACGGTACAGGATAATAAAAACAAGGACAAATAGGCTGGAAAACAGTCCCTGGGCAGTAGCTCTTTTGAATTCTTCTGTATAGTGCAGTGTTGGTGTGGTGTTGGGGGGTTTTCAATTCACTGTGTGGAGTGTGAAGGATGTGTGTTTGTGTTTATTTTCATGGTCATGATGTGCACTGAAGAGGGTGTTTGATTTCGTTATACGAGGTGCAATGACAATAAAGTAAAGGGTTTATTGGAAGGAAGGAAGGAAGGAAGGAAGGAAGGAAGGAAGGAAGGAAGGA
>NW_020769328.1:5858055-5873682 GCF_900518735.1 Pseudonaja textilis | reverse complement strand
TTTGGTTCTTCGTTAGATTTATCTCTCCCGTTCCTTCCGTTGCTCAACACCACATGCAGGGCACTTTCTAGATAGAGCGGGTTGAAAGAAAGTGACCGGGCTCCGATAACTCTCCCTGCTCTTCCTTTCTATGGCCAAAGGTGGAACCGCGTGTCTGATCTCAGTCCAACCCCTTAACGGCTGGTGCCATGATTTAGTGACTGATTTATATCCAACCCTTGTTTTTATAAACAACTCAAGGCAACGGACATGCCTCCTCCTCCTACTTTCCTCACAACAATCCAGTGAGGTTTGTTCAGCTGAGAGACGGTGGCCGGCCCAAAGTCACCCAACCAGCTCTCGTACCAAAGGCAGGACGGGAATTTATACTTCCCTGCTGATTGCCCCAAAGTCACCCAAGCTGGTCTTTCATGCCTAAGATGAAACTACAGCTCTCAGCCTCCTGCTTTCTAGCCTGGCCTAATCCTGTAAGGAAGGCAGGAAGGAAACATTCTGGTGTTGCTTACAGAAACTGCCTCTCCGTTAACCCGTTTTACATTCTTGGCAGGACTGGACTTCCTGTCTTAGGAACTTCTCTGGAGTTTTTTTCCCCTCCTTTGCTGGTACTTTGCTTGTGTGGAGTGACCATTCAAAGTTACAATGGCACTGAAAAAAGTGACTTATGACCGTTTTTCACACTTACGACTGTTGCAGCATCCCCACAGTCACGAGAGGCCAGGCGAGGAGATGCGTGCCTCGATGTGAGGGATATTGAGTTGGCCACGCCCAGCCGAAAACATGACCACCAAGCCACACCCACCAACTTAGACACGCCCACAGAACCAGTTGTTAAATCATTTGAATCCCACCCTACCTAGTCGGCCTCCTGCACCACAGTGGTGGGGGGAGACCATTTTTGCCCTCTCCAGGCTCCGAAGGCTTTCCTTGAGCCTCTGGGAGGGTGAAAATGGGCTTGAGTTTGTATCTATTGTTTGCGCTTGTGTTGTTATGGTTGAAGCTGAAGTATTCATTGACAGGTAAGACGTTGCAATGTATGATTTTATATACTATACTTAGATCGGACCGAAGGCGGTATAGTTCTAGGTTTTCTAGGTCTAGAATTTCAAGTCTGGTGGCATAAGGTATTCTGCAACGAGTAGACGAGCGGAGAACTCTTCTTGTGAAATATTTCTGGACTTTTTCAATTGTGCTGATACATGATACACGATTTGGTTTCCAGACTGATGAGCTGTATTCAAGTATAGGTCTAGCAAATGTTTTGTATGCTCTAGTTAGTAGTGTGATATTACCAGAGAAGAAGCTACGTAGGATTAGATTAACAACTCAAATTCCCAAAGTCACTCCAATTTTGAGCAAAGTTGGTGCTTCCCCCACCCAAAAAAAACCTGCCGGGGCCTTTTCTTCTCCCTTCGTTGTCATTTAATAAATCCCCTGTTCTTTCCTTTTAAAGTAATTTGCAATGTGCGACTTCCGGCTCTCGGACTTATCAGCCTTAAGCCCCGTTTCCTGACCCTGTGCTTTTCTTGTGTTTTACTCCCGAAGCTGGTTGCAAGATCCGCCTCCAGGGTGATCACACCGCGGAGCGTCTGTTTGAAATAGCCGATGAGGAGCGGTGCTTGGAGTTCCTTGCCGAGGTGCTAAGAGTTCAGAAAGGTGATGATGCTTCCATTCCTTGTGATGTCATTAAGGAAACATAAGCGGGGGATGACCAGAGCTGGGGGTGACACGGGTGTCTCTCTTTCTTCCAGCGTCATCAAAAAACCCTTCCTCTCAATCTGTGGACCATGCCTCTTGGCACCAAGTGAAGGGCCTCTCTGGGCCCATTGAGCCCCTTCCTGCAGGTAAAGTGCTACCTGTCTTGTACGCTTCCTCCCACCCACCCACCCCTGGAAGTTCGTTTAGCAAACACATGTTGAATGCAGAAATTGCTCTTGCTTCCTGAAGAGAGGCGGCCTCGGGTTTCCCTCCCTGGAACAGTCTGGATGTCCTCTGGATGTCTGAGAGTCAGCTCCCAGAATCCCCACCCCACCCCCAGTTATCAAGGATGAGAATTCAAGTTGGAAAAACCCCAGGCTGCACCCAGAAGGAAGTTAACACGTTAAGACAACGGTTGCCGGAGGCGAATAGGAAACCATCACTTTTATGACATGGGGGCCATTTATAATGGTGACAAGGTGCAAATAGAAATAACACGTGGTTTCCACACGGCGAGGAAGATAAAGCAGGACTAGTTCACTTGATTACTTTCTTGGAAGAGGAAGATATGTTCTTATTTGGATATCACTTCTGGAATTGGTGCTTGCGAAGGAAGAAGGGAAAAAAAACGAAACTTTGATCTCTCTTTTGCTGATCAGAAAGATTTGGTGTTATAGAAATGTCTAGTTATATATTAATGTGTAAAAGCAAAACGTCGAGGCTGGAGTGTGTTTATCTTGTACTGAGCTAGGCAGAGCTGAAAGTCAAATCCCCACTTTTCTTTCTTTTTTCTCTTCCCCCTTGTATCCCACACCTCCTTTTCCCTGTTTCCCTGTTTCCTCCTTTAATCTCCTCTATTCTTTTCCTTCCTTCCTTCCTTCTTTCCTTCCTTCCTCCCTCTCTCCCTCCCTCCCTTCCTCCCTTTCTCTCTCTCTCTCTTTGAATTTTATATTTTATATAATCAAATAACTCGCTAGCCTTATTTCTTCCATTCTGCTGTTGAACTTCTTGGAAGATCTTCGAAGGCTCACTTGAAAGTTCTTTTATCTTTTTGTCCTGCCTTTCTTCAGGCCTTCTGGGGTTCGAGGACAATTTCAGCGCCATCAGCCTGGAGAAGAAAAGGAACTTGCAGAACCAGCAGATGAGCGCCCGCCGGGAGCCCCCACCTCCCCCCCAGCCTCCCAGCCGGTCGTAAGTCGTCTCAGGAGAAGGGTGCCCAGGGGTTCAGTGGCGAAGGGCGGTTATTGACACACACACCCATGCCTCGCCTCCTTTAGGCACTTCCGCGAGAAGGAGGCCACCAACAAGGACCCCCCCCAAGGCAGCAGCAGCACCATGCGCACGTTCTTCGCGCCGTCCACCCACACGCAATCTGGCCAGAGGGAAGGACTCATCAAGCACTTCGTCCTTAAGCGGGAGAAGGAGTACGTCAACCTGCGGAACTTCAGGTGAGGGCTGTGCAAAGGCACCTGGCAGGTTTAACCTTGGGAGAAGTGGCTTCCAGCATTGCAGGTCTGTTTCGAAGAAAAGACGGGAGAGTTGGGAGCAGGAGTGAGACACACACCCACAACCCAAGAAGTTTGATTCAGATAACAGATTAACAAGAGTTGGAAGGGGCCTTGTAGGTCATCCAGTCGAACCCCCGCTCCCAAGAAGGAGACCCCTACACCAGAGGTCCCCAAACTTCGCAACTATGTTGGCTGGAGAATTTGGGAGTTGAAGTCCACGGGTCTTCAAGTTTGGAGACCTCTGCCCTGCACCATTTCTGACATATGGCAGTCCAGTCGCTTCTTGAAAGCTTCCAGGGATGAAGCTTCCACAACTTCTGAAGGCAAATCATGTTCTGACCAAGGCTTTGTGAGACCGTAATTAAGCACACGCTTAGTCCAAACAACTGTTGTTTTATTTCAACGTTGGGAATTACATGCATTCCCAGCCCATAATCAGTCCCAAACAGTCTCTCGAGATAAGCACCCACCTTTCTCTCCTTTGAATGGCTGCCAACAGCTAAAGTGCCAAATGAACTGTAAAAAAAAAAAAACGACTGAACTACAAAGTCCACACAGAGCTTCAAGGTTTAATCCGAACAGAGTGAACAACTTTGCTTCCTGCAAAGGTTTCATCACCTTTGCACTTCCTTTATATCCTAGGGAAGGGGCAATCACTTCCCAGCCTTACTCCCAAGTTGCCCTTTTTGTCTCAGCTGCTCTCGCCTTCTGGCAGCTCTGTGCACACGCACACTGGGAACAGGCTCCCCTTGTTCCTCGGCCTCACTGCTGCCAGACTCCGGAGGCTCCAGAGGCAGCACCCCACTCCCAGATGGTCCTGACCCCATCTCTGTATCGGATGCAGGACCCTCATCCGAGTTCTCCCCAGACTCCTTGACTGGTCCCCGTTCTTCCCCGCTGTCCAATTCCACTGCCGTCTGCACAGGCTGCCGACAGACCACAACAAGGCATTCCATTGAATATAGAATAACAGAATTGGAAGGGATCTTGGAGGTCATCTAGTCCAACCCCACCCACCCAAGCAGGAGATCCCTACACCATATCTGACAGAGGGCAGTCCAGTCTCTTCCTGAAAAGCTTCCAGGGATGATGAAGCTCCCACAACTTCTGATTCCTAGGCGTGGAGTCTTTGGCAGGTAATTGTAGTCCTTGACGTACGACCACAATGGAGTCCCAACATTTCTGTGGTTAAGTGAGACATTTGCTAAGTGAGTTTTGCCCCGTTTTTACAGCCTGTCTTGTCCCCCCCAGTGGTTAAGCGAACCACTGCCGTTGGTAAGTTACTAACCTGGTTGTTGAGTGACATCTGTCTTCCCCCGTTGACTTCGCTCATCAGACGGGTCGCAAAAGGGGAACCAGGTGTCCGTGGGACACCACAGCGGTCATAAGAATGAACCAGATGCCAAGCTCCTGCATTTTGATCACACAAACACGGGGATGCTGCAAAGGTCGGAACTGTGAAACATGGTCATCTTTTTTTTGAGTGCCGTTGTAACTTTGAACGGTCGCTAAATGAACTATTGTAAACCTGTACTTTTTGGTTGTGAGTGCAGAGGGGCCAAGCTTCACGTTTATGTGGCTAGAATAGAATGGAATAGAATTCTTTAGTGACCAAGTGTGATTGGACACACAAGGAATTGGTCTTGGTGCAAATGCTCTCAGTGTCCATAAAAGAAAAGATACCTTCGTCAAGAGTCAAGAATCATAAAGTACAACACTTAGTAATAGTCATAGGGTACAATAAAGCAATCAAAACATACTAGGAAACAGTCAATAAGTAAGGATACAAGCGACAAAGTTACAGTCATACAGTCACAAGTTGGAGGGGATGGGTGATAAGGAGTGATGAGAAGATTAATAGTAATAGTAATGCAGACTTAGTAAATAGTTGGACAGTATTGAGGGAAATATTTGTTTAGCAGAGTGATGGCGTTCGGGGAAAAACTGTCCTTGTGTCTAGTTGTTCTGGTGTGCAGGGCTCTATAGTGTCGTTTTAAGGGTAGGAGTTGAAACAGTTTATGCCCAGGATGTGAGGGGTCTGTAGATATTTTCACAGCCCTCTTTTTGATTCGTGCAGGTCCTCGATGGAAGGCAGGTTGGTAGCCATTGTTTTTTTCTGCAGTCCTAATTATCCTCTGAATCTACTGATCTAGCCTGCCTCTGAAGCTTTTGAAGAAACTTCTTTTCATTGCTGGGGTTTTGAACTCTGACCTCTAGGGATTTGACCTGCCTTAATCAACTTAGCTTCCTCCTGTACGTTGCAGGTTTTTTATAGGGACGTGGAATGTCAACGGACAATCGCCAGATGGGAGTTTGGAGCCCTGGCTGATCTCAGACCCGGAGCCCCCAGACATCTACTGCATAGGGTGAGATCCCAAAGACTTAGCCTGCCCAAAGCAAGGCAATTTTAAGGCCTTTTTGACTTCCCTTTGCCACCACGGCTGTTCTGTTTCTCGTTTTGTTTTTTAACTGATTCTTTATTCACTCCAGTTCTATTCATTGCAACTGTTAGCTTTCAATTTGGCCCAGAGAGAAAAGTAATCTCCAGTATTTTGTCCTAGGGTTCTTCAGTGATAGCCCAGGGCTTGTAAGGGTCCACTTACCTCTGGGAGGGGAGGGAAAGGAAACAATAACCAGATTTATAAATGTTAAATACATACATTGTCTTGAGCTCCCTGGGGAAAGGATGGGTGGATGGATGAAGAGATAGACAATATTGGGCCAGTCATGGACTGCAATAAGAATTCTTCTTCCAAGAACGGGAGCAACTGGCTTTGGAAGTGACTGCATCCATAACAATAGCAATTAGACTTATATACCTCTTCACGGGGCTTTAAAGCTCTCTCTAAGCCGGTGTTTTTATTTAAGTTTTTTTTTTAATGTATATAAATATTAAATACGTGAACAGTGTGGTTTCTGGGTGTTAACTTTGATACCAAATAGTAATAATAAAATTGACAGTTTTGATCACCTTGCATTAATCATACTCGCATCTTTCTAATAACATAATACAGTCGTCTTTCAACTTCTTATCCTTTCATTGACCTGCTGATTTTAACATATAACAATATTTATCGTAGTATTTCCCCCTTTTCTAATTTCTACCTCTATTTCATCTCTTGATAACGCAAATCTTATGTTAATAAATATTCTATTTCTATCCCTCATCTCTTATCCATTTTGATTATATTAACTACATTAGTCATATCATTATAACAGCATAAATGTACAATTAAAGTTGTTAACAGTGTAACAGTTAGACTTATATACCACTTCGCAGTGCTTTTTTCAGCCCTCTCTAAGCGGTTTACAGAGTCAGCCTATTGTTCCCCCCAACAATCTGGGTCCTCATTTTTACCGACCTCAGAAGGCTGGAAGGCTGAGTCAACCTTGAGCCAGTCAGGAGCGAACAGCTGGCAGTGGGAATGCAAAGTTAACCTGCAATACTGCCTTCTAGCCAGCAGGGCTCTTCGAGCCGAGGAGGGCTGTTGTTGAGGCCGCGCTCAGCATCCGCCAAACTCTTTCCCCCTCCAGGTTCCAGGAGCTGGACCTGAGCACAGAAGCCTTCTTCTACTTCGACTCCAACAAAGAGCAAGAGTGGCTGACGGCGGTGGAGAAGGCTTTGCACCACAAAGCCAAGTACAAGAAAGTCAGTCCCATTCCCATTCATCCCGCCGATCAGGGCCGGTATGAGAGCGGGACGGCCATTCTAAGGTCCCCAATCTTTTAACAGGTGCAGCTGGTGCGCCTGGTTGGCATGATGTTGCTGGTCTTCGCCCGGAAGGAGCAGATCGACTTCATCAAAGACGTGGTGGCAGAGACGGTTGGCACCGGGATCATGGGCAAGATGGTAAGCGGGGGTCCCCCCCCCCGGCGTTGGATAATCCCCCAGGTTGTCTCCTCGTCGCCCTCCAACCGACGCTTTCCTTCTTGCTCTTCCTCCTCCCTTCTCTTCCCTTGCTTCTGTCCGGCCTCCTGCAGGGCAACAAGGGTGGCGTGGCGGTCAGGTTCGTCTTCCACAACACCAGCTTCTGCATCGTCAACTCCCACCTGGCTGCCCACGTGGAGAACTTCGAGCAGCGCAATCAGGACTATAAGGACATCTGCGCCCGCATGAGTTTCCAGGTTCCCGACCAAAACCTGCCCCAGCTGACCATCATGAAACACGAGTGCGTCCGAAGGGTGGGACACGGGGGTGGCGGGGAAGGGAGTTCAGCGAGGACTGCGTTGTTCATTTTGTTGAAGCAAGGTGGAAAGGAACGCGTTCGGCTCAGTGAAATAAACACAATCATTGACGCCCAAGCCATGAGTGGTGCGGTGGCCTAGAGGTGGAGCTCTCGCCTCAGAATCAGGAGGCTGTGAGTTTGATCCTAGGTAGGAAGCAGATATTTGTCTCTGTGGGCACAACTAGAATGTATCTGCTAAACAAAACCCCGCTCTGGTGTTAGGAAGGGCATCTGGCCATAAACGCTCAGCTCCATTCAGTTGCCCAGACTCCGCCCCACGGGGGATAATGGGGTAATTAAAAGAAGAAAACAATTAAAGATGGTGGTTGAAGGAAGAGCAGTAGCAATAGCACTTAAGAGTTATAAACCGCTTCATAGTGTTTTACAACCCTCTCTAAGTGGTTTACAGAGTCAGCCTATTGCCCCCAACAATCTAGGTCCTCATTTTACCCACCTCAGAAAAGCGGAACTTTGAGCCAGCCTTGAGACAGTGAGACTTGAACTGCTGGCAGCTGGCAGAATTAGCCCGTAATACTACATTTTAACCACTGTGCCACCATGGCTCTAATAGTTTCTCTGCTCTCTCTCGTATCTTTCAGCGTTGTCATCTGGCTGGGAGATCTGAACTACAGGCTTTGCCTCCCCGACTCCAATGATGTAAAGTCTCTAATCGTTAAAAACGAGCTTCAGAAACTGCTCACGTTTGACCAGGTGAGAGGGGAAAAGGTAGGGAGGAATTCCCTGGAGGTTTGACGTTGTTGTTTTTGTGTAAGTTGAACTTATCTATTCCCCTCCTCTTGGATAAGGGTCCTCCCCTATGAAACAGGCCTTTAGAACTCCTCCATCCCATGGTTTAATAATAGGATTTGTGAACATGGTGATGGTTGTGCCATCTGGAACTCATTTTGTTATCTGACAGTTGTCATTAGTGCAAAAGAATCTTAGTTTTGATATTAGTGTAACTCTTGTCTCGCAGCCAGTTGTCCTGTAAAATGAGATGGCTATGATGAGTTGGCCATGGCGAATTGTCATAGACCCACCACGATGTGCTTCCTACCTTTTGAACAAGGAAGGTTGAAACACCCCCCCCTCAAAGTCATGTGACAGGCAGTCTTAAGTTTTTCATGACCCTCGCTATCAATACGAGACGGTCTGGGTGATGTCAGCTGACTGACTTGTCTTTTGCCCTCAGCTGAACATTCAGCGTACCCAAAAAGCAGCTTTTGCTGATTTCACAGAAGGCGAAATCAAGTTTATCCCCACGTACAAATACGACTCTAAAACAGATCGCTGGGATTCCAGGTAAGAATCTCTCCCCAATAGTTCAATCCAGGTAAGAATTTTGCCCCAATAGTTTAATCCAGGTAAGACACTCGCCCCAATTGTTAAATCCAGGTAAGAATCTTGCCCAATAGTTCAATCCAGGTAAGAATCTCATCCCAATAGTTAAAGAGTTTGAAGAAATAATTAACAAGATACTAGAATGTGCAGAAATGGACAGACTGACATTAAAAATGAAAGAGAAAGATGATACAGAATATTATCAAACATGGAATCTATTTGATCAGTGGTTGGGAAAAAATGGGGGTGGAGATTGAGAACGTAACATGTATTATTAAGCAAATTGAATACCCAGACAGCATGATGTTTATTAAGCACTAAGAAATGTAATTAATAAAAAAATTAATAATTAAAAAAAAGTTAAAAGAATTTCCACCCACCCCGCCTGCCTGGGAATCTATGGTCTTGTACAAAAGTTTTGGGGTTTGGGGTTTTTTTTGGAAAAATGAGAAGATAGATCCCATACGAGGATGGATCCCGTGAATTAAAATTTGGTGTGGAGATCATGGAGGGTATTGTGGTGAGGATCCTGCAGGCTTCCAGAAGATCCCTGATACTGATCCTATCTCCTTCCAGTGGAAAATGTCGTGTCCCAGCTTGGTGTGACCGGATTCTCTGGAGAGGAGGCAACATCAGCCAGCTCCAATACCGCAGCCACATGGAACTAAAAACAAGCGACCACAAGCCCGTCAGCTCCCTCTTCCTCATAGGGGTAATTCCATTCAGTCGCTCAGTTCCTGACGTGTGGTCCCTGCTTGAAGCTGGTTGGATTATAGGGTGTTATGGCCTAGTGGCCGCCGGCCCCTCCAGTAGCCGAATCAGAGGAGGAGGAAGAGGTGTGGGAATCAGAGCCAGCATCAAGGCAACCTGAGAGCTCCGAGAGGAAAGAGGGAATGGAGCTGTCAGGGGGTGGGGGCAGAGCCTTGGCCGTCTGTCAGCCCTCAGATGGAGAGTCAACAGCCCCCAGGTCTGGAGGTGGCCGATGAGGAAGAAGAGGAACAGCTGGGTCCAGTGCCTGACGCTTGGATGCGCAGAAGGCAGAGGAGAGGAGAGCAGTGGAAATCTACGGGCCGGTCCTTGGGATGGAAGAGCCACCGCTGCTAGCAAAACCCCACCCTAACTCTGGGGATAACAGGCAGGGGGCGGAGACGAATAGCTGTGGCGGACAAATATTCATCTCCCTGTTGTCAGACACTGATAGCCCGAATTTCTGAATCCTGTCTGGGACTTATCAGAATTCTCTCTTGGAATCTGAGGTCGGACATGCCTTCTGAGAGAGGGAGGGAGGGAGAGGAGGGGGTGGAGAGAGAGAGTGTGTGTGTGTATGTGTGTGCGCTGCTGGAAGAAAGCGAGCGCACCTTCCAGAACTTCTTTTGCCTGTGTGGTGCGTTGGTGTCATTTCAGGGGGAAAAGAAATGAGCTTCGCTTTCCACAGGCACTTAGAGACTTAATTAGCCTGCTATGAGAGAGAAACTTTTTGCTGGGACTCCTAATAAGGGGAACATTGAGTTAATTACAGAGGGCTTGTTATGTTTGGCAGCTGGGTCAGAAAACAGAGTTAGCACAGCCTCCCTGGAAACAACCTTGTTCCTTTTCTACAGGGCCAGGTTGTAGAAGCTCTGGTCCACTCCAGAAATTCTGGGAGTTGGTCAGAGCTTGATCCAGGCAGGCGTCTCCATTCATTGCGAAGCCCTTTCTTCAAATCAAACGATCTTGCTTTTTCCCCAAAGGTGAAAGTTGTAGATGAGCGACGGTACCGGAAAGTATTTGAGGACATCGTTCGGATAATGGACAGGATGGAGAACGACTTCCTTCCGTCGGTGGAGCTGAGCAGGAGGGAGGTAAGGGAGAAAAATATATATATATATTATTTTTCCTTCCTCAAGAGGAAGGTTTTTCAGCCACGGGAAACTCCCATCTTGGGTGTCTTCCAGGTGTATTGGACTTCAGCTCCCATAAATAAATAAATCTCATGTGTGACCTTGGGACTTGAGTCCAACACACCTTCCAAGAAACATGGGGAAACGCCTGCCCCCAAGGTGAACCTGCTCCGGAAAGACCCAAATTCTTCAGAGGAAGGCCGATTCCTGATGTGGTAAAGGTTCCCCTCGCGTATCCGTGCTAGTCGTTTCCGGCTCTAGGGGACGCTGCTCATCTCCATTACAAAGCCGAAGAAGAGCCAGCGCTGTCCGAAGACGTCTCCGTGGTCATGTGGCCGGCATGACTACACGCCCAGGGCACACGGAACGCTGTTCCCTTCCCACCAAAGGGGTCCCTATTTTTCTACTTGCGTTTTTTTAACACGCTTTTGAACTGCTCGGTTGGCAGAAGCTGGGACAAGTCACGGGAGCTCACTTCCATTACGCGGTGCCAGGGATTCGAACCGCCGAACTGCTGACCTTCCTGATCGACAAACTCAGCGTCTTAGCCCCTGAGCCAATGCATCCCTGAAGTGGTAGTCTGAGCCAAATATCGTTCTTGTGAAAACTTAAAATAGAAGCCAGTTCTGGTGTTCAGAGCGGGTTCCCTTTTCTGCTGAAAAAATAATAATAATAACTCAGGTTTTGTGGGGTTTTTTTTCTTCTTCTCTTTTGTACCTGCAGTTCTCTTTTGAGAATGTAAAGTTTCGGCAACTGCAGAAGGAGAAATTCCAGATCACAAACAATGGCCAGGTCCCCTGCCACTTCTCCTTCATCCCCAAGCTCAACGACATGCAGTACTGCAAACCGTGGCTCCGTGCCGAACCCTGCGAAGGTTATTTGGAGCCAAGTGAGTCTTGAGAAATACGCTGGCATTCTAATTTTTTTTTTCTCTCCCCACCTCCCAATTCCTCTTCATGGTGGAACCGGTCCACCTTCAAGATTCGGTCTTGAAACTTTCAAGTGTCAACTTGTAAAACATTCCTAGGCCTGTTTCCAAGTTGTCATAAGAAAGACGTGTGTGTGTGTGTGTGTGTGTGTGTGTGTGTGACCTGAAGGGGCATATGGCAAATGAACTCAGAAGCAGATTCCAAGCTTATCTCACAAATATTGTAACTGAGGCAAAACCTGGTATTCTGGTTGGAGAACGTGATAGAATAGAATAGAATGGAATGGAATGGAATGAGAATAGGAATAGAATTGGAATAGGAATAGAATAGAATAGAATAGAATAGAATAGAATAGAATAGAATAGAATAGAATAGAATAGAATAGAATAGAATAGAATAGGAGTGGAGTGGAGTGGAGTGGAGTGGAGTGGAGTGGAGTGGAGTGGAGTGGAGTGGAATAAATAGAATAGAATAGAATAGAATAGAATAGAATAGAATAGAATAGAATAGAATTCTTTATTGGCCAAGTGTGATTGGACACATAAGGAATTTGTCTTGGTGCAAATACTCTCAGTATACATAAAAGAAAAGATACATTCGTCAGGAGTCGAGAATCATAAGGTATGACACTTAATGATAGTCATAGGGTACAATAAGCAATCAAATCATACTAGGAAACAGTCCATATAAATTGTGATACAAGCGACAAAATTACAGTCGTACAGTGATTGATGACACCCGGCCCATGAATGTGTTTCATTGGAGAATCAATTATGATCCACCCAGAGGGGTTGGGGGGGAAACAGGGTCATAGGTGATTGTAAATTACGTGTCTCAGAGTCGGCTTCATACAGGTCATGCCATCCTAATGCAGGCCTGCTCCTAATAAATCTTTTCAAGTTTTTTGAAGTTTGGCTCGAGGCTCATGATTTAATTAGGGCGATCGCTGGAATCCTGACATCACGGGTCTTCTCCCCTCCCAGATGAGACGGTGGACATCTCCTTGGACGTCTACGTCAGCAAGGACGCGGTGACCCTTCTCAATTCGGGGGAGGACAGGATCGAGGAGATCCTGGTCCTTCACCTGGACCGGGGCAAGGATTACTTCCTCACCATCAGCGGCAACTACCTGGTCAGCTGCTTCGGGACCTCCTTGGAAGCCCTGTGCCGGATGAGGCAGCCCATCCGTGAAGTCCCCGTCACCAAGCTCATTGACCTGGTAGGAAGAAGCTCCTGGGGGGAGCCTCCTGGGAGGTGGGATGGTAGCGGAACTCAAAACGGAGCGCCTCGCTTCCTCGCCCGCCTGCTCGAACCTCCTCCGCCCTTTCGTCCCTGCCAGCCGCAGCGGGGGACTTCAACCCTCCCCCCAATCGGCATCATGCAGCTTTTGCGTTTGCTTTCCTGTCGCGCTGCCCAAACCCTTCCCCCTCCGCGGTTCCTCTTCACGGAATCCGCAGATCTCCCTGTTTGCATCTGCCCTTTAACCCGAGCTTCCCTGCCTAGCGCTCGCTTTTGATCGCGTGCCATTTCCCCCACCATCTGGCTTCCTCATAGACGGTGGGTTCTTTTCTCTTGCTTTGGACTCTGTGCCAGTTTAACCCATGTCGTGTCTTCCCCCCTCTTTTTTCCTTTCCGCCTCTGCCTCCTCAATGTGCTCTCAGGGAGAGGACAGCGGCCTCGAAAAGGTAACGGGGCTGGGAAAGTCTTCCGCGGTTCTCTCGGTAGGTGGGGGGGGGGAACAGACCGAGACACAACACAAAAGGGGGCGAGGCCCCGACTGGCGAGAAATGCAGAATATTTATTTATTTTTTGGCACTGAAGGTGAAGCAATCTGGAAGGCCGAATTACAGCATGGGGAACACACAGCTTGGTGGTGGCGTCCATGGGAGAAGATTGGAATTGTACATGTAGTCCTTGACGTACGGCCACAGTTGAGCCCCCAAAATTTTTCAGTCGCTAAGTGGGACATTTTTTTTCATCCCATATTTATGACTTTTCCACAGTTTTTTTTTTTAAGCGAATCACTGCAGATGTTAAGGTGTGATTTATCAGTGCTCGGCGAATCTGGCTCCTCCGTTGACTCTGCTCCTTGGAAGGTTGCAAAGGGGGATGGCATGACCAACTGCAACCATCATAAATAGGAGTCAGTTGCCAAGGGTCTGAATTTTAATCGGGGGACCATGGAAATGGCTGCAGCGGTCAAAAAAACGTGTCAAATGATCATAAGTCACTTTTTTCCCCAGTGTCGTGGTAACGTTGAATGATAGTTAAAAGAACTGCTGTGTACGTCAAGGACTGCCTGTAATAGATGCACAAGGGATCTATTAACACAAATGCCAAAAGGGATATGTGTTAGTGGTGTGATATGGTTGTTGGGTTTTTTTTGTTTTTTTGTTTATAAAAATCCGTTTTAAACCATATGAGAATTAAGAGCTTCTAGACCAACAGGAAGCAGCAATTCTACTGTGGTTTGGTCTCACCTTGATTTCTAAATCCACTCCTGGATTTTTATAAGAATCCAGGTAAATTGGAACCAGACTGAAAGAATGTAGTGAAGATGATTAGTGGCTGGAAAGAGAAGAGGAGAGGTTGTGACAACTGGCCATGTTTAACCCTACCTATTTCTCGAATCGGATGCCCTACAGAATGCTAGCTGCAAAGTCCAACAGGTTAGAACAGAGGTCTCCAAACCTGGCAACTTTTAAGACTTGTGGACTTCAACTCGCTTAGGTTAGAAGGTTGATGGCCAACTTCAAAGGAGGCTTGAGAAGACATACAGACTTAATGGTCCCAAATGCTGCTTCCAATTCAGTGGTTTTAGCAGAGGGGAGGACAATTATCTTGATTCGCCTTGCCTGGAAGGGGTATAATCAAGGACATCAGTGGGTTTAATCAGTTGGGTATTGATGGCCATAGTCAACCGTTGGGTATGAGCAATGACAACCAACAAAAGCAAAGTAGGGTTCCTGCATTGCCCATCCTCGCTCTAATGAGTCCTGCAGAAATTTCTTATCAGGGATTGGAAGGCAAACATCGGCAGATGCCAGAATAGATAAATTGAGGTTCCTCTTGCTCTCTTGTTTCTTCTTGTCACAGCAATCGCCATGCTTGCTTTTCTGTTCATAACAGGGTGACATTTGTTTTAAACAACCAAGAGAAACTTTTCTGGACTCCAAAACCATTTTAAGATGATTTTAAAAAAAGAAAAAAATGAAAGGAACCCTCCTTGCTTATTGTTTGAAAGTGCTGGGGGCAGCCGCCGAACCATCTATTGCTTGGGACGGATCTGAACTGACCTTGTGGTGCTTTCCCTCCCAGGGTCCACTGCGAGTTTATTTCAGGCCTTCCTTCTTTGAGCAGGCCAATTTGGGGTGGGAGACCCGCCATCCTGGTGTTGCTGCTATTAAAAAAAGAAGAACAATTCCCTCTCGATCGTCTGCCATTCCCCCGAGAGGAGACCGGGGAAGAGAACCGGCATTTTGCAATTGCAAAGGTCGCTTTTATGCGTGCTCTCAGGGATGCTGCAAAGCAAAGATGCTGTTGGTTGACTTTCCAGTGCGGGAGACAGAAAAAAAAAAACCGAAGCTCCTCTTAAGTATTTGGAGGTTCTGATGCCAGTTCATTCCCTTTTCAATCAGGAGAAGTCTCTTCTGAAGATGGTACCTCAGGACGAAGACTCGAACGATCGACCTTTGCACATACCCAAGGAGATCTGGCTCCTGGTGGATCACCTCTTCAAGAATGCCTGCCATCAGGTATGGTTCAGGAGCCACCTACGCCAGGGTGGTCTCCAAATTTGGCAACTCGTGGACTTCCAGAATTGAACTTCCTCGGGATAGGATAGGATAGGATAGGATAGATATTGGAATGAAAGAATAGGAATAGAATAGACAATAGAATTAGAATAGAATAGAACAGAACAGAACAGAACAGAACAGAACAGAACAGAACAGAACAGAATAGAATAGAATAGAATATTGGGAATGGAATGGAATGGAATGGAATAGAATAGAATAGAATAGAATAGAATAGAATAGAATAGAATAGA
>NW_020769328.1:5834614-5845658 GCF_900518735.1 Pseudonaja textilis | reverse complement strand
GAAAGAAAGAAAGAAAGAAAGAAAGAAAGAAAGAAAGAAAGAAAGAAAGAAAGAAAGAAAGAAAGAAAGAAAGAGGAGGAAGGAAGAGGAGGAGGAAGAAGAAGAAGAAGGAGAAGGGGAGGAGGAAAAGGAGAATTATTATTTTACAGGTAGTCCAGAATTTGAGACCAGCATTTCCATTCATAAGCAAGTGAGTAGCCCCAGATTTTACAACTCTTTCTGCCTTGGTTGTTAAATGAATCCCTGCACCTGAATCACATGGTCGTTAAGCGAATCCAGTCTCCCCACCTCTGCTTGGAGGTACCTGCTGGAAAGGTCACAAGTTGTGATCCCATCACCCTGGGATGCTGCAACTGTTTCAAATACATGCTGATTGCCGAGCCTGGGGAGATGCAACGGTTGTAAGGGCGAGGACCTGTTGTAAGTCCCTTTTTTTCAGTGCCGTTGTGCCTTCGAATGGGTTGCTAACCGGATGGACTCTCAAGTCGAGGACAACCGATATTTATTGCCTGTAACACAGCTCACGGGCTACCCAACAGGGTTGGCCAAAAGTGGCACTCCGTGACAGCAGCAAGGTAGCATCACAAATCAGCAAGGTAGCATCACAGATATAGAGGGTGGTGTGCGAAGCAGCGGCTGTGGGTTTCCATGTGAAGTGAGGTCTTCCAGACAGAGATGGGGAAATCTTTAGAACAGCCCCAGTGCATCCTGCACCCCTCTGATAAAGAGAAAAGAAGGGAGGATACTATAGGATTGGAAATAAAAGCAGAGGAGACGAGAAGGGAGAAGGGAGGATAGGAAAGGATTGGAAATAAAGGCAGAAGGGAGTGGAAGAGGGGAAGGAAAGAGGAGAAGAGAAGAGAAGAGAGAAGGGTGGGGTGGGGAAGATAGGAAAGGATTGAAAATAAAGGCAGAGAGGAAGGGAGGGGACAGAAAAGAGGAAGGGGATGGAAGAGGAGGAGAGAAGTGAAGAAAAATGAAAGAAGAGAAGAAAAGAGAAGAGAAGAGAAGAGAAGAGAAGAGAAGAGAAGAGAAGAGAAGAGAAGAGAAGAGAAGAGAAGAGAAGGGAAGAGAAGAGAAGAGAAGAGAAGAGAAGAGAAAACAAAGACCATCTTATGATTGCAACAAATAATAATCATGATAAGGTTTATATTTCTTTCGTATCTCTTTATTATAAAGCTATATTTACATAGAACAAACCTTTACAGAAACACACACTGGTAACCGAGTTACCAACAAGGGTTTAAGCAAGTAGGCATCCCTAGCTGGCATAAATTAGTGTTCTTTACAAAGGAAAGCCACCTGGAAAAAAATAATAATAACACAGATGGGAGCTGCCACACCAGGCTTCTGCGCAGCTCCTCCCCGTGGCCCAACACACACACACACACACACACACAGAAGTGCAAAACAAGAAGAGCACAGGGCAAATTCTTTTACAGCCCGGGGGATGTTTTGCTTTGCAAGTGCTAAAGCCCAAGCTAGAGGTCTTTGGTGAGAAGGTTCCTTCAAGGCAAAATGCAGTTGCAACGAAACGACTTATAGAGCATATTGCATGCATCGAAAGAGCTTCCATGCCTGTTCCGGTTGCGTTTGCAACCTCCCTCTGGTTGCGTTTACAACCGCCCATCTTATTAGCTGAGCTCAGCAAGAGGGAGGAGGGAAGTGCCATCGCAGGAGGCCACTGACCAAAAGAAGACACGATCTGAATAGTAGCTTGTCCATTCTTGGCTGGGGGGGGGGGGGGGGGGGTTGTTTTCCCCTATGGACGGTTGAGCGATGGGACTTCATCTTCCTGCCCATTGCAGCTGCCACTATTTAAAGAAAGGGTAAGGTTCAAACAAGAGGTCGTAACCTTGGCTCAGGATGGAGGGTAAACAGATAAACAGATAATCAGAGTTGGAAGGGACCTTGTAGGTCATCGAGTCCAACCCCCTGCCCAAGCGGAAGACCCTACACCATGTCTGACAGATGGGAGTCCAATCTCTTCTTGAAAGTCTCAAGTGATGAAGCTCCCACAACTTCCGAAGGCAACTTCTGTTCCATGGGTTGATTGTTCTCACTGTCAGAAAGTTTCTCCTTATTTCCAGGTTGAATCTCTCCTTGTTCAGTTTCCATCCATTGTTCCTTGTCTGGCCTACAGCTTGACCCCTTCCTCCTCTCTGTGGCACCCCTCAAATATTGGAACACTGCTCTCCTGTCTCCCCTGGTCCATCTCTTCCCTAAATTAGCCAGGCCTGGTTCCTGTAAGGGTGGAGAAGACTATAAGAAACGGGGCCCATCTAAGTTGGGCAAAACTTAGGTTTTTTGGGGAGGTGGGGAAAAGGACGGATGATCTTGTGCAGGGAAGACGTTTTAGAAAGTAGCACGTGGGTTTTGTTTGTTTGTTTTGTTTAAAGAGACGCTGGGCAGGAAGTCCCTAAGTCTGTTTCACCCTGAAAAAGGCTAGATTGGAGGCTCTCAAGATGTCCCGCAGAAGGTCAAGGGCAGGAGGATGCAGCACACCCCAATTGTGGTCTGTTCTCATTTCCCACCCACCCGCTGCCAGCGGGTCTCCTAAGTCTTGCGGGGCAGACAGAAACGTAGCAGCTCAGCTTAAGCATCTAAAGGGTGATACAGCCGTCGGGGTTGAACGCATTGGGGGCTGTTGTGGAAACTCTGCTCTTGGGAATGCTGTGATGGGAGGAATGCAAAAGGGGGCAGGTCAGGGGGGGCCTGGGAGGGGCTGCTGATGAGCTATCAAAAGTGCTTTTCACTGGCCAAACGACCTTGGACTCCAAGGGCGCCACTGGTGGAAGAAGGCCTTGCAACCAGCTAGGAGGGGACATGAGGGTGTTCTCTCAGCCGCCACTTAGCTTCCGTGGCCAAGAGGCAGAGAGCCGATGCTACGCCTTCCTTCCTTCCTTCCTTCCTTCCTTCCTTCCTTCTTTCCTTCCTTTCCTTCCTTCCTTCCTTCCTTCCTTCCTTCCTTCCTTCCTTCCTTCCTGTCTACACTCAGAGCCACCTTCTGGGTCCTCCTTGCATCCTTTTCAGCTTTGCCTGCTGGTGGGAAGAGAGAGAGAGAGAGAGAGAGAGAGCCACAGAAGTGTCACCAGCTGGAGCAGGAGGCACCATGAGACCATAGAAGGTGGAAATGCTGGATCCGCAGGCTCTTTCCCTCCCGCTCTTGGGGCTTCCCGGGTCAGGCAGCTCTGGTTCAAACTCTGCCATGGATGGAAGCCCTTCGCAAGCAAAGTCGATCAAGCAGAGAGGACACAACAGGGCGGGTCATTCCCAGGCAGTCCTTCATCCTGCAAAGATCAAAGAAAGAGCAAGTTGAAGACTCTCCAAGCCTTTCTGGAAGCCTCCGGCCGCCATCTCCATCACACCCCCTTGTCTTGGCATGACTTGGTTGTCTGGAGAAGGCAACTTCTCCAGACAACTTCCACGGCTTCTTTTCTCCAGGGAGATGAAGAAATAAAGACCGCAAATGATCTCTGTGGAATCCAAAAGGCTCACCCAAATCAGCAAGCAGGCCTCGGAGGGGACAGCCGTTGCTACTCGCAAATGACTTCAAGGGGTCTTACAAAGGGAGCCCACACAGCAGGAGTGGGCTTCAAAAATTTTAGCAAAGGGTTCTCTTGCCGGTGGCTGAGTGGGCATAGCCATGATGGGTGTGGCCTAGTTGGTCTCCTGCACTACAGCGGGGGGAGGGGGGGTTGCCCTCCCCGGGCTCCGGAGGCTTTCGTCAAGCCTCCAGGAGGGTGAAAACGGCCTCCCCGGACTCCAGAGGCTCTCTGGAAGCTGGAAATGGGCCCATTTCTGGCCTTCCTGAACTTCCAGGAGGCCCGTTTTTCACCATCCCTGAGCCTCCGCGTGCGCCCTGCACTTACTTGCATCCAGAATGGGCCATGTGGGGGCTCCTGGGAGAGGAGGGGAGGGTTGGGCGGGGCCAGCCAGAAGTGGGATTTGGGGGTTCTTCGAACTGTACAGAATCTTAGCTAGGGGGTCTCCTAGGGGTGGGATTCTACAGGTTCACACCTATTTGCTAGAACCGGTTGTTAACATTCTAAGCAGTTCGGAGAACCGATTGTTAGAAGAAATTACTGGCCTAAACCTGTAAGGAAGTCAGGAAGGAAACATTCTGGTGTTGCTTACAGAAACTGCCTCTCCTTTAACCCTTATTACATTCTTGGCAGGACTAGACTTCCTGTCTCAGGAACTTTTCTGGAGTTGTTTTTCCTTCCTTTGCTGGTATTTTGCTTGTGTGGAGTGACCATTCAAAGTTACAATGGCACTGAAAAAAGTGACTTATGACCATTTTTCACACTTACGACTGTTGCAGCATCCCCACAGTCGTGAGAGGCCAAGCAAGGAGGTGCATGCTTCAATGTGAGTGATGTTGAATTGGCCCACACCCAGCCAGTCACATGACCACCAAGCCAAGCCCACAAAACCGGTTGCTAAAAAATTTGAATCCCACCCCTGGGCTCTCCCAAACCTCTGCAAACCCCTAGCAGACCATCCCTGCCCCCAAAGGGAGGACATGCTTCACTTCCTGCTTGATTTTCTGTGATAGCAGGAAGGGCCATAATACAATACTGCTCTACTGGAGCCAGTCCAAGATGCGTAAACCACCTGTCGTTGCTGGTACTTAAAAGTACCTTTCCTTTCTTTGAGGCACCGTTCAACTCCAGGTGAAACTCTGGGTGACTTTATGGATACTGCCATGCAGGATCCCAAAAGATCACCAAGGGATCCCTGGGTTGTAGACTAAAATCGGAAGTTCAAAAAACATCTCAGAAGGTCTCCTTATTAGGACATATCCATAGGGCTGCAAAACATCCTACACGGAAGTGTCAATGGAGATTCATGGTCCAGGTCATGGTTGCCCCAGAGATGCTTTCTTTCAAAAGACAACTGGACTTCCTTGTTTTGTTGGAAGATTTTTCCCTTCCATCCTTCCATTCTCCACCATTCAGTCAGGAGCTTTTGGGATGAGAAGTGAAACAACTTCTAGCAAAAGTCCAGCTGCCTTTTGAAAGAAAACATGTCTGGGACAACCACGACCTGGACGATTGAGAATCTCTGTGGACACTTCCATGTAGGATGTTTGGCAACCTTATGGAATTGTCTTAGGAATGGCACCTTCTGCGGTGTTTCCTGAACTTCCTTTGTCAGCCTACAACCCAGGGATTCCTTCATGGCCTTTTAAGTAAAGGTTCCCCTCGCGCACAAGCTAGTCGTTCCCAGCTCTAGGGGGCGGTGCTCATCTCCATTGCAAAGCCGAAGAGCCAGCGCTGTCCGAAGACGTCTCCATGGTCATGTGGCCGGCAGGACTAAACGCCAAGGGTGCACGGAACGCTGTTACCTTCCCACCAAAGGGGTCCCTATTTTTCTACATGCATTTTTTAACGTGTTTTTGAACTGCTAAGTTGCCAGAAGCTGGGACAAGTAACGGGAGCTCACTCCATTACATGGCGCTAGGGATTCGAACCGCTGAACTTTCTGATCGACAAGCTCAGTGTCTTAGCCCCTGAGCAGACTTCTAGAAAAAAAAACATGGTGCTAGGGATTCGAACCACCAAACTGCAGAGCTTTCTGATCGACAAACTCAGCGTCTTAGCCGCTGAGCCACCATGTCCCCTTTTTGGTCTTTAATCTATGCCTGATGTCCCCGGTGTGCACCCTCCTCTTCCATCACTCTTCCATCCCGCCGTCTCTCTTACCTGTGCTAGAAAGGCATGGGTCCTTTATGTGAAAGACGAGGGCGAGGACGGCGATACCTCCGCCAGGCATTGTGCCGGTGCCCCCCAACACTCCGGACCACTTTGGGGTGTGCCATGTTCACGTCCTGTCCTTCCAGGAGCTCCTTCCCATCACTTGCTTCAGAGACTGGACCTGCAGGAAGACAAGGAATGAGGCGACGGTGGGAATGGTTTCTTTACATGGGGAGTTGGTCCATTTAGACTCCTCCGCCCCCCCACCCAAATTCTAGAATTCCAGGTTTTGTTCAAGACTGCCAGCCGACGATCGCATGTCTGGAGCGGAAGATTCTGGAACCCGACTCATTCATGTATGCATTCTTACAGAATAACAGGTTGGAAGGGACCTTGGTGGTCTTCTAGTCCAGTGGTCACCAAACAGTGAGCCAGGGACCACCGGTGGTCTGTGAGAAAAATTTGGTGGTCCTCAGAGAAATATCACCCCCAAAGCACCCCCCAAAGTAATTAATCCAGGCTACGCGGGAACACAAGGCTTGCGTCGCTTGCATTGCGAACAACATGAGGTAGTGAGGGGAGGGGGGAAAGGGCGGAGGGGGGGGGAACTTGCCCCTATCAACCCACGTGCCTGGCTTGGCCACCGGGCTGCTACTTTCCACTTCTTTCTTCTTCTGCTTTTGGCTGCACGCAAGGAAAGCAGCAAAAGTCTTTCTTTCTCTCCCCCAAACTCTGCCAGAAATGAGTCTTTGGGACCCTGCAAGGCCTCCTTGCTCCAAGAGGCGGAGTTTGGGGGAGAGAAAGAAAGACTTCTGCTGCTTCTGCTGCTTTCCTTGCATGAAGCCAAAAGTCTCTCCCCCCCCCCCACCTCGAGAATGGAGCTGGAGACGGTATCCTGAAATCCCAAATAAAGAAGGATCTATCAGTAGGAAAACAGGGTGGGGAATTTTCCTGCAGACTTTCGGGGGGATTTTCTCAGGGTCTCTCTTGGTCCGCGGGATTTAAAATTATGAATTTGGTGGTCCCTAAGATCCAAAAGGTTGGCGACCCCTGTTCTAGTCCACCCCTCTGCTTAAGCAGGAGACTCTATACCAGTGGTGGCTAATCTTTTGGGGCTCCCATGCCGAAAATTGTGCATGCGTGCTCATGTGCCACCACTCAGAAAGCAATGCACGTGGGGAGGAGGCACAGCCCCTGCGCTTGCGTGCACACACCCCTATGAGCCATGCACCTCTGCGCATGCATGCACGATCCCCCTGCCTATGCCACACACCTCTGTGCACACCCCCTGCGCATCTCTGTGCATGCGCCCATGTCTCCCACGCACTTCCACGCTTCTATGCATGAGCACCAGATACCCGACAATCCGCTGATGGGTGGGCGGTGTGCACACATGTGCAATGGGCATACTTCAGGTGATCTCTCGCGTGACACTTCTGACACACATGCCATAGGTTCGCCATCACGGCTCTATACACTTCCAAACAAATGACTGTCCAATCTCTTCTTTTTTTAAAGAAAAAAAAACCTCCAGTGATGGAGCAATCACAACTTCTGAAGATTCATGTCGATTTTTCAGTGAGCTTTCATTTCATACGCAACCCTACTATCATCGTCTGCCAAACAGATGGTGGTTTTATGGAAGAAGTTGACCAAATTTGTACATTGTTCTTGCCCCCGCCCCCACCCCAATAACTGCAAATAGTTGACACATGAGACCACGTATTGGAAGTGCCATGGTAGGCGGGCAGAAGTTGCATTTTACTTTGATATCAAAGTCTCGCAAGGTCTTCTGGCGTCCAAGCACTCATCATAGCCCTACTGACAGTTTCAAGCATCTGGTTAACCTTTAACGGCCATAATAATAAATTTAATGTGCCTGCATAGGCCAATGTTGATGGTATATCTAGTCATCCTGTATTCGAGCTCCCAAAAGCGTGTGCCAAAAACAACCGGTCGTTTTTTGTAGCTAAGAGAAAAAACTAGTCTTTGATGATATTAGGGCACTGCTACTCAGGATTTTTCTTTTAAAAAATACATGAAAAACACAAGTAAGAGGCAACACACATATCGTTATTGTCATTTGCACCTCGTACAATGAAATTAAATGCCATCTTCAGTGTACATTATAACTATAAAAATAAAAGACAAACACACCTCCTTCGCATTCTATACAATTGAATGGGAAACCCCTGATATTGCAATAATATTGCATTGTACAGTAGAATTCAATAGAGTTACTGCCCTGGGATAGAAGCTGTTTTTCAGCTTATTTGTCCTTGTTTTTATTATCCTGTACCATCTGCGAGATGGTAATAGTTAAAAAAAAGGGGTGCCCAGGATGAGATGCTTCCTATCTTTAAGGATGCTTTGAACTTTCTTAGGGCAGCAGGAGCTATAAAGCTCTTCCAAAGAGGAGAGAGGGCAACCCATGATCCTCTGGGCAATAACATTAACCCTCTGGAGTGCTGTCCTATCTGCCCCTCTGCAATTGGCAAACCATACAGAGGTGCAGGAAGTTAAAATGCTCTCTATAGTGCAGCGGTACAAGGTCACTAGCAGCTTTTCATTCACTTGTTTTCTGAGAAGTCTCAGGTAGTATAATCTCTGCTGGGCCCTTTTACAAAAGAGTATTTGTCAATGCAAGTTTTTTTTTTCTCTCTCAGTTGCTGATGCTCAGCTAAAGATTCCTGGCATGGGTGAAATGTCGCCCCCACTGCAAAGATCTCTGAATAAAAATAATTCTCTTTTCCATCGGTCCAGCTTTGATATCCAATAGTGATAGTTAGAACCAAAATGGTAAGGCCAGCGTTTAAGTGACAGGCATATGGTCTGCAAACAGTAGCGGGCCAGCACATTTTAGGCGGAAAAGACAAGCAAACGGAGGTCTTTGCGCTGCATAAATCCACTTTGGACTGTCGTGGCTGGACAGGAAAGAGAAGAGTTATAAAAAGTACCACAGATTTTGTCTCCTCGGTCAGCACCTTCCACACAATCCCTTCCACCCGATCTTTCCGCTTTAGAGATTTCCCTCCGGTCCTCCTTCACAGCTTGGGGGATGGCAAAACTGCTGCCTTTAAGGAAAGGAGGGTCCCCAGCCCTTTCATTTCACCATAGAAAAGAGAAAAGGCTTGCCAGCTCTCTGTAAATCACTGAGGGGCCTGGATCTCTTTATTAGTCAGCACCAATCCGGAGCCTGACGAGGCTCTTCCCACTTGGTTAGAAAGGAGTCTTTGGTCCCGGAGGACCAAAACTGGTTCCTCATTGGATTTCGTTGCTCTGATGTCATCTTCCCACTACAGTGGGAAGGGCAGAAGAGATTTTTTTTTCTTAAAAAAAGAATAAAAGCTTCAAGGAACTCTGGTTCCTAGAAAAAGCCCTATGTTTGGGGAGAAGGAGAAGATTACAGATTAACAGAGTTGGAAAGGTCCTCGCCTCTATATTTTCCCGGAGGAAACCATTTTGAGGGAGGGGACCTTATAGGTCATCTAGTCCAACTCCCCGCCCAAGCAGGAGACCCTACGGCATTTGTGACAAATGGCAGCTCAGTCTCTTCTTGAAAGCTTCCACTGAGGAAGCTCCCACAACTTCCCAAAGCAACTTTTGTTCCATTGGTTGGTTGTTCTCAGTGTCAGAAAATTTCTCCATATTTCTTATTTCTGAATCTCTCCTTGATCAGTTGCCATCCATTATTCCTTGTCTGGCCTCCAGGTGCCTTGGAAAATAGCTTGACCCTCCCTCCACTCTGACAGCCCCTCATATATTGGAAGACTGCTATCCTGTCTCCCCTAGTCCTTCTCTTCCATCTCTTCAGTAGACTAGCCATACCGAGTTCCTGCAACCGTCTTCTATGCCACGAGGTCCTTCCCTCTATGCATCAAAAAGCAGAGAAAGTAACAGAATAACAGGGTTGGGGGGGAACTTGAAGGTCTTCTAGTCCAACCCCATGCTCAGGCAGGAAACCCTATACTATTTCAGACAAATGGCTGTCCAGTCTCTTCTCCAAAGCCTCGAATGATGGAGCTCCCACAACTTCTGAAGGCAAGCTGTTCCACTGGTTGATTGTCCTCACTGTCTCGACTGATATTTCTTCCAGATCTTGAGGACAGAAATCTCTTGAGATCTCCCAGATATTTCTGAGATGCCTCGGAAGATCTTTGGAACTCACCAGCTCAGCTGAGCCCCTCTTCTCTTTGCCTTACATCCCCCCATCATACTTCTTCTCCCTTCAACCTCAAACATGGTTGCTCCACAGTTAGCTGCAAGGCCAAAGCAAGAGCAGCTACATTCTTCTCTGGAACAAGAAGTCTAGGGACCCAACAAACGTGCAAGACATGGGAGCAGAGTGAGTTGTGCTCTTCCTGATTTATTTTTATTTTTTATTTTATTTTTGTAATCCAGGTGACCGGTTTCCGTTCCCAGATTCTTTGGGGGTTTAAAATTACAAAATTTAGGTTTTAGAGTTCAAAGTTTCAGAGTTATGGGCTTGAAACCTATATTACACTGGGTTTCCATTCAAGATTCTTGACGGCTTGCTGCCCTTCCTAAACTGCAAGGAAGCTACAACCTGGCTGAGAAGCCCATTCCTTTAATCCTTATGTTGGGCAATAAAACAAGCCAGGTTCTTCCAGCTTGCAACACTTTGGTTTCCAACACAACAATGTTAAGAAGTTGGCCCTTGTTTGCCTCCAAGCCCCAGAATCTCTGGTTAAGGTACACAATCTTGTTTCCTAAAAAACAGAGAAGGAATCGGATGAATGCATATCACACCCAACAATGTGCAAAACCACACACTGTTACAGAGATTGGAGGCTGTTTTTCAAGAGTCAGAAGCCTTCACCACTTAACTTAGAAGCCAGGATTCGTTGCCAACTGTCTTGCCCTGATCCTGTTGCCTTTGGGACAACCATGATCTGGATGATGGAGAAGCTCCAGAGACGATCAGGATTTATGTGGCTAAGCAAAGTGGTCGTTAAGTGGGTCTGCACCCAACTGTATGGCCTTTTCTACCACAGTTAAGCAGCTTTAACTGTGATTTAAGTTTTAAGCAAACCACGGTTAAATGGTGTAATCATTAAGCAAACCCATGTTCCTCCATTGACTTTGTTGGAAGCCAGTTGGGAAGGTCTCAAATGATGATGGCATGACCCTGGACACTACATCAAACTTGGCAAGTTTAATACTTGTAGATTTCAAACTCCCAGAATTCCTGAGCTAACATGACTGGAGGAGGAATTCTGGGAGTTGAAGTCCACAAGTCTTAAAAGCTGTCAAGTTTGAAGACCCCTGATCGATCTATCTATCTATCTATCTATCTATCTATCTATCTATCTATCTATCTATCT
>NW_020769328.1:5806491-5834410 GCF_900518735.1 Pseudonaja textilis | reverse complement strand
ATCTATCTATCTATCTATCTATCTATCTATCTATCTATCTATCTATCATCTCTCTCTCCGTACCTACCTATTTACCTATCTATCAATCTATCTATCTATCATCTATCACAAGGGTCTTCAAACTTGGCAAGTTTAAGACTTGTGGACTTCAACTCCGAGAATTCCTGAGCTAACATGACTGGAGGAGGAATTCTGGGAGTTGGAATCCACAAGTCTTAAAGCTGTCAAGACCTTTGTCATAAACCATCATAAATACACACCTGTTGCCAAGCACTCAAATTCTAATCATGTGACCCTGGGGATGCTGCAACTTTCATAAATGCTGGTCATAGGTCCCTGGTTTCAGGGCTGTTGTAAATTTGAATGATCGCTAAAGGACCAGTCATGAAGTCAAAGGGCTACCTGTGTGTGAATCTAGTCACTGATTCCAGACCAGAAGTGGTATTTAGCCAGTTCTGACCAGTTCTGGAGAACCAGTAGAGGAAATTTTGAGTTGTTTGGAGAACCGGCAAACGCCACCTCTGACTGGCCCCGCCAACCCCATCTCTTCTCCACCTCCCGAGTCCCAGCTGATCGGCTGGGTCTTCTTTGGTTGCCCTGCATAGGAGAACGGAGCTGGAAAGCAGGTTAGTGAGGTGGGGAGGTGTCAAGAGTATATTCATGAACTGGAATAGAGCATGGTAACCAGGTCAGGCAATGAATAGGCATAGCAACGAAGTCAGCCAATGAGGACTGTTTGGAAACTGAAACTCGAAGTAGCCTAGGTGTGGCTCTGTATTAAGCTCTGAAGCTCTGTTGAGCTCTGAGTCTGTCTATTGAAAATGAAGCTGCTTCTCTCCTCTGCTGTCTGTCTGTCTTGCTTGCCTGCTGAACTAAAGTGAAACTGATCGTCTGTTTCTGAGCTCCTGACATGTTCACTGTTCTGCTCTGAGCCTGCGACATGTCTGCTTCTGTTTGAGTTTGCTCCATGGTGGAGAAATCCACAACTGGTATTGTAAAATTTACTTGACATGTTTATAAAGAAGTTAAATGAAGCCTCAGCCATCTGTGTTTACTTTTCTGGCGCTGAATTTACGCTGCAATACTCAGTACAGGAGGGAATGGAGATTTTGCAGTATCCTTTCCCTGCCACGCCCATCAAGCCACACCCTCCAAGCCACACCATGCCCACCAAGCCATGCCCACAGAACCGGTAGTAAAAATCATCGAATCCCACCACTGCTCCAGACCTAAGAGATCCCATAGGAAATCTTGCCCGTCCCCCAGCAAATTTTCCCATTGCTATCTCTATACCCTCACTTTCACGCATGTTTTCCCGCACTCAAACCCCAGGGATTCACTACATCCTGAACCCAAGGCTGGCTCTTCCAGCCTTTTTTTGAGACCAACCTTCCAGTAGTCATGGCATAGGGCCCAACCCTCAGGTGGCTTTGTTTCCTGAATTGTCCCTAACCGGACCAATTCAGCAATGAAGTATTTCCTGGATGTTACGTTAGTCTGAATCTTGACCGTATCTTTCAGCTTCGGGCCCTTCCAACCCCTGGATTTCCCTTGGCTCGTCTAGGCTGTGCCAGCTGTCACAAAGCTCATGAAATGCCAACTGTTGCTGTTGATTCAACTTCATAAATACACCGGGCCTTTTCCAGAGGTCAAGGTCTTTACACTCCCCAGCGAGAAAATGGCAAATAAACACCATGGGGAACAAAGGCCAGGCTAGTCAGGAAAAATACACAAGTTTGCACCAGCTTGAAAAAACAGAAGAACTTTCTTCGAATTGGAGCTCCAGCCTTGCGGGAGTTCAACTCCCTCAATTCTCAATCAGTAGGACATCCCTTTCATTGAGACATTCTTCGTGCTCTCTGGGCTTGGTGGCTTTCTTGCAGATGTTTCATGACCCAACTAGGTAACATCATCAGTGCTAGGAGTGGAGAGGAGGAGGAGGAGGAGGAGGAGGAGGAGGAGGAGGGCGACTGTGGGGTCCTTGTTGCTCTCTGAGCTTGGTGGCTTTCCTGCAAACATTTCATGAGCCAAGTAGGTAACATCATCAGTGCTAGAGAGTGTGGGGTCTGCTCCCTGTTTATATTCAATACTTTGCAAGTTTTGGTAGTGGCTTTGTCCTTGGTAGTTCCTTGATTGGGGCCTTGTTTTCTGTTAGGTTGTTTATCTGAATATAAACAGGGAGGAAAGCCCACACTCCCTAGCACTGATGGTGTTACCTAATTAGGGTCATGAAACGTCTGCAAGAAAACCAGCAAGCCCAGGGAGCACCAAGGACCCCACAGTCCTTTTCCTCCTCCTCCTCTCCCTACTAACACTGATGATGTTACCTAGTTGGGTCATGAAATGTCTGCAAGAAAACCAGCAAGCCCAGGGATCCCACAGTTCTCTTCTTCCTTCCTCCTCCTCCTCCTCCTCCTCCCTCTGCTAACACTGATGATGTTACCTACTTGGGTTATGAAACGTCTGCAAGAAAACCACCCAGCTCAGAGAGCACCAAGGACCCCACAGTTTTTCTTCCTCCTCCTCCTCCTCCTCCTCCTCTCCCTACTAACACTGATGATGTTACCTACTTGGGCTATGAAACATCTGCAAGAAAACCACCCAGCTCAGAGAGCACCAAGGACCCCTGAGCTACAAATATTCCCCTTCAATTCTAGTGGGGCAACCTGTCCAACCAGGCTATCTCAACAGAAACACATCCCCAAGCGATGGCTGGCCATCCTGGCATGAGAGGCTGTCCTGCAGCAGAGATGGCACTTGGGTCGGCTTAGGTTCTTGCAGCCCTGCAGCCTTGACAGGATGGGATTTGTTCCTGGCATGAAAAGCGCTTTGTCTGGGCTGTGATTGGGGGCGGAGTGGGGGGAGAGAAGGAAGAGAATCCAGTTCCTGTCAACAAAGGCCGACGGGCAAGGCCCCACTCAACATGTTGCTGACCACATCTTCAGAGGCTGGCTTCTTTTTTTCCCCTTTTTTGTAAAGCCAAGGGCCAGCAGGAGCAATCTCAGCTGAAATGAGGACAACAATACAATGATATAGTCCAGCCTCGGGGGTCCATGTAACCATTGATGCAATGCAGGGAAACGGGCCTTAATTTCTGTAGAACCAAACAGGTTTCCTTTCTGGAATCGAAATTCCGTTTTTCTCTGAGGGTGGCTGGGAGGTTGCTTAAACCCACTTCCTTCTTTAAATTCACTGGTTGGGGAATTCTGGGAGGTGCAGTTCTGGAGAACCGGTAGCGGAAATGTGGAATAGTTCAGAGAACCAGCAAATCCCACATCTGACTGGCACCGCCCTCCTCTAGTCTCTGTCTCCCATTGAGTCCCAGTTGATCGGATGGATCTCCTTTGGTTGCCCTGCACAGGAAAACGGAGCTGGAAAGCAGGTTGGTGGGGTGGGGAGGGAATGGGGATTTTGCACTATCCTTCCCCTGCCACACCCACCAAGCTACACCCACAAAACCGGTAGTAAAAAATTTTTGAATCCCACCACTGCTAAGAAGGGAGCATGAAAGCAACTGTATCACCCTGTATATAGTGACAGATTCACACTAAGCAATGACTTAGCCCATGGTTGACTGAATAAATAAGCCACCATTAGCCGAGTTCCCCTAACAGGCTTTGTGAAAGCCAAAGAGAGCTGGTTAATGTGGCGTGTAAGTCAGTGGTGGGATTCAAAAATTTTTACTACTGGTTCTGTGGGCGTGGCTTGGTGAGTGTGGCATGTCTTGGTAGGCGTGGTGAACGTGGCAGGGGAAGGATACTGCAAAATCCCCATTCCCTCCCCACCCCACTAACCTGCTTTCCAGCTCCGTTCTCCTGTGCAAGGCAACAAAAGAAGACCCAGACAATCAGCTGGGACTCTGGAGGCAGAGAATAGATGGGGTTGGTGGGGCCAGTCAGAGGTGGGATTTGCCGGTTCTCCAGACTACTCAAAATTTCCCTTGCCAGTTCTCCAGAACTGGTCAGAACCGGCTGAAGACCACCTCTGGTGTGAATCCAACCTGATCTACAGCAATCCAATCACCCTCTTGTTCCATGCTAAGCTGCGTTAGAAGGTGCAACTCCCAATTACGCGCACTTTCACCCTCCAAACTTTTAAGCTCCCTGGACGAAAGCGGCTTAAACTAACAAGACTTGCAACACCGTAAAGACGAACCAGTTTTGTGAAGGGGTTAAGCCTTTGTGTGGATTAGACTCCTCCATCTTTCAAGTCCTTCAAAGAGCTGTAGATTTCTTCATGGTTTTTGCAAACGTGACCTGGAACTGTGACGAGACATCAAACCCCACAGCCTTGTGCATCTTCCTGAGGGTTGAAAGCTTGGGGTCCTGGAAAAAAAAATTCTAGGGTGCCCTCCCAAATTCACAGCCCATAGAATGTCCTCTCTCTTCCTGCCCCCCCACCTGCCTGGCACAAGCCCCAGGGATCTCACACACACACACACACACACACGTGTGTCACGTCAGGCAAATTACATAATGTGTGCCGTTTGTGCAATGCTACGAGATGTTTGGGGGCATTACTCGCCCTTCCTTGCCTCCTGCAGACAGACACCCGTGCCCTGATTCACTCTGTTCAAATGTACATCATGTGCAGGCGTTTCTCACCTCCCTCTGAAGCCACAGGAGGGAGCCTCTTCATTCAGCACATCATCAACCCATTTTAATTAATAAGCCGGAACCTTTAATAGCCCTCCAATGCTGGCGCTTTCAAACCTATAGGAAATGGGATAGTGCGTCCCTTTTTGGTCACCACGATGTAAAAAAGGATGGTGAGACTCTAGAAAGAGTGCAGAGAAGAGCAACAAAGAGGATTAGGGTAATTGGAGGCCAAAACATATGAAGAACGGTTGCTGGAACTGGGTATGTCTAGTTTGATGAAAAGAAGACTAGAAGAAGACATGATAGCAGTGTTCCAATCTCTCAGGGGCTGCCACAAAGAAGAGGGAGTCAAGCTATTCTCCAAAGCACCTGAGGGCAGGACAAGAAGCAATGGGTGGAAACTAATCAAGGAAAGAAGCAACTTAGAACTAAGGAGAAATTTCCTGACAGTGAGAACAATTAACCAGTGGAACAACTTGCCTCCAGAAGTTGTAAATGCTCCAACACTGGAAGTTTTTAAAAAAGATTCTGGATAATCATTTGTCTGAAGTGATGTAGGGTTTCCTGCCCAAGCAGGGGGTTGGACTAGAAGACCTCCAAGGTCCCTTCCAACTCTGTTATTCTGTCACAGGAGTTATATCTCAACCATCTTCAACCAAGCTTGGTCTGAAGCAGAGGTGCGTATTCAGCAGGTTCTGACCAGTTCTGGAGAACCGGTAGTGGACATTTTGAGTAGTTCGGAGAACCGGAAAATATCACGTCTGATTGGAGATTTTACACTATCCTTCCCCTGCCACGTTCACCAAGCCACGCCCACAGAACTGGTAGTAAAAAAATATTTTTGAATCTGACCACTGGTCTGAAGGCAAGGCAAGGCTGCCTGAGAGAAATCAGCCGTGACCTGTTCCAAGCCAGGTCACAAATACCAAGGCCCCTTACTCTTGCTTTGCAACTCCAAGCTACAACAGGGCAGCTTTGCTGAAAGACAGAGGCAGGCCCACAACCGCACCCCAAGGGGGAACCCTGCACGGAATCCAGCAGGTTTTCACAAGCCAAGGCCTCGTCTGCACAGGCTGACCAGCAAAGATTTGGAGAGCCTGTTGCAAGGACTTGCTAATGCAGGAGTTTGCTGGCCTCGCCGCATGCAAAAATATCCTGTTTTTCCTTGTTAAGTATCACATTTATATCACTTTTGTGTTTTTTTTCCCAACCCTGGACTAAAATCCAACCCTTTTTCTCTTCTGCTTCAAATGCTGTTTCTTCCTCCTGGCAGCCGGGATTCTGAACCACCCAGTTTTTGAGTGCTGCAACTCCCGATCATTTTGTGCCCAAATTCCAAAGGGCCACCTTTCTCTATCAGAGAAGCCAGCTATAAAAAGCCAGCCAAGGACTTTGGAGAAAAGAGATCAGTGCCCAATTACTACATCTGGTGGGATTTACACACAAGTAAGCCCTTGCAGGAATACAGCAACCAGGCAGGTCCCCGAGTTCATCTCTCACTTCTACTATTCATTCACTTCCTCGTTTGCAAAATAGGAGTCGTTGCAATACGGGTAGTCCTTGTTTAGCGACAACTGGGACTAGGTCACTAAGCAAAGCAGTCCCTAATTAATTAAATTAAAACACTGCCATTTTACTTCAGCTTTATACATGAGAAGATTGGTTTTTAAGGTTATCTTTTCGTCACTGTCACAACTGCGACTGGTCATTAAATAAGGCAGTCATTAAACAAGGACTTTGTTTGCGCCAATGTAAAGGTCTGGCACAAACATTCTTAAATAATCCAGAACACATCAGATATATTGCTATTTAATTCTAATAAGATTTCCCCACCCATTCACCTTTCCCCACCTTTATCTTAGTTTAACATTAAGATATACATTTTTAAAAATCTCGCATTGTTCATCTTTCCTCAGCCTCGCAGGACCAAGCCAGACAAAGCGGAAATCTCCAATGATACCTTTAATTAAATACATTATTCTATTTCATCCACTCTAGGAAAATGGGCTGGGAACCAGCTGGGACTTTTAAAGGCAACTAACTTCAAGCAGGGGTTTGAAATCTTAAAAGTGTGCCAATTCTGATCCTTTCTCACACGTCCCCCCTCTCCCAAATGCTAAACTGTAATCAGCCCCAAGATGAATTTGGATTCCGGCTGTGTGGAGAAACATAAAAGAGTTAGGGGGAAGGAGAGTCACCTGCCCAGGTGAAATCCTAGCTGTCTTTTTTAACCAAGCTTAACATCAATCAGACAGTCCAAACTGGGCCAGCGTGAAAAATGCACAGGGACTGGAACGGGTTAGAATTCTAAGTGGCATATTTACGCAGCACATTTGAAATCCGACACAGGGGGGCACATTCAGTGAAGGATTGCGATGCGTCCCGCATGCCAGCTTGCGATCCTCCACCTTGAGTGACAGGAGCCAGCAGAGGAAAAGGACACACACGGACACAGACACAGACACACACACACACAGACACACACACGCCAAAGGCCTCCCAGGCAAGGGTGGCGTGCTGTGACCACCCCCCCGCCCCCTCAAATTGCTTTGGAAAGGCCGGCGCGCAATGGGCGCGTTTCATCTCCATCGCTGCAGCTTCTGTCGCGAAGCGCCTGGTCAAAAAAAAAAAAAAAAAGGATCGCCGGGGGATCCCAAACATAGCAACGGCGTGGAGGAGGGATCGAAAGGTCGGAGAAGAGAGCCGGGCGAAGGGCGTGAAGGTCACAAAAGCGAAACGACGAAGGAGGGAAGGAGAAAACAGGAGGCTTGGCGGTCCAGGCTTTCCGCCTCCCTCCAAGGCACGCGCGCGGAAGGAACGCGCCGAGCGCGCTCTGCACAGGCTCAGAGGTACCTTCCCCCCACACCCGGGTTCTCGCTAAGGCCGATCCCAGGCCCGCCTGGCATTCCCCACCCCCGCTTACCCCGCAAGTGGAGCTCTCGCCTGACAATCAGGAGGCTGTGAGTTCGATCCTAGGTAGAGACTGATCTTTGGCATAGACTCACCTGCTGGAGCGGGGTGGGTGGGACTAGATGACCTCCAAGGCCCCTTCCAACTCTGTTGTTCTAGCTTGTCTCTAGGACCGGCGGAGCTTTCCTCCAGCTGCAACGAGCCCGGGAGGAGAGCCGCCCTATTCCTGGCCCCATCGCCAAGAGAGGGACGTGTCTGGCTCCGCTGGGCCGGCGCCCGCGTCTCCCTCCGGGACGGGCTTCCCCCGTTACCTGGCTGCGCCGCAGGTGCCTGCTGGAGTCCCCGCCGCCCGCTCGGAGTCTGCCTTCCCCTTTCCAAGCCCGGTCCCCGCTCCCTTCCCCAATCCCGCGAAAGGCAGGCATTCAACAGGTCGAGACTCCTCTTTTTACAGGCCCTTTGGAAGCAGCAAGAAGAGAGTTAAGAGCTGAAAGGGACCTTGGAGGTCTTCTAGTCCAGCCCCCACGCCTGGCTCGGGCAGGAGAGCCGTCCTAGACCATGCAAGAGGAGCTGGGCTGGAAGCGGGACGGCTCCCTCCTTCCTTCCCACCCAGGCTGTCCCCGGCTCCCTTTTGCCCTCCGCGGGACGGGGGAGAGAGGAGAGGAAGAGCGGCCAGCCGGCCGGCCGGGAGCTGAGGCGAGCAGGCGGTGCCTTCGCTGGAGGCAGGTCGAGGGGGACCGTCTTTGCCTCTGCCAGCCCGCCTGCCAGGGTCTCCATCCCCCGGGCAGACGGCGCCCCGACGGCAGCAGCCCCCGTGGGCGCTTCCCCACGGGCCAAAAGAGCCACCCACCTCCGGAGGCCGAGCCGAGCGCCAGGCACAGCAGCAGCAGCAGCAGCAACAGCAACAGCAGCCAGCGCCGCACGCCCATCGCGCCCACGCGGCCGCCGATGCAATGCCCGCGCCAGGAGCAGCGGTGGCGGCGTCGGAGGAGGAGGAGGAGGAGGTGGCAGCTGCAACCCAGGAAAGCGAGCAAGACGGTCGGTGGCTCCAGCCGCCGCCAGGCTTGCAATTTGTAGCCGAGCGGAGCTGGAGGCGGCCCGCTCCGGTCATGTGGCTGCCTCCACGCCCCCCCCCCCCCCCGCCACTCCGCCCGCCCGCCCGCAGCGCCTCCCGCGACCGCCAGGGACGCCCCCGCCAGGCGAGAATTCCCTCTCGCCGCCCCAACCGGGCCTGGCTGAGCCCCACCCCCGAAGCGGGAGCCCGGCCAAGAGAGATCGGATCGGATCGGATCGTGCCTGCTCGGATCGCTCGCCCCCCTTCTCATTGCTAAGACACACACACACACACACACACAGAGAGAGAGAGAGAGAGAGAGAGACTTTTAGATCTACCCATTTAGGGGCACTTGATCTCTTCCTGGCTCCAGGTGGACCTTTCTGCTTTTCCTAAGATTTGGGCTCTCTCTCTTGCCCCTGTTAGTTCTCCGTATTTATCCCTAACTGTTTTGGACCTAGAAGAGATTGGATTGCCATCTGTCCGAAATGGTGTAGGGTCTCCGGCTTGGGTTGGACTAGATGACCTACAAGGTCCCCTCCAACTCTAGTTTTCCCCAAGCCAGCTCCCCACCCACCCCCACCACCTCTTTCTTGCAACCACCTCCCCCAATCCATCCAGCCTCTCTCTATGCCAGGAACCTTCTTCTCACCTGTTGAGAGGTGAGTCCCAAACAGTCCTTTCAGATCAAGAAGGACTTTGAGGGCTGGACTGGACCAACCTCCTTTGCCCCCTCCATTCCCCCTTGGAACCTACCAAGGTTTCCTTCCCTGGAGCCCCTGGGCTGGGGTAAGGGGCTTAGGGACAGTATTACTTGGTCTGTTGTGTGGATGCTTGTGTGTTTTTAGGAGGCGGGGAATTTTGGCGGGTGGGGAGGTGTTTGGGGATTGTCATGTATGTATGCGTGTTGAGTCTGGTCTCTGGATGTTAGGTGAATTTCATTGTATGTGTATACTGTGTATATATGTACAGTGACAACAAAGAATTCAATAGAACTCTTTATTGGCCAAGTGTGATTGGACACACAAGCAATTTGTCTTTGGTGCAAATACTCTCAGCATACATAAAAGAAAAGGTACAGTCGTTAAGAATCAAGAATCATAACGTACAACACTTAATGTTAGTCACAGGATACAATAAGCAATAAAATCATACTAGGAAACAGTCCACATAAATCGTAAGAACACAAGCGACAAAGTTACAGTCCTACAATCACAAGTGGGAGGGGATGGGTGATAAGTGTTGAGAAGATCAACAGTAATAGTAGTGCAGACTTTATCATAGTTGGACAGGGTTGAAGGAATTATTTGTTTAGCAGATGGTTTTCAGGAAAAAAACTGTCCTTGTGTCTAGTTGTTCTGGTGTGCAGAAAGGTCCACCTTCCCTTTTGAGGGAAGGAGTTGAAACAGTTTATATCCGGGATGTGAGGGATCTGTAAATATTTTCACAGCCTTCTTTTTGACTCTTGCAGTATACAGGTCTTCCATGGAAGGCAGGTTGATAGTAATTGTTCTTTCTACAATCCTAATTGCTCTCTGAAGTCTGTGTCCGTCTTGTTGGGTTGCAGACCCAAACCAGGCAGTGATAGAGGTGCAGATGATAGACTCAATCATTCTTCTGTACAACTGTATGAACAGCTCCTTGGGCAGTTTGAGCTTTCTGAGTTGGCCCAGAAAGAACATTCTTTGGTGTGCTTTTTGGACGACCTTTTTGATGTTATTTTAATTCAATTCAATTATGCATGGACCCCTTTCCCCATGCAAAGGCCTGCCACCTTTACCTCCAAAGGTGCACACCCTTACAGGTTGCGGTGATTTGGCGGTGGTGTTTTGTTTTGTTTTTTAATCACAAAACAAGCAGAGAAAGCCCTTTGCAGATAGTTGAGTCAGAGCAAGCACCAGCTAGAAACAATGGAGCGTTTTCCACAGCCTGGGAAAACAAGCGGCCTGCAGCTGCTGTGTTTTCTTATCACTGGAGCCAGTTGGGAGTTTGTAAGAAATCCCCCCAAGATTGAAATCTGTCAATCCGCTCCCGACAACTCACTCATCCAAGCTTTTGTCCCCCTCAGGATGGGCCCACCTCGCAGGGTTGTTGTGAAGTAAAAGGGGAGATGGTGAGCATCCCTCCTGCCTTGAGTTACTGGAGGAAAGGTGAAAGAAAGTCTTCTGACCTTAGAAGCAATCCAATGCAGAAATGTGCTAGAATGACTCACTACACAGAAGAAACAAACTGTTTTTCAACAAAGATGAGCCATACACACCAAAACGTTGGGGGTTATTTTCTTGGGATGTAGACCTTAGATATCTTCTAGTCCAACACCCCACCCACCACCCCACCCTGGCTTAGGCAGGAAAGCATTTCAGACAAATGGTTCTCTAATCTCTTCTTTAAAACTTCCAGTGTGGAGCATTCACAATTTCTGGAGGCAGGTTGTTCCACTGGTTAATTGCTCTCACTCTCAGGAAATCTCTCCTTAGTTCTAGGTTGCTTCTCTCCTTGATTAGTTTCCACCTGTTGTTTCTTGTCCTGCCTTTAGATGTTTCGGAGAATGGCTTGACTCCCTCTTCTTTGTGGCCTATATAGACTGGGGTGAAACCAGGCTCAATAGCAGTAACTGTGAGAGGGATCTTGGAGTCTTAATGGACAACCAGCTAAATACGAGCCAGCCGTGTGCAGCAGCAGCCAAAAAAGCTAATGCAACCCTAAGCTGCATTAACAGAGGGATACAATCAAGATCAAGGGAGGTACTAATACCACTCTATAAACCCTTAGTAAGACCACACCTAGAGTACTGCATCCAGTTTTTGTCATCACACTATAAACAAGGTGTTGAGACTCTAGAAAAAGTACAGAGAAGAGCAACCAGGATGATTAGGGGACTGGAGGCTAAACATATGAAGAACGGTTGCAGGAACTGGGCTTGGCTAGTCTAGTGGAGAGAAGGACCAGGGGAGACAGGATAGCAGTCTTCCAATATTTGAGAGGCTGCCACAGAGAGGAGGAAGGGGTCAAGCTATTTTCCAAGGAACCTGAAGGCCAGACAAGGAATAATGGATGGAAACTGATCAAGGAGAGATTCAACCTGGAAATAAGGAGAAACTTTCTGACAATGAGAACAATCAACTGATGGAACAGAAGTTGCCTTCAGAAGTTGTGGGAGCTTCATCACTTGAGACTTTCAAGAAGAGATTGGACTCCCATCTGTCAGACATGGTGTAGGGTCTCCTGCTTGGGCAGGAGGTTGGATTCTAAGGTCCTTTCCAACTCTGATTATCTATTATCTGGCAACCCAGGAGAGATTGGAACACTGCTATCAAGTTACCCTCTCCCCCGGTTAAGTATCACTCCCAGCCATCAAAAAAGGTTGTAAGTCCTTGCAATGCTGCAAAAAAATATTGATTCAGACTGATTCAGACCTAGGTGGATCAAATGGTGGGAGAGTGTATTCAATTTAAACCGGAATTTTTTCTCCTAGGAATAATATCAGAAAGATATAGGAAGGATTTAATTTATCTAATAGTACATATATTGATGGCGGCTAGAATAATATATGCACAATACTGGAAGAAGGAAAACATACCACCAGAAACAGAGATAATAAGAAAAATTATGGCCTGTGCAGAATCAGATAGCTTAACTCTAGAATTAAAAAAAAAAAAACAAGAGAGAATCTAAGTATTATGAAACATGGAATAAATTCTATCAATGTTACATAGAAGAAGGCAAGATTGGAACATAAGTAGCTATGATGATTAGAATAATTAGTAAATAATATATCAAACGAGGAGACTGTAAATGATGAAGTAAAATGTATATATGTATAACAATTGTAATGCCAGATCGGCTGCACCGTGTTGTATTCTTATAATTAAAATAAAATAAATATATTTTTTTAAAAGGTTGTAAATCCCTAACCTGATGATAGGAACTCTTGAAAAGATGGCAACCCATCTTTGTTATGACTAGACACAAAGTGCTTGGAAAGTCCTGATGTACTTTATAGGGCATCTGTGCCCTTCTGTTTGGTCCTTGCTGTCTTCTCCGTGGGCAACCTTCTCTCTTGCCAATCAGTGCAACTGATGTAGTTAAATTGAAGAACTTCCCATTGTGCAAATTGAAAGAGTCAAGAGTCCCCAAATGCAACATAGCTATTGTGGAGGACTTACTAAGCCTTCTGGATACTATAAGGATCCTGCCATAGGCAGGGCGGGGCAATAGACTTTCTTTCTCTCCATTAGTGCAAAGAAGGAAAGGATGCAATAAAAAAAATATATTGAGCTTGTTTTAAAATTGATACTCTTATTTCCAGGTGCTTATTGTGGAAGGACACAAATCCAGAGTCTCCGTTTTCAGTTACTTTTTGCTGCAAAACTCTTCCCTTGGAGGAAGTTTCAAGATTTGCACGTGGGTGCAAATTGCCCACTTTACAATTGGCTGAAAGAGGCAGTCACACCCAGCTGCCTCAATCTGAGGATCAAAGACAAAAAAAAACCCAGCTACTTTTGTGATTCTTGCATTTGGTGCAAAACAATAGGAGAAAAAATTTTTTAAAAACCATTATAAGCAAAAGAAAAAAGGAACCGTTTTAAAAGCTGTTTCTTCTGTGTTGTTTCTCTTTTCTTATAAAGATGCAAATGGAAGACTTTTTCCTGCAGTTGTTTATACAGCATTTACTTTCAAGGAACCGGGTTAGAATTTGCAACTTTACAAGACAATCCTTTCTAAGTCTTTTTTTTTTTTTTTTAAAGCAAGGCGCATGATTTTCAGTACACAGAAGTTACTCTCGTATCTTTGGGGAAGAAATATTGATATAGGAGAAAAAGAGCTAAATCTTCCATATGGGTTTGATCTCCGTAATGTCAGGAGAAACATCTGTTGTTCTTCCCTCCTTGAACATCCCTGCTGGCTCCTATTGGCTGAAAACAAATCTTAAATGTAATCAGCCCTTCTCCAAAACCCAGCCTATCTCCCAAGTTCCTGAACTTTCCCTTTCCAGCCTTTTGCAATCCGCGCCTTGGCAGCTTCCAGGAATTCTGCCACTTGACTCAAGTTCCAAAATTTGCTGAACTCAGAAGAACATTGGGAGGCCAAGTCATTCGGTAATCTACGTTTTTGCTTTCAAAGGACGGATCTCCTGCCTCCCCCCGAAAAAAACCCTCTGCTTTCAGTGTCATCACCACAAAACATGCGAGTACGTGCAGGCTGCAAACCACATCCTCCCCAACCGACTTCAGATTTGACCTTCATTGCAGTTGGTTTAGCCAGTCTAGTGTGAAATACCACCTAATTGACAAGAAGCTCCTCTGTTTTAAGAGTAGAATAGAGTAGCGCAGCGCAGCGCAGCGCAGCGCAGCGCAGCACAGCACAGTACAGAACAGAATAGAATAGAGCTGGAAGGGACCTTGGAGAACCTATACCAGTGGTGGCTAACCTTTTTGGGCTCCTGTGCCAAAAATTGTGCCGCACGCTTGCACGCTCACGCTTGCATGCCAGCACCCAGAAGGCAATGCACGCCCCCCGCCATGACCCGTATGCATGTGTGCGCAATCCCCACCAACCCACTCCACCGCCCCTTTACCTGCACTGCATCTCACAGCTGATTTTCAGCCGGTTTGAGGCCTTTTTCGGCCTCCAAGAGGCTTGAGGAAGGCTTCTGCAGGCTTTGCAGGCCAAAAACTAGCCCCGTTTCGTCACTTCCAGTATTTTTGGAAAAACAGGAAGTGATGAAACAGGGCTAGTTTTCAGCCTGCAAAGCCTACAGAAGCCTGCAGAAGCCTTCCTCAAACGGAGCTGGAGACGGTATCCTGCGATCCCAAATAAAGAATGATCGATCGGTAGGGGAATTTTCCTGCAGACTTTTGGGGGGATTTTCCCAGGGTCTCTGCTCCACGAGGTTTATGAGTTTGGTGGTCCCTGAGGTCCAAAAGGTTGGCGACTCCTGATTTCTATATCCAACCTTCCGCCCAAGCAGGGGACCCTACACCATTTCCGACAAATGGCAGCCCAGTCTCTTCTTGAAAAGCTTTCAGTGATGAAGCTCCCACAACTTCTGAAGGCAACTTCTGTTCCATGGGTTGAATGTTCTCATTGTCAAAAAATTCCTCCTTATTTCCAGGTTGAGTCTCTCCTTGTTCAGTTTCCATCCATGATTCCTTGTCTGGCCCTTCGGTGCCTTGGAGAATAGCTTGACCCCTTCCTCCTCTCTGTGACAGCCCCTCAAATATTGGAAGATCGCTATCCTGTCTCTCCTTCACTAGAGTAGCCACTAGACTAGTGTTACCTAATGTATGAAGCAGGCTCCAGACCCCCCAAAAGCAGAGGTGCAGATGGCAGACATAATACTTTCCGCCCCCTCCCATTAAATGCTTTTATAAACAGTACACTGAGCCTTCCACAAATGTTTACGCTAATCTGATGCTTTCTCAAAATTCTGCTGAGGTTCCAAGGCAGACGGAAATGAATTGAACCACTTGAGTGTTAAAGTCACACTGTCAAGCTTGGAGCGAAAAGGTCCAGGGAAGAAGCAGGCAGGCCTCAAGGGACAATCTCCAGGCCAAAATAAAAAATAAAGAAAGGTGCTGGATTTTAAATTCCACCTGAACAGCTGCAGTCCTCAGGGAAGGAGGTTGAGAAGAAACGGCTGGGATAGAAAGACACCCGTCTCCATGGGATCTGTGGACCAACGTGACGGCAAAGAAAGGTGAGCCCTCAAAACTTATTCCAGTCGTATTTCCAGATGGAGAAATTAGGTTGGGAAGGTGAACTGGTTTCTGAAACAGCTCTTGGCTCTTTATGGTGTCTCGTTGAATTCTTTCGAAGTAGCAGATTGCACACAGGTAATCCTTGACTGATGACCCTTTATTTATGCTTGTCCCTCCATTTGGCAGCCAGTCAGGTGCATTTGGGGAACATTCATGTTTTATCATTAAACATGTGGGAAAGGAAGAATGCCTTGTATAAGATTTGTAGCATGAAGTTTATAAATAGTGGTACTAATGGTGAAGTGAATGGCACTCCAAAATAGTGGGGGGAAATGAAAGAAGGGGGGAGGAGGAGGAGGAGGAGGAGGAGGAGGAGGAGGAGGAGGAGGAGGAGGAGGAGAACTTGTTCTGTTTATAGAAGCTTTATATGGAAAAAAGGAGGAAGAAGGGAGGAGGGGGAAAAGGAGAGGAAGAAGAGGAAGTAGAACAACAAGAAGAAGAACAACTTGTTCTGTTTATAGAAGTTTCATATAGAAAGAAGAAGAAGGGAGGAGGAAGAGAAGAAGAAGAAGAAGAAGAAGAAGAAGAAGAAGAAGAAGAAGAAGAAGAAGAAGAAGAAGAGGAGGAGGAGGAAGAAGAGGAAGAAGAAGAAGAAGCTAAATCAAAAAGTCATCCAAACTTGATGCCCAACACTTGGCGCAATCCAGTGGTTGACCTCTATCTCGCATAAAGCCAAACAGGAGCTTGATTAGTGCCTTAACCCAGCCAGTAACGATCGTCTACTTAAACCAACATGGCTGAACAAATCCTGACTCGGTCCAACGTACGAGGAAATCCTCTCCTCATTTTGCAAAACCTGCTGATGCTCAGCTTTGGCCCTTCCATTGTTCCTGAGGAACCTCAAGCGAGGACGTCGATGGCAGTTTATTTCTGCACGCCAGACCACCTGCCAGCCATGAAGGGAGGAAAGGGGTTATTGTCGCAAGCTGCATTTTTGCAAGCTTAGCTGGCAACGGCTGGCAGATTCCTCCCGTGATGCAAACATCTGCAGGATGGCCAGAGCCAAGACAGCAGAAGTTAGGAGGAGGAGGAGGAGGAGGAAGGGGGGAGAGAAGAAATAGCTTCATTAAAAAGGCCTCTAAGAGGTCTCTCCAAATGGCTTAGCATCTGGGGAATAAACAGGAAAGCCAGAAGGAAGTACTTTGGAGAGGAAGGATGCAGGATAAGAATCCCGCTGAAGGCGCATCATGCTTGTGGAATGTCAGGACCAAGAGACCCAACCTCTGGGCAGTGGCTGCTTCTTGGGGTGGGGAGGTGTGAGCCTCAGCACATCTGCCAGGGGTCCTCTTTGACCTCCTCCGATTTCAGAAGTCATGGGGTGGGTGAGCCCCCACCTGGTGCTAAGCTACGATGGGCTTCCTTTTAGGTTGGGCTTCATACACAATGTATTTCACCTACTCTTGAGAAGACCTGTATATTAATTATATGGGTCAGAAAGAGTCCAAGAGTCCTGAAACAGAGATAATAAGGAAAATTATGGCATGTGCAGAATCAGATAGGGACTAGAATTTTAAAAAAAATTAAAATTAAATTAAATTAAAAAAACAACAGGAATCTAAGTATTATGAAACGTGGAATAAATTCTATCAATGGTTGCACAGAAGAAGCCAAACATAAGTCGTTATGATGATTAAAATAATTAGTAAACAAATGTATCAAACAAGGAGATTGTAAATGGTGAAGTAAAATGTATACATGTATAATAATTGTAATGCCAGAACGGCTGCGCCATGTTGTATTCTTATCATTAAAATTTTTAAAAAAAGAAATAGAAAAAAAGAAAAGAAAAAGAAAGAGTCTAAGAAGGTATCTGCAAACTCTTCGCATCCTGGACATCAACTGTTTCAGCTCTTTCCCTCAGGACGGTGCCATAGAACAGGGGTCTCCAACCTTGGCAACTTTTAAGACTTGTGGACTTCAACTCCCAGAGTTCCTCAGGCAGCTTTGCTGAAGTCCACAAGTCTTAAAGTTGCCAAGGTTGGAGACCCCGGTTCTATGGCATCATATGCCAAGGCGACACAGGGATACCTGAGCATCTAATTCTCACAGTTTTGCCCAATGTCTATGTATATTAACTCACATGGTGTGGCTGTATTGTTATTATTTATCCTTCTTATTATCTTATAGGAGCCGCGGTGGTGCAGTGGTTAAAGTGCAGGCTACTTCTGCTGCCTGCTACTTCTGCTGCCTGCTGGCTGCCTGCAATTTGGTAGTTCAAATCTCACCAAGGCTCAAGGTTGATTCAGCCTTCCATCCTTCCGAGGTGGGTAAAATGAGGATCCAAATTGTTGGGGACAATAGGCTGACTCTGCAAACCACTTGGAGAGGGTTGTAAAGCTGTATATAAGTCTAAGTGCTATGGCTATAGTTAATTCTGCCCACTGCCAGCAATTCGATCCTGACCAGCTCAAGGTTGACTCAGCCTTCCATCCTTCTGAGGTGGGTAAAATGAGGACCCAGATTGTTTGGGGGCAAGAGGCTGACTCTGTAAACCCTTTAGAGAGGGTTGTACAGCACTGTGAAGTCTAAGTACTATTACTATTGCTATTACTATTGCAGGCTAACCTCTGCTCACACTGCCAGAGAAATCACCTTTTCCTTCTACCCCAAAACGGCTACATATCCCACCCGCTCCCTTCAGCCATTTAGCAAATTTTGGATTTACAACCCAACCCCCACCACATGAGACTGGGTTCAGATGGCTGGGACCTCCCAGGGAACAAAGAGGCCACTTAAAATGTTTGGGATGTCAACATTTCAACCACACATCGATCCAGCCATTAATTACACAAGGATCAAACCCACGCTTATTCCTCTCCCCCATCCAATCTGGGGAAGTGGGGAATGCGGACAAGGTGAACCTTCTGCAAACATTTTTGTGGCTCTCTAGGGTAGCCCCTCTGAACTTCAACCATCGTAAGATGTGTGGACTTCAGCTCCCAGAATCCCCCAGCTGCTCTGCGTGTGAGTTCTAGACCTATCTTAACCGTTAAAGCCAGTTGGGTGACTTTGGGCCAGTCCTTCCCTTCCAGCCAACCCACCTCATAGGGTTGTTGTTGGTGTGTGGAAAATAGGAGGAGGAAAGTATATTATTAGGTATGTTCACTCTGCCTTCAGTTATTCTTAGTGGGATATAAATAAATAAAATGTCTGCTTTAATTGATCCAATACTGGCAGTTACAGGCAGTATTCTCTCTCCTTTACAATTAGCTTATGACCTAAAATACAAAAATAAATAGTAGGAAAAATAGGGGAGGGAAAAGGGAAGGGAAAAGTGTAGAAAAGAAGGTGGGAAAGACAAAAAAAAAGAAAGAAACTGACTTCCGATTCCCTTTGGTGTGGTAGAATAAGGCAGTAAAATCCAACCTCAACTTTCTACTTTTACGTAGTAGTATAAAATATTCATTTCTATAACAACAAATCCATCTAATCAGTAAAATCCAAAATCGAAGTTTAATTCTTTTCCCACCCCAGGCACAAAGTCCAGTAGCGGTTTCCAAGTAGAAACAAAAGTAATCGTGTTTTTTTTTTCCCTTTGACCAAAGCAATCAATGTAGCCGTCTTTGCTAACTCCATCCATTTTTGCAGTCATTCGTCCATTATAGGGATTGAAATATCCTTCCATTTTTGTGCATAAAGTAATCTTGCTGCCGTCAACCTATATAACATCAAAGTTTCATTTTTCCCCCTCCAAGTCTTTTTCCATTAAACCCCAAAGAAAAGTTTCTGGTTTAATCTTTATGTTCACCTGAAGAATTTCCTGTATTAGAATATGAATCCTATTCCAATATTTCTTTGTCCACCCTAAATGATAAAAGATCCCTCCTTTACATTTATATTTTCCAACATTCATTTAAAGTACTTTTCATACGTTCTTGATCACTTGTCTGGCGTTAAATACAAACAATACATCATCTTATAGAAATTTTCTTTTACATTGTTCTTGACTTAGAACCATTTGTTAAGCCGCCGTTCAAAATTACAAAAGCATCGGGGGGAGAAAATACTGACCTATAACCTGCCAAGAAATTAAAAGATGCTTGTTCCCGGGGAGGAAAGCTGTGGCAAATCTAGACAACATACTAAAAAGCAGAGACATTACCCTGCCAAAAAAATTGCATATAGTGGTTTTCTCAGCTGCAATGCATGGCTGTGAAAGTTGGACCATAAGGAAGGCTGAGCTCCAAAGAATGGAGGCCTTTGAGCTATGGTGCTGGAGAAGACTCCTGCGAGTCCCTTGGACTGCAAGGCCATCCAACCGGTCAGTCCCAGAGGAGATCCACCCTGACTGCACCTTAGAAGGCCAGATCCTGAAGATGAAACTCCAAGACTTTGGCCACCTCATGAGAAGGAAGGACTCGCTGGAGAAGAGCCGAATGCTGGAGAAGATGGAGGGCCAGAGAAGAAGAAGGGGACGGCAGAGAAGGAGGGGGCTGGATGGAGTCACTGAAGCAGTCGGAGTGAGCTTAAATGGACTCCAGAAGATGGTAGAGGACAGGAAGGCCTGGAGGAACGTTGTCCAGGGGGTCGCGATGGGTTGGACACGACTTCGCAACTAACAACAACAACAACAACAACCTGAAGCTTATGACCACTGCAATATCCCCATGGTTACATGATAAATATTGTGCTTGGCAACCATTTGTCAGAAATGGTGTCCCTTCCGACAAGCGAATTCAATGGGGGAAGCTGAACTCACTGAACAATCACAGGATTCAGTGAACTGCCATGATTCTTTTAACAACCATAGTTTAAAAAAAAAAAAAGGTCACAAAATCGTGCCTAGCTCATTTAAGAAGCCCCTTGTTTAGAAACAGACATTCTGGCCCTAATTGTTGGGGGGGGGGGCAATAGGCTGGCTCTAGAGAGGGCTGTAAAGCACTGTAAAGTGGAATATAAGTCTAAGTGTTATTGCTATTGCCCTTTCTTCCCTCCCCCTCCCTCCTCCCTTCCTTCCTTCCTTCCTTTCTTCCCAATGGTTAGAATGAAGTGTTGCAGGCTAATTCTGCCCACTGCCAGCAGTGCGATCTTGACCATCTTTAGGTTGACTCAGTTTCAATCTTTCCGAGTTCACTAAAATGAGGGTCCAAAATTGTTTGGGGGCAAGAGGCTGACTCTGTAAACTGCTTAGAGAGGGCTGCAAAGCACTGTGAAGCGGCATATAAATCTAAGTGCTTTTAAATCGACAACTACTTGTGCCTACCAAGCTTTTATGCAGGTAGTCCTTGATTTATGACCACAATTAAGCCTCAAACTTGCTGTTGCTAAGTGAGATGTTTGTTAAGTGAGTTCTCTCCTGTTTTACCACCTTCCTTCCTATTCCATTCCATTCTATTTTTCTATTCTATTATTCTATTTATTCTGTTCTATTCCATTCCATTCTATTATTCTATTTTATTTATTCTATTCCATTCTTCTATTCTATTCTATTCTATTCTATTCTATTCTATTCTGTTCTGTGCTGTTCTACTCTTATTCTATTCAATTCTATTTATTCCATTCCATTCTATTCTATTCTATTCTATTCTATTCTATTCTATTCTATTCTATTCTATTCTATTCCATTATTCTATCCTATCCTATTCCATCCCATTCTATTTGACTCCATTCTACTCTATCTGAAGGCATTCTATTTGAAGAGACTGGACTGCCATTTGTCAGAAATGGTGTAGGGTCTCCTGCACCCCTCTGGGAGGGGTTGGACTAGCAGACCTCCAAGGTCCCTTCCAACTCCACAAGGAATCTGTCAGGGGATACACCTCAGGCTCCCATCAAGGCCTTCTAAATTATGAATGCACAAGGGAGGCCGCATGGCGGGTGTGAATAATGCCACCGTTCTCACCGATGCTTCCCCTGAGACAGCAGCGAAGCCCATTACACATACAAATTCGAGCTGAATCGGAGAATGAGAATTTAAGCACTGCGATAACGCTAAGCACGCCGATTTAAAAGCAAATGCCACTGATGGCCCTAGATCTCGAAGGCAAAATATAATTTCTTTTTTTTTTCTCAGAATTCTAACAAAAAGGACCAAGTTTCCTCCAGCCCCCATTTTTCCCCTTCTGGTGTCCATTCTACTCTTTTTTCTAATGCTTTTTTAAAAAAAATCCTTTAGTGAGCAAATGACAAAGAAACCAACGCACCAACGTTCACACCTCGTGTTAAACCATAAAGCGGTTGGCTAGTTTCATGGATGGTATAATGAGTTGTATGAACCCAGCTTGGTTCGGGTTTGATGCACCAGCAGACCGCAGTTAAGCAGATGGTGGCTTAGTAGCAGAAGTGGTCTTCAGCAGGTTCTGACCAGTTCTGGAGAACCGGTAGTGGAAATTTTGAGTAGTTTGGAGAACTGGCAAATACCACCTCTGACTGGCCCTGCCCCCATCTCTTCTCTGCCTCCCATTGAGTCCCAGCTGATCGGCTGGGTCTTCTTTGGTTGCCCTGCACAGGAGAACGGAGCTGGAAAGCAGGTTAGTGGGGTGGGGAGCAGTGGTAGGATTCAAAAAATTTTACTACCAGTTCATTGGGCATGGCTTGGTGGGCATGGCAGGGGAAGGATACTGCAAAATCCCCATTCCCTCCCCATCCCACTAACCTGCTTTCCAGCTCCATTCTCCTGTGCAGGGCAACCAAAGAAGACCCAGCTGATCAGCTGGGACTCAATGGGAGGCGGAGAATAGATAGGGTTGGCGGGGCCAGTCAGAGGTGTTATTTGCCGGTTCTCCAAACTACTCAAAATTTCCGCTACCGCTTCTCCAGAACTGGTCAGAACCTGCTGAAGACCACCTCTGGTGGGGGGAAATGGGATTTTGCAGTATCATTCCCCTGCCATGCCCACCAAGCCACACCCACCAAGCCACGCCCACAGAACCAATAGTAAAAAAAATTTCAATCCCACCACTGCTTATAGTGGGCTTTCTAAACCACATCATGGTTTAATTTCCATACCTGGGCAGTCAGTCTGTTTCTAATGATCAGCAGGGTTGCACTTGCCACAACAATCAGTTAGGAAGAAGGGATTGTCATCAGAAAGTCTTGAAGGAAGTCCATGGATTGCAAGAAATAATTATGAAAGATAATAAGAAAAATGCCCCCATGGAGGGCAAATCCTTTGGAGCAGAACAGTGAAGAGGTGCAATTCATATTGCAACAGTTTTCTGCAGGTAGCATACATTTATTTATTTATTTGTATCCCGCCTTGATTATTTTCACAAATAACTCAAGATGGCAAACATACCCTCCTTCTTCCTCCTTCTATTTTCCCTACAACAACAACCCTGTGAGGTGGGTTGGGCTGAGAGAGAGGGACTGGCCCGAAGTCCCCAAGATGGCTTTCATGACTAAGGTGGGACTAGAACTCACAGACTTCTAGTGATTGGTCTAAAGTCACCCAGCTGGCTTTCATGCCTAGGACAGGACTAGAACTCCCAGTCTTCTGGTGATTGGCTTAAAGTCAACCACACAGCTTTCATGTCTACAAACAGGTCTAGAACTCCAAGTCTCCTGGTGATTGGCCTAAAGTCCCCCAGCTGGCTTTCATGTCTATGAACAGGACTAGAACTCATGCTCTCATGTTCCAGTGTGGTATCTTAAGCACCGGCTCTCTTACAGAACATCCTACTGTCTGCACTCTGTAGTTCCCATTACTCCGAGCATTGCACTGCCTCTTTCTGCAAGACCAGGTCTTCCTTCTTCACCTTCCTTCTCCCCCTCCCGGTTTCCACATTCCTGCGTTCCCCTACGGGCCCTACGCGATGCGCATCCTGTTTCCTAGAAGCGTAGCAAGGGCCTTAGTCATGCCCTCCGCAGCTCCGGCAGGTGACGGAAGGCTAACAATAGCCAACAAAGAAAGGATGTGTCACTTGCGCACAATCCTTGGGCCAACCTGCGAAGAAGTATCCTGCCTGCCCTCCGAAGAAACTCCCGCTCAAGGCTGAACGTGGCCCAGATGAGCTCCACAGCTCAACTGATACGGTTTTTTTTTTCCCCCAAGGAAATTGGTTTTCCTGTTTGCAAATGTTTATTTTGGAAGGGTGGGGAAGGATGAGGCAGAGGCCAAACAGTGGCGTTGGGCAACAGGTGCTTGGCAAGGAGGTTTGGCATCTCCAGACCTCCCGGCTCTTCATTCCAAGGCCCAGACCCAGATCTGGTTCATGCGCTGATGGGCCTTGGTTTATTTCTTTCTAAAAAGGAGCGAGCACAGCTGGCAAAGAGGACAGAGGGATCCAGCTGGACAAAACCACTGCACAACAATTCAGGATGGCCTAGATTAGACACTCAACCTGTGCGACAGTCGATACATTCTCTGAAAGGCTACGATATTTCTAGGTGATTCCTTTCCATTAGAAATAAGATCCTAAACGTGGTTTCCGAATAAAGGACGTTACTTACAAACGCAGGCGATCCTTCACTTACCACCATTCCTCCAGCATCTATCCCAAGTTACAATGGCCTCGGGAAACGGGGCTTACAAATGGATCTTCATGCTTGCGACTGTCGCAGCATCTCCACAATCACGTGATCAGAATTGGCATCTTATGATTTATGATGAATGTGTTTTTATGATGACTATGATCATGACTTATCACTTTGTTGCTTGTAAGTACACTGAAAGCTTATGCACGGGAGACAAATTTCTTGTGTGCCCAATCACACTTGGCAATAAAGAATTCTGTTCTGTTCTGTTTCTTATGTCATTCTATTGTATTCTAGTGTTTGGCAACTGGCCGATATTTGCAATGGTTGCAGCATCTCATATTTTATTTCTGTTCTGTACTGTTCTGTTCTATCCTATCCTATTGTATTCTACAGTTTGGCAATGATATTTACAATGGTTTCAGCATCCCATATTCTATTTCTGTTCTGTTCTGTTCTATTGTATTCTAGTGTTTGGCAACTGGCCGATATTTACAATGGTTGCAGCATCCCGTGGTCTGGTGACATTTCTTCCCAGAATGACCCAGCCGTCCCTGATCTCAGTTTGATTGTTGAACGCCCGACAAATCACGGTTAAATCAATCAAGCCTAGCCGGAACTTCTTCCCAGAATGGCCCCGCTGTTCCTGATCTCAGTTTGATTGTTGGACACCCGACAAATCACGGTTAAATCAATCAAGCCTAGCCTGAACCCCTTCCCAAAATGACCCCACCGTCCCTTGTCTCAGTTTTGATTTGTGGCCGCAAGAGAAAGCTTGCCGGTATGTTGTATTTTGGGACAATGGAAAAATGGCCGAGGACATGTGTTAAAAATCTTTCCTGCTCCAGCTGGGATTCCCCCAGGCCCGCTGAGAAAAGATCGAAAAGTAGATGATCCCTCTTTCTGAACCTTCCCCCTCCTCTCTCTCCCCGTCCCCCTGAGACCCCAACTGGAGAAACCATCTGAGATAGATGGAGATTAAACAGGAGCCAGCCAAGTTTCTAAGGAAGCTAGTTCCCGGAGGCTGGTTCTCTCTGAGGGGAGCTGAGCGTGGCCTATGCCCCAGCTGGCTGTGACCTCTGACTTGGCTCCAAGTGATGATGCTTTGCAGACTGAGGTAGGCAGGCAGGGAAAGGCACACACTGGATACAGATTAACAGAGTTGGGTGGGACCTTGTAGGTCATCCAGTCCAATCCCGCCCACCAAAGCAGGAGATCCGACGCCGTTTCTGACCGATGGTAGTCCAGTCTCTTCATGGAAGCTTCCAATGATGAAGCTCCCGCAACTTTTGAAGGCAAGTCCCTCCACTGGTTGTTAAGTGAATCCAGCTCCTTGCACTGACTTTACTCGTCATATGGTCATAAAAAGGGATCACACAACCCCCCCCCCCCCGCAGGACACTGCAACCATCATAAATATGAACCAGTCGCCACATGTCCGAATTTTGATTAACACCCTCGGTTGTCTTCTCCTTGCACAACAAGCTCCCATCGCCTTGTGTTGCCCACACACCAGAGGTGGCCGTTCAGCAGGTTCTGTCCAGTTCTGGAGAACCGGTAGCGGAAATTTTGAGTCGTTCGGAGAACCGGCAAATCCCACCTCTGACTGGCTCCACCAACCCCATCTCGTCTCTGCCTCCTGAGTCCCAGCTGATCGGCTGGGTCTTCTTTGGTTGCCCTGCAGAGGAGAACGGAGCTGGAAAGCAGGTTAGTGGGGTGGGAAGCAGGGGTGAGATTCATTTTTTTTTACTACCGGTTCTGTGGTCGTGGCTTGCTTGGTTGGCATGGCTTGGTGGTCATATGACTGGGGCTTGGTGACCATGTGACTGGGTGGGCATGTCTTGGTGGTCATGTGACTGGGAGAGCGTGTCTTGGTGGCCGTGTGGCTGGGTGGATGTGGCTTGGTGCTCATGTGACTGGGTGGGTGTGACTTGGTGACCATGTGACTGGGAGGGCATGTCTTGGTGTTCATGTGACTGGGAGAGCGTGTCATGGTGGTCATGTGACTGGGAGAGCGTGTCTTGGTGGCCATGTGACTGGGTGGGCATTGCTTGACGGTCATGTGACTGGGTGGGTGTGGCTTGGTGGTCATGTGACTGTGTGGGAATGGCCAACTCAAGGTCACTCCCATCAAGGGGTGCCTCACCTGGCCTCTCCCTTCCCAGCCACTCCTTGTCACACCCAGCTTCGACTTATCTATAGTTCTGTAAAAATGCTGCTCAGCTTTTTTCGACTTTATATCTACATGCCATAGATCAGTGGTGGCTAACCTTTTGGGGCTCCTATGCCAATAATTGTGGCAATGCATACACATCCCCCCCACGCACCTCTGCATATGCGCGAACAAACTCTCCCTGTGTGTGCCTCGCATCTCTGCGCATGCTCACACATCTTCCACACACACCCGCCCCCCATGAATGCATGCCAGATACTCGATGATCAGCTGATGGGGTCATGGGCAAGGGCTCTTGTGCCGGCCATAATGGCTCTATGTGCCACTTCTGGCATGCATGCCATAGGTTCACCATCTCTGGGGAGGGAATGGAGATTTTACAGCCATGATGGCAAACCTTTGGCATGCGTGCCACAGGCAGCATGCAGAGCCATTTGTGCCAGCACATGAGCTGCAGCCAAGCTTACCTCACTGTGCATGCATGCACCTGACAGCTAATTCTTGGCCAGTTTGAAGCCTTTTTTGGCCTCCCAGAGGCTTGAAGAAGGCTTTGCAGGCCAAAAACTAGCCCCGTTTCATCACTTCCTGTTTTTCCGAAAATACCCGAAGTGACGAAACGGGGCTAGTTTTCGGCCCGCAGAAGCCTGCAGAAGCCTTCCTCGAGCTTCTGGAAGGCTGAAAAAGGCCTCAAACCGGTTGAAAATCAGCTGTGAGGCACAGTGCAGGTAAGGGGGTGGCGGGGATGGGTGGGCAGGGATTGTGCGCACATGCCTGGGGGGGGCACGCGTTGCCTTCTGGGTGCTGGCATGCAAGCGCGAGCAGGAAAGCGCATGTACAGTTTTGGGCACGGGAGCCCCAAAAGGTTAGCCACCCCTGTTTTACAGCATCCTTCCCCTCCCACTCCCACCAAGCCATGCCCACAGAACCGATAGTAAAAAGAATGTTGAATCCCACCACTGCCACACAGCTCTGGCCGAGCCGCAACATCACCCTCTGGTTCTCAGGGAAGCCTTCTTCGCAAGTCCTCTTCTCCGCCTCCCTCCGAGTTGCAACTGGAAAAATCTGATAACATTCCACTGGTGCAGGAATATAATGCAACCGCCACTTAGGCTGCCAGCCTGCAAGCGATTTATGTCACTTTCACTGCTCTCCCAGGGCCAAAAACTGTTTGTGTTCAACCCTAGAGGGGCACCTTCATGGCTCTCATCCCAGCCAGGTAAAAGATCAGCCGCCGACGGAGCAGCCCTGATCCCGAGGAATCTTGGAAAGGATTCCTGATCTCTCTCTCGCTCTCTCTTTCTCTCTCCCTCTCCTCCTTCTTTCTCCCTCTCTCCCCTCTTTCTCTCTCCCCCTTCCTTTCTCTCCCTCTTTTTCTCTCTTCCCTTTCTCTCTCTCTCTCTCTCTCTCCCCCTCCCTCCCTCCCCCCCCTCTCCCCCTCCCTCCCTCTCTCTCTCTCTCTCTCCCCACCCCACCCAAGGACAAGCTCTGGTATGGGCGGGGGGGTGTCCACATGTTGGAAAGAAATTTTGTAATTCGAACACAGAGCCGCTCAAACAGTCTCAGGGGTGGCTTATTTTGTCGTTGGTGATTGACGAGTAATCCTCGACTTACAACAGTTGGGTTTAGTGGCTGTTTCTTTTCTTTCTTTTCTTTTCTTTTTTTCCCCCCTGACTCTTTTAAAAGCAGAAGCCAAAAGGTTGCGCAGGCTTTGAAGTCCTAGAGGGCAAGACAATTGTGAAATAAATCATCGTAATAGGGCAGCTGGGATGGAGCAGGGCTGAGAAATAAACCAGATTTGTACTGCTAATGCAATGGGCTTCTGTTTGGCTTAGCCCGAAGGAGAACTCTGGATTTAGTTTAAGCCATATTTAAACGGTAAAAATGATACACAAACTCAGTTTTCTCCTTGAGCTTGAGATGAGAAGAAAGGTAATTTCATGGGTCTATCTACATTATTCTTTCTTTCTTTCTTTCTTTCTTTCTTTCTTTCTTTCTTTCTTTCTTTCTTTCT